>JANRMT010028174.1:68628273-68655994 GCA_026402145.1 Polypterus bichir lapradei
TATCTATCTATCTATCTATCTATCTATCTATCTATCTATCTATCTATTATTCTGTTAATCACTCTCACTGATGCTTTTTGCTATTCTATCAGATAAGAATTTCATTTTACGGCTAAGCGAGTAACAGTTTTAAACAAGAACCAGCATAATATTTAATAACACATTTGTTTCATGAGGAACCTTGTACAGTGGAACCTCGGGTCACGACCGTAATTTGTTCCAAAACTCTGGTCGCAACCCAACTTGGTCATGACCCGAAGTAACTTCCCCCATAGGATTGTATGTAAATACAATTAATCCGTTCCAGACCGTGCAAACTGTATGAAAATATATATTTTTAAAGATTTTTAAGCACAAAAATAGTTAGTTATACCATAGAATGCACAGTGTAATAGTAAACTAAATGTAAAAACATTGAATGACACTGAGAAAACCTTGAACAGAGAAAACTAACATTGCAAGAGTTCACGCTGCAGCCTTACGAACTGCTCACTGTAAACACTTTTTTTTAACAAGTTTTAAGCACAGGTAAAAAAATTAACATTTGAAAATTCTTAATTTATACAAAAACTAACCATAAACAACCAAGAAAACTAACCTTGCATGAGTCAAGTTCTGGCATGAAGGAAGTGAGCAGGAGGCTGGGTGGAGAGGAGATTACAGTTTTGAGGTAAAGTCCCTCTGCAAGATGCACGTCTGACCGAGAACAATGTACTGTACAGGGAGAGACTGAACATGTGCGTAAATCACTGGTGCATACAAACCGGAAGGGAAATGAAATAGAGCACAAAGAGTTCACAGCGAATGCACAAGGAGAGACTGAACACGTGTGGAAATCATCGGCGTGTATGAAGCAGAAGGTACACTGGCTTGTTTGTCACCTGAGTGTGTGATCATGAACAGATACAAAAGTTTGGCGAACTTTTTGGTCGTAACCCGATTTGTATGTGTTCCGAGACGTTCGTGACCCGAGGTTCAACTGTATACAGTTTCTTGCATTCTAGTATGCTTTTATTTTCCGTTAACATATATAAAAAATGTATTCACTTATGGAAATCAAATAATCAGACACCATTGATGCTAATAGAATGCTTCTAGTCTTGATGTGAGTCTTAAATGTTGTTTTTTCAGTTGTGTGAGGCTGTTTGTTCCCCAGATGTACAGCATATCAGGGGTAAAATGGAAATCCACCCATGGAAAGCAAGCTAGAAGTCATTAGTTATATATGGTAGTGTGCCATGCACTTGAAAACCATCAAGACAACGTTCAAAGCTGAGAGCACGGACACATTTGGTTTTTAGTGTTCCTAGAAATTTCAGAGCTTAATCCAGTTTTGAAAAGGAATGATTTGACTGTCCCTTTGAAAATCCTTTAAATGTGGCTTATGTTGGAGATCGAATGCTGTGACAATAAGATACAATACAATGCAATACTGTTAATTTTTGTATCGCCCAAAATCACACAAGAAGTGCCGCGATGGGCTTTTGACAGCCCCCCAGCCTTGACTCTCTAAGAAAACAAGGAAAAACCCCCCCCTAAAAAAACCCTTGTAGGGATAAAAAATGGAAGAAACCTTGGGAGTTGGAAATTCAAAGAGAGACCCTTTTCCAGGTAGGATATTTTTATGGTAACTTACAGCCCTAGGCAATTGATACCCATGCCAAATCAATCCAGCAAAGAGATACAGTATCTCGCGCAGATTCCTGGGCAATTATTTATATTCATGAGTTCTTGAGATGCTCAGATGTACTTCTGTACAGAGCTCAGTGCACTGAGAAAGATGGGGGTGAGTGTGGTAGACACATCAACTGGCAGGAAGGAGGAAAGCTACACTAGAAATGAATTGTGCACAATGATATCTGCTTCTTCTATACCGAACGCTTGTTTTTTAGCTTAATGTTTCTGTTCTTCAGTCTTTGAGTGTAATTTGCTTATGTGCACCTTAGACCATCTCTTGTTTAAAATTTTGTCGGCAGCCCACATCCCCATCAAAAAACTGATACCATGTCAAATATTTAATTATGAACTATAAAGATCAGGATGAAAGAAAAATAAGCCTGTGGCACTTTTTTTATCTTTTTTGGCTCCTTCTAATGTTTGGGACCAAAACAGATGCTTCCGAAAGAACAAAATGGTATGCCTACGTATTATACTGGCCCCTTCAACCACTCTTTCATTTTATTTTTTTCTGCAGACTTTTCTTTTCACCCTCTCCTATGTACTGGCTTTCTTTTCTGTTTTCTAATTTTGACTCTTTTGGCAGTCTTAAATGCGGTCCTCTCATGACAAGCTGCTTGCCAAGTAGGTCTTTTTTATATACGTACTCTATGATGTATACTTTTCAGGTATAAGAAATAATGATGGACTCATATTGGATAATGCCGGGAAGTTAAATTCTTCAATAAATAGGCACAGAATAGTCCTGTATCTTTTATTTTTGCTACTGGGTTTCAGGTTTCAGGATATTGGGAGTGTTCAGATACATGCCACAAAGCATTTATTTTTATTTTTTAACAAATATTTAGTAAATTCATGATAAATTAGGTTTGAAGTTCATCATATGACCATCTCAGTTTTGTATAAATGAATTAAATGACAGAAATGTAAATATGCCTTCAAACACTACATGATCCAAAGCTATTATATACTCTATTGTTGTTAAAATTCTTTGAAAGAATGTTGGTATGAATTAAACTTGCTATTTTGCAATGAAAAGAGAAAAATCTGAATATATTTTTTAGAAAAAAAAAAAATCTGTATTTTACCAAGAGGGTGTCTGATGTCAAAATTTTTGTAAATATATTGCAGAATAAGATGGGTGTCTTATAGCATTTTCTGACCTGTGAAGGAAAATTAATAAATGAGTAGACAGGAAATAGCAGGATATTCTTCATTCATATCTGAAAAAACAGAGTAACGTTGATTTGTCTTCTCAAAGTTAATGTCACAGCAGAAACCACACTCGCTTGCAATGGCTGTATAAAATTTGATTTATTCGCAAATCCATTATGTAATTGGAGACTTAGGGCTGTGGTTGAGAATCTCATTTTACAGCAGTAGCCAGAGGAGTATGAATTATTGCACACTATTTCCATGAGGGCCTTAATAAGATTCAAAATGCATGTACTGTATGTATTTTCTGCAAATAAAAAAAAAGACGCTTCAAATTTCTCTAACACATGGAATGGTCTAGAGCTCCTGTAGCACATCCCTTATGCATGCCACGGAGGTGCACTAATAACCATATACTTAGAGGGTATTGTCATTACTTTAGCATTGTTTGACACTATGGTTTAGTATCCAAGAACAGATGAATTTTAGCTCAGTGAGCCATTCTCTTTGAATGGCTGCTGGTGTGAACCTCAAAAATACAAATAAATGCTTTGGTGCTTAGTACAAATGCTTTTAATTGAGACTGAGATTAAGAGATTGATTATTGATTGATATGCCCTTACATAGGTGTCACCAGTGCCAATGTTCCCCAGTCTCAAAGCAATGTTAAGGAAAAGCTGAGATCATAAATGCTAATTGAAAAATTAATTGCATCAGCTGCATTTGAGTCTATGTGTTGCTATAGGCTATTAAAGCTATATTCAGACTGTAGTTCAAAGTGACCTAATTCAGATTTTGACTCACATCCTATTTTTTGTTTGACTGCTCAAATTAATTTTGCAAGTGATTCAAGTCAGATATGACTGACTACCAATGTTTATCTGGAATCAGCAAAATGATTAAAAATGACTTTAGAACATTAGATGAGAATGGGCCATTCAGCCCTACAAAGCTGGCCAGTCCTATCCACTAATTTTTTCTAAAATAAAATTAAGTCTGTTTTTGAAAGCCGCTAAAGTCCTATTGTCTACCGCACTGCTTGGTAGCTTATTCCATGGGTCTATGGTTCTCTGTGTAAAGAGAATATTCCTAATGTTTGTTCGAAATTTACTCTTAACAATTTTCCAACTGTTAAACTCTTTTTAAAATAACCATCTCGATCCACTGTACTAATTCCCTTCATATTTTTAAACACTTCAATCATGTCACTTCTTAATCTTCTTTTGCTTAAACTGTATAGGCTCAACTCTTTTAATCTTTCATCATATTTTATCTCCTGTAGCCCTGGAATCAGCCTGGGCACTCTTCTCTGAACTTTTTCTAATGCTTCTCTGTTTTTTGACAGCCCAAAGACTAAAACTGCACACAGTAATCCCGATGAAATCTAAACAGTGAACAGAGCATAACCTCCTTGGACTTGTACTCCACACATCATGCTTTACAGTATATAACCTCACATTCTGTTTGCCTTCTTAATGGTTTCTAAACATTCAATGGGAGGGCCTTCAACAGATAAATTCTACCTAATAGACAACTATGAATAGCTGCTACATGCAGACTGTGTGGGATGTCTGCAAATATGTCAGCTCACAATCACAAGTACTCAATGATGTTTTGAGTAGAGGAGTCACTGCTGGAACTGCATGTAAAAATATTTGGATACGTGAGGGAGTCACTTGACAAGACTGTCTTGAAAAAATATGTGCATTTTAGAAAACATGTAGCAATCGAGCTCTATTAGCAGGCTGCTATTTTCATTTTTGTATTTTAAAATTCCCTAAAAAGATCATATCATTGTCACATGGGTAAAAAAGGAATTATTAAACTGCAGTATAAAAAAAGTATTTAAAGGGTAACGTTTTATTTATTCCACCTGCCTAACAGATATATTATGCTGATGGTGACAACATAATCACAATCTTGCTTTGTAGCCCTATACACATATAAATAAAATTTAGATCCCTGAAATAAAATAACTAGCCTAATATAAACAAACAATTCAGTAAAATTGAAGTACAATGATTATACATAAAAACAATTCCTCATAATTCTTGGATAATGTATCCTGGTCTACATATGTAAAGAATGCAATATCATAGTCCAATCACAGCATAAAGTCAGAGTTTGTGCAAGGGAGAAATTTTTAGTGTGCCAGGAGCAAACATGAAGAATAAGTCACAGGTGGTGATGAGCAATGAAGAATGATATTTCCTTGAGTTTTAACACAAGTTCTGCTAACCCTTAGTAATGCATTCAAAGCCTAGAGCTCCAGCCCTGTTGGTATTTTGATTGTTTACATTTATTTTGCCAAGTCTCCCATTATATGCCAATTTAAGGATCATTGATTTTCATTATTATTATTATTGTTGATTTAGATTTTTTATTTTGTAGCCTGTAATTGTTTGCCACCACCAATATTTGTGATACGTCAGCCCCCTTGTGACCTGAGCTGGATTCGGGTCCCATCTAGTGTTTGATATCTACATTGTTTTCAGTACTGCCAGATGTGCTCTGTCTACCTCTAATGCTGTAATGAAAAAAGGAATCCCTAAGGCCTTATTTAACCTTTGAAACTACACTGTAAATGTAGCCATAGACAACAGAACTGCACAGTGCAAAAAGGGGAAGCCCTGTGTGGGCTAACTGAAATTTAATGGTAGGAAGCTTTCAACGTATACATTTTCTCAAACCTTCTTATGTTTAAATGCCATGGTTGTGGTGAGCACACTAGAAGAACAGAGTGAAAGGAACCATCTAATAACCACTCTTAGTCCACTCAATCCAGGGTAGTAGTACTGACACCATTTTCATTCTTATTACCACATATTTTGTATGTTTGTTGTTTTCAATTGTAGTACCCCAAATGGGTTTTATTGAAACCTAATTGCCTAATACTGTATTTAAGTATACAGATTAATATTTATTCTGAACGGACCTTTTTTCTTCCATGTTTTATATGCTTTTTTTATTGTTCAATGACATCACCTTGCATGAATCTTAGACACTAACATACTTGAAATTATTTAAATTTCCTTCCAGATAAGGATGCAAAGTATAATTAGAAACAACCTTGCTAAGAGCTTTAAGACTTCTCGAGTAAAATACCATAGCCTAAGTAGGTTTTTCCTCATTACCACCCAACAAAGTAACAATTATAATTGAAAAGGATAAAAAGAAGCAGGTTAACAGCATGTAGGGATTAAAGAAATGTGAAGTTAAATTAAATTGAATGTGAAACCTAAGATTTATAGCATACTGTATATTCACAGAAGGCCTTTGCTGAGTGTGTTACTAGAAATTAATTAAGGACTTTTGTCTATTTGAAGCATACTATGCAATTAGCATGGCTTTTCGACTCACTCAAGAAAGGCTGTAGTGGATATAAATTTTCAAAAGATCCAATCTCTTAAAAAGTAACTTCTTTGAATCCATTGTTTCTAGTCTGTGTTTTTAAACAGAACTTTTTATTTGCTACTTTCTGCAGTTGGAACATCCATGAAGTTAAGGTCTGCATAGAAAACATGAGCTCTTGTGATAAATATTATTTTGCAGAAGTGTAGTCTACTTTTAATCCTCACAAAGTCTTCATATGCTGACCCAATGCTGTACCTTAGTATCTTTTTATATTGATTGACCATCTTACCCCACATTACTGATTATCCTAATTCTTAGAACAGATGACATTTAGGATGTTTTTATGGGTTGTGAACAAATAAAGCATCTTGAATATCCATTATAGTTAATGGTGGACCAAACCTGACCCAAAGGACATGACAATTTTCAAACTGCTAAGCAGTTGTATAAAAATGTGACAATTGGAAACCTCTTTGTTTTTGTAAAGTTAGATCACTCAGATAGTGATGATAATGAATAATAAATAAACTAATTTAATTGGCTGGCCTTTTTTCCTCTTCTCTTACTCTACATTCAGAAAAGCACAGCAGTATGACTTTTACATTTATAAGACATTTAGAAATATTTTTGGTTTTTGCTACATCTTTAAATGTTTAACTCACTTTTTTTTACCATTTTTCTGTGTCATTTGTTCCCTTCACTGTATTCTAATAATGACAATTAAAAACAAGCAGAGCAGACACCCGGGCAAGCAACACTGAATGATGAAAGACTATAACCACTTCAGCATCAGACCCACTAATTAATATATATTGGATTGAATAATCAAAACACCTGGAAAAACAGAATGAAAATATTGTTAAGATGTAAAATCAAATAAAAGTATATTATCCTGATATAACTGCTTGGTGCATTTGAATACAAATTTACCAAACTTGGCTTTGTAATTTCTACATTCACCCAAAAACACAGAAACTGGAAAATAACAGCAAACTTAACTAGCTAGGAGACAAATTAAAAATAAAAGCTGGTTGGAACAAAAACCTGCAGCCACAATGGGTCTCCTCAGCTGAGTTTGGGAAGTACTGGGTTTAGATCAAAATCAATATACACCAAGTCGAAGTTTCATTTAACTTATTGCATACAGCATTGACGTTTACAAGCTGAACATTTACATGGCCTATGCAATGAATTGAACATTTTAAGCATTGCACAGAGAAGTACAGTTGAAAGGAAACAATATTATGAACTTTCTACTGAGCTGTGCAAACATTTAAATTTACTAAGGCATGCCATCACTTCCGGTTTGTACCCAGAGCTTAAAGTGTACCAGCAATTTCCTGTTTCTGCTTTGCGAACCAGACCATAGCAACACCATCGTGGTGTGACCTTCAAGGGAACATCCCAGTTCTCGGCAATGTTGTATGTATTTCACCACAGAGGGCTACTCAACCCCACCCATTCTTTGGCATATACTGCATGTTTATAAGAGTAATTAACAATCAAAGTGTAGTCGACAATCAATGGGGGACACCCCCCTTCATATTTGTGTGTATTTTATACTTCATTGCAAGGAGTAATAAACAGCCAACAGAATAAGGGAGTATTGTATGCATCAAAGGATCCAACTTGCTATGCACATCTTCTTTGAGCTTTGCCAAACGTTTGTCTTTACACTTTACATCTGCTAGCAGCCTTCATTTGCATAAAACAGCAGACCCACTTGTCTGTGCGATTTCTTCTTAGAACTCTACTGAAAAAAGGATGTGACACTTTACAATAGCTAACTCTGCACAGTATTTTTATCGACAAATATCAAATTAAAAAAAAACGTGAATTGGCTAATTTTCTTTTTCCTATAATGTCAACAAATTGCAATCAATTCAGCCAAAGAATTTCTGAAATTTTGGGGTAGTTCATTTTTTAATTTTTTTTACTCCTAGATATTGATAATTCAAAAGATATATATGAACAGAAAGAGAGAGAGAGAGATCAACTGTTTTGCTCAGTATTATACAAAATTTAAAGAAAACCTCCCAGTCTTTAGACAACGATAATATCAGCAAAGTAGAAACAAGCAGGTTGAATTGACACATTTTACTTTTCACTTCTTAATTAATAAATTCTTTGCACAAACCTGAGAACAAGAAGAGAACCTACGTACTAATCTCAAATATTTACATACCTGTATATGGTTGGATAGATTGGGAAGATACTGTCACCCTTCATTGAGTGAGCAAAATAACCATGATATAAAGAAAATCAATTTACTTCCTATAATATGACATGCTTTCTTGGAGAGAAGGGGTGGCCATAGACTATAGCAGGGATCTCAAACTCCGGTCCTGGAGGGCCACAGTGACTGCAGGTTTTCATTCTAACCCTTTTCTTAATTAGTGACCTGTTTTTGCTGCTAATTAACTCTTTTGAATTAATTTTATTTGACTTGCTCTTGAAGACTCAGACCCCTTTATTGTTTCTTTATTCTTAGTTAGCTGCCAAATAATAATGAGATACAAAATGAGCCAAAACATGACCAGCAAACTGTGACCATCATACAATATCTATAATAAAGAAAGGTGAAGGTCTCAGGAATGCTGATCTGCTCAGGTCCCCAAAACATTTTAACAGTGCTCTTAGAAAAGTAAAGAAAAAAATAAACAATCTTGGAAATATCTGCTATTGCACAATGAGAGCAGCAAGAAGCCATGGAATTAAACAACAGGTTTAATTAACAACAAGACTCAGCGCCTAATTAAGTAACTGGTTGGGGTGAAACTGGTCGAAATTTGAGGACCTGACTTAGTTGGTCTTCTGTTGGCTCACTCACTTCACATTTCATTTCTGTTTAAGGAAAGAAATAAAGCAATTCAGAGAAATGAGGAAGAAATTCTGGCAAACAAATCTTAAACAACAAGTCAATTAAAATGAATTCAAAAGAAGTTAATTAGCAGCAAAACAGGTCACTAGTTAAGAAAAGGGTTAGAATGAAAACCTGCAGCCACTGCGGCCCTCCAGGACTGGAGTTTGAGATCCCTGGACTAAAGGGTGGCAGAGGATAAGGAGAGGGCTTATCAAGACCATACAGCACAGAGGATAAACCCACACTAGTAGCAGGTATACAATTCAACATGCCAGCATGGGAAAGGGGGTTAGCCCTATAACTGTCCTGGGTATCCCCAAAGGAGACCTACAAAACCCAATGAGAAAGAACAGAAGGCTGTGTGAAACAGGGCAATATTATCCCATAACACTAGGGGCAGACATTCTAGCTTAAATTAATGATTTCTCAATGCGAAAGAGAAAGTCCAAAGAAGATGAAAAGACGACCTCTAAAGGAATGCACAGCAGTTTCGTATGGCCAGCATTTTCCACCAGGCAGATCTTACCACACAACTTCCAAAAAAATTATTGAAGACTCAAGGACTTCCACCAAATCTCCAAGCCCTAACCAGATGAATAAATTCATCCCCCTCATGTTTGCATGCAGTCATGCAGTTGAACATATCTAATTTACTTCTGTTGGTCAGTAAATCTAATCTTTTTTTAAACTACACAAAGAACTTGCAAAATGTGTATGCCAGCATCAAAATTAAATGTGTTGTGCCCTTCTTTGTAGCACTTGACAACCGCCTCAGTGTTGGTCTATTGGTTCAACCCTGAGAACTCTGCTGACACATTAGCCTCCAGGACAGCATGTGATCCGCCAATGGAAACTGAATGCCAGTGAGCACCTTTGCATCATCAACCCTCATTTGAACACTATTCATCAAACACAAGGTAAGTACATTTTATCTCTCATTACTATTTATATAATCAACTTAGAGCTATAGTATGTAGGCAAAGGTTTTAAGTGTGCCACTGTGATCTGTACGGTTTATTACAAACACAATATTTTATAAAAGATTATTGAAGCCACACAAACCAGCTGACAGGTTGAAACTGGCTAGGAAGATGGACAGAAACATGTGAAAGACAATCCAGACAGGCTATTATAAAATGCCGACATTTGCTGAATCAATATATGGCCAGAGTGACCAACGGCTACTGACTGTAGAACCCAGGGGAAGGTGTTATTTAGGCATAGTCCAAACGTAAAATGGATGGCTCTGTTGGAATTTGCCCATACCTGGCGAATATGTAAATATGCCAGTGTGTGTGAGTGAGAAGCTGACCAAATGTTTCTCTCTGCCCTGCTGGAAGTTTGCATAGCTGGCAACATCCCCACATTGAAAACTGAATGACAGCTGTACGTTCCATTGGCCTCTTTCCTGCCTTGGATATGTACTATCCAGCATTGCATTCTTTTGGGTTTAAAGCAGGTTAAATACATATATGCGTTTTTGTACCATACTGCTCTTATCTGATTATTTCTGCCACAGTTACTAAAGGTATGTGTATGGTTCAAGTCTGTTCTGCATCAATAAAGAACATAATTCCAGGGAGCAAGTGCCCCCTGCTGGATACAAGCTATAAATAGCTATTAAAAACGAATCCAATATTATTAAATGGCATGGTGTGTCACATCCTGAAGTCAGTCTTTCACCCCACCCCAGCTGGGTCACCAGTTTATTCATGACCTCCATCACAAACCACACCAAACAAAGACAGCACAACCTTTATATACAGTAGATAGAGGAGCAATAGGATTTTGCTTTTGTTTTTCTTTATCTTGAATCGTACTGTTTTTTATTACTGTGTGCATTGGTAAATACACACCATGTCAATAGATTTTTGAATTCCAGTTTTATTATTTCAGGTATAACGAAATGCTGGGTGCTGTTTTCATTATTACAATAGTATTACAACAGCAACAGCAAGTCCCTTAGAGTGTCAAATAGATTGTCAAAACCAAAAAAGTATAGAAATTAAAATAATCTTAAAAAATAATGAAAATGGGTTGTGGTCTTTGTATTAAACTTAAATTCCGATGAACTGAAAGTATGTTATAGCTCTGCCCTTCCAAGGACCATCTAAAGTACAGTAAAGTACAGAGTTGTCCAAGCAATGAGTGGAGACAGCACTATCTAAGTATTGTCTTTAATGATTCCGTGGTGAAATAGCAGAATGGTTTTTCATACATGACAAATAAATAAAATACTATGTTCAGCCTTCTTCGGTGGGTTGGCACCCTGCCCGGGATTGGCTCCTGCCTTGTGCCCTGTGTTGGCTGGGATTTGCTCTAGCAGACCCCCGTGACCCTGTGTTCGGATTCAGCGGGTTGGAAAATGGATGGATGGATGGATGTTCAGCCTTATGAGAATCTAAAAGTAATCTAAAAGAAGTCATCTACAAACATTAAGTAAAATCATGCCTATCTTCAAACTGTGCATATTTCTGACATACAGTTTTCTTGTTTCTAAGCCGGAATTCAATTTATATTTTTTGGTGCTGAGGGGAAGGTAAGAAAAGAGCATGCTGTATGTCAAGTCATCATTAAATAGTAATCCTTTGACAACACTTTCCTGATAGCTAAGTCTTTATTTCAAAGAAATCACTTCTGTTCTAAGATGTCTAACATTTGCCTAATTTCTTGTTCACATAAAGGAAACCTGAGGAACAAAATCAAAAGTAAAAAAAAAAAAAAATAGTTTTGCTACCTTAATGCATCTTGCTTTTTCTTTAGAGGGCCAGCGTTTAAAAAATCGGGGCCATCGTGCTCTTTTTGGCCAGCAGTTTAACAGCTCCACGGTAGGTATGAGCTCCACCTCAACTTGCAGTTCTGATGTTTCCACAGCAACACGGACCACTGAGCCAACACTTTCTAAAACACTCACTTTGCCTGCAGAGAAAAAAAAAAACAAACAGTAGAGGTTAAGAATTTGTATTAGATACTCATCTCATCTTCTCAAACGGGTTTTCGTGGTGAGGGTCACGGCAAGTATGAGATGTTTATTTTAAAAATAGAGCAGAAAGGTGATCACCAAAAAACACAGCAAGAAATAAATGGATGATGTTATATTCAGAGGCGAAGAAACACATAGTTTAATCAATCAAAAATCTTATGTAAAGCTCCCTCCATCTCTTAACAGTAATACTAAAGGAATGTCATGTGATTTTAACACACTATGCAAACATCAGCAGCACTGGGTGATTCAGTTTGACCCTTTGGTGTCTCAGCTACACTTGCTTCCTGTTTGCTCCAGGATGATCTTTAAGATGCTGTTGCTTAAAGTTACTACTTAAAGCTCTCAAATAAATGGTGGGTATGTACTCTCATTTGATTGATTATCTAGGCTTTACAAATAACCACAATCAAAAGGATTACTTTTTTGCTGTTCTGACATTTGTTTACAGAGTCTGGGAAGTTCATATTGTTCTTACATCTCCTCAGGCTGGCAGTCTCTCTCAAGCATACTTATCTTTGATCACGGCCCTACGTACAGTACGTATTAATCAAAACTCAAGATAAAATTGTTTCCTTAACCATTTTTATGAATTCCAGCACACTATTTATTGGGTTTTTCATAGGCAAAGCAGGACAGACTGAACAACTTATATCTTTTTTATTTTAAAACTAGGGGGCTTCTCCCTCTGCTCTCTTCGCTCGCCAACCCCCCTGGCCTCCACTATGCGCCAGCCACTTTGCGTCTCTGCTGCTCGTGTAAGTGGATTTCACTTTCACCAAACAACAAATCTTTTAATTCTCGCGGGTAGGCCTCATTATTGGGAAGAAAGATCACTTTTCCCTGATGGCATCATGAATTAGATGATCTACAAGTCTTCGACTTACAGTTTGATTTCTTTCCGCTGTTCCATTATTTCACCGAGTAATAATCTCCCCTTGTTTGCGCTAATGCAATCTTTACTATCATTTTTTTGAGACTTTCGAATTTTAGTACTTTCACGATCTCTAACCTGCTCTGCATGTGTTATCGCACCAACATTTTTGAATTCTTTACAACATTCTACTTTGTCATCTACTCTTTGTCTTTTATTTCTGGCCCCTGGCATGGTTAAATATCTTGGCACAAAGTCTCATCTCGTGGGACATGAAAGTGTCTTTCTGAGAAAGTCAAGTCTCGTCCCAGGCTAAAAAGTCTCGCCCCAGGATTTTTTTATATTATAATAGAGAGGTGGTATTCCTGACCTTTTTCTAATGAAAAAAAAATCTCCTTTCGTAACCCAAGTAAGATGTACCTGAAGCTACTCTTGCTTTCATTTTGTTGCAAAAGCACTGAACCATTCATCCCCTTACTGTACGTTCGAGGATAGAGTATAAAGCCGTAGGTCATTTATTGCCAGCAATACAAATACGGTAATCAGAAGGTTGCCGGTTCAAATCCCGTAAATGCCCGAAATGACTCTACTCTGTTGGGCCCTTGAGCAAAGCCCTTAACCTGCAGTATAACATTAATCTGCATCCGGCCCTGCAAGTAGGCCATCCAACCTGCAGGGAAAAACCTGGGGGTTGGTGGCAGAATTGGCACGCCAGCCACCATAAAAAACCTCACACTGGTTCCATTCCATCTGAACTAGTGTGGTGCTGAGGTGTCACCCATTGCACAGCTGCACTTGGGTCCTAATCTGGAGATCCTAATTTGATCTGTCATGTGGTGGGTGAGCGTGTGCTCTTAACCTCTCTGCAAACATGGTTGGAAAAAATTACTTCTGCCCTGCACAAAGTAGATGTCTTAAAGGATATGCCAAATTTATAGTTTGTTAGTATAAAATCTGTGGAGGTGTTATAAAATGAGTTTTACAGAATTCTCCTAAAGTGTATGTAAACTTCTGCAATCAACTGTATATTGTCAGACAAGAGGCCATGGGAAGCATTTTATGGGTTTCTGCTGGGTCAATACAGAGCGGGAAATGAGTGTGACACCATCACTAACTTTTATTCCGTCTGTCTCCTTAGAATGGAGGAGGGAAAATCTCTGAAAGACCAATGACATCACTTCATTCATCTACGAAGCCACACCCTTTCCAGTTACAGCCTTACATAAATGAAACCCTTACTGGAAGTTTGTGCTCACTTTTGGACCAGCTTTCAAAGACAACAGAGCTCAGACCCCTAAATTTTTTTTTTTTTGTTTTTGTTTTTGCACAGCACCACACTAAATCTTTTGTTCAGCATAATCATGCTTTGTTTCATTAGCCTTTTTGTATCAAAGTTAAAAGGTGCATTGTCCAGGACTCCAACCCTCATATCTTTGTTTTTGTTTTCATTTTACTAAATAGGGAGCATCAAAACGACCCAACAAAAGTGCGAAAGCAATCACTAATCACCTCTTCTATCTTCCCTACAAAACAGCTTTAGTCCCGGGAAGGGTAATAACATCTCTTCCAGTGCACCTCTAGCAGAAATGGCCGTTCTGTTCCCAGAGCTATTTAAACAGCCATGGGGCTTGAAATCGCTGCCCACTTTGGACCCCTCTCATTTCAAAAGCAGAACTCCATGAAGAAAAACCTGTTGAGCTAGGAGCTTACAAGGACCCAAGACATCCAGCATTTTACAAATCTTTCATTTGCTTTGATTTTTGTTATTAAATGGGGCATGGCCCCCACAAGGGGGGGCTGACAGGGCTCTAGCCAGGGGGCCCGGGATCACAGGGGCCCGGCACGGGATGAGTAGCTATTATGCATAAACAAAACGTATAAACAGAAAGCAAGAATTGATCCTACAACGTTAAGTGTCAACTTCAGCATAAAATATTTTGAAAACTAAAAACAATGTTAAAAAAAGTTTCAGATAAAAAAATTTCTACATACATTTTTCTACAACTTTCTCGCTTTGACATTTTACGAATCCAAATAAAACATAGACCTCTCCACTGGTCGAAAAGTTTGATATTAATTGCTGATTTGGTGTCATATAGTTTTATATATTCTTTATTTATAAATATTATAAACAATAAACTTAAACAAATTATACATGGTTTTAAACACAATTAAATAAAAAATACTACACAAAAAAATAAACATTTACATCACTTATTTCTGCAGATATAAAGAGTTAAAGTAAAAATTTCGATTTTTTTCAAAATTAAAGCCATTTTCAAAAAGACATAATTTCCGGCTTTTTTGAGGAAAATTGAGGCCGGCGACAACCGCCATTATTTTAGTCAGAAAATTTCCTATAGGCAACCCTACATTAGAAAAGTACCTGTATATCAAAAATGCCGGAGTACATGATAAACTAAGCGTCATACAACCGTACGGATCTTCAACTAAATTGTATACCTACATTTAAAGCTAAAAACGCAAACAATTCTATTTATATTCACAATTAGTTTATAACAAGCCTGTTCTAATTCTTTTAAAGGCAAAACAAGAAACAAGTAATATTATTTAATTTGTATGAGTAGTCGACTATTGCAGATAAATAAATTATAATTTATAAAAAATAATAGAATTTGCTTAGCTGCACAGATCCATTGAGGATTTGTTAGCCTGTTATCAAGAAATTCAGATTTAGCTGATTTCATTACCTGCTACCTGCTTGGAAGTAAGTACCTATTAAATATTTTTATATAGTTATGTGTGCGTGGCGCAATAAATGGTGTTAAGAGTCGCATTTTAGAAAAATAACAAATATGCATTATTCTCTTCCTGCAGAGCACATTCATTGAATCGTGTAGGAGTTAACACTACAAAAATCAACCCAAATGTAATAACGTTTTTTGGGAATATAGAAAGCTTCTACTGTTTGTTCGCACACAGTCCTGCACGCTGGGAAGTACTGAAAAAACATTCGGATCTTATAAAGGTCTGCTGATGACAGTGTTTTGGCACAAAATATTAGCAAGTATTGACAACAAGAACGTTGTCATACAAAGTAAAGGAACTACACTCGATGCTGAAACTTCACTTGTAAAAGACCTAGTTCAAGAAATGCAGAATTTACGTGACTCGTGGGAAAGTGTTATTCAGGAGGTGAAAGCAGTGACTGAGGTAGTAGCAGTGCAAACTCAATTTCCAAATAAACACATATCTTCTACAGAACCAGAATATGATTTCAAAATTTCAGTAGTTTTCCCAGTATTGGATTTTATCATTAGCGATTTAAAGACAAGATTTGAAGCAGCAGATGCCATATATGAATTATTCTCACTCATTTTGAATTTTCAGAACTTGGCAATGGTCAACTCACCGCAAGAGCTGCAAAACTTGTACATGCACATGCAGAAGATCTGTCAGATGACTTACTGGATGAAATCCTTCGCTTCAAAAGTTTTTACAAGACAGTTTTTGTTGTTGAAAAAAGCCCAATTCGAATTTTGAACGCAATTTACGACAAAAAACTTCAAGGTATATTTGCCAATATCTGTCTCGCTATTAAATTGTTTTGTACAGTCCCAGTTACTGTTTCTTCAGCAAAACAGTTTAGCAGATTGGCAAATCCATTAAAAACATGGCAAAGAAGTACAACTAGTCAAAAACGACTTAATCATCTAGAAATTCTGTGTATCAAAAATGATTTAGCTAAACATGTTGATTTTAGTGAGGTCACTGAAAATTTTGCATCAAAGAAAGATAGAAAACAGATTTTGCAATAATTTTAAGTTTAAATTGTAAGTTTTTCATTAGGATCTTTACTTTATAAATATATTCAATAAATGTGCATAATACTTCTTATGTTTTTGCATCATTAACCTTGCTTATTTTATTTTAAATCCTATTGGGTATCACATTTTCCTTAACCCTAGGTGAAGGGCCCACCAGAGATCCTGGCCTAGGGACCCATGTTAGAATGTGGGTGCCATGAAATGGGGTTCCTATCTGGTCCCCCCAATATTTAGTTCACTTTTGTATACAGAATTACAATAATTTTTTATAATATATATTGTAAAGAGAGATAGAGACACAAAGTTTTGGGGCACCCACAAGCAAACCCCGCATAATTGAAACAAACAAACAAAAACAAAATGCCTTGTACAAATGCCTTTTCAGATGCAAGTCTAACTCTTGACTGCCCCAAGGTGCCGGCTCCATTGCATTTAACTGCTTCTGGCAGGAAGAGTCATTGTCCAGGTGGATGGACACCGGAAGTGATATCATTGATTTGGCCAATATGAGTAAGAAATAATATATCCATAAATGTGCAATGTATAAGAATGACTACCTATCCAGGTTGTTTCCTATCTGCCTTGCACCATAAGTTGCTGCTGTAGGCTCTAGTGCTCCTGGTCTTCATACTGTAAGTTGGGTTCAGAAAATAATGTAATGGAGCTCCAATTGCAGTATGTTCCCACTTGCACCCAGTATTGCATTGATCACTGCCAGCTCCCTGTGACTCTGAAATGGATGTGTGGTTTGGAAAATGCACAAATGGGCCAATCTTGAATATCTACAATATCAATGCAGCTTGCTTCTGAGCCACTACTGAAAATGGCAGCGTTAATGACACACCTATTGAATCAGTTCAACAACTATTACAATAAATTGCCATTGGAAAGCAGTCTATAAATCCAAATCATTGGCATTTTCTGTGCAAGATTAAAGAAAGCGATACTGGAAAGCAATAATGAACGTTAGGGTGAGGAACTAACCAAAATGATCCAAGTGATATTGCAGCACTTAAACTGTTAGCCAGTGACTTACAATAACTGCTGAATTTGTTTTTTTTTTCTGATTTTTGTGTAAATATTATCCTTTCTCTTTTTGGCTTGCTATCTTCTAATAACACATGGACTTCCAGGATAGTACAACTGTTATCTGATTATTGCTGTGGTGATTAGTGTGCTCACACTTTGGCGGCCATCTGAGCACAGGGGCAGGCTCTGGCATGTGGCAGCAACACTGATCATTTAATCTTTATAAAAGCGGCTCAGAAATAAAATGGCAAACAGTCAAGGCCTCATTCATTATAGGGTTAACAGCTCCTAATAGTGTCACATGCTTAATAATGGCGTTTGATGAGACAGTTTTGATATGTTTGGGAAAAAGTGGTCAACTATGACACATAAAAGTTTTTAAAGGTCTAAAAAAGGTTAATATTGACATTTACAAGGTGCTCTACAACAATTGGAATATCCATAGAAGTGATCCTTCAGTTTTTGAATAGGGTGTTTTTAAAGCGTTTATTACTGGTACATTGGTGAGTTTCAATATTTTTAAGCAGTTCTTTTTCAACATCTGTTCTAACTTTACTATGAAAACTATGGAAGAAAATTTGATCTGTTTTCATTGGGTGGTAGTTGCTGCTGTCTGGTGCCTGTGCAGATGGAACATCAGAGCGAACCTGGGTCTGGGTTCAAGTAATACCAATGGCAAGGACGAGAAGTACAAGGAAGTCTAAGAGCGTGACTGTTTTACAAAATTTTATACTCAGTTCTGTAAGACACCAGGAGCCTGTGAAGGCACAGCAGCATGGATATTATCTGCTTGTGATTGTGGGCCTGTATAAGAGTCCTTGGAACAAAGCTTTGAACAAACTGGAGCTATGACAATAGACTTGAAGGGGTACTTGCCAGAAGGGAGTTACAGTAGTCGATGAGGGATATAATAAAAGCGTGGACAACTTTCTCAGCATCAGAAAAGGGGAGGAATGAGCAAACAGGATGGAAGGAAGAAAGTTTCTTAATGTGATTTACATCAGTAGAATAAGACAGGGAAGAATCAAAAAAGGCACTTAGAATTCCTACCAGAAGAAGGTGTGATATCATCACCAAGGGTGTTTGAAACAGAGTTAATTTTCTTTAGCAGAGCCTTGGTGCCAATTAACATGCCCTCGGTTTTGTTAGTTTAATTTTAAAGAGTTATATTCAACTGAGGTTTTAATTTCACTGAGGCAAGTTGTGAGCTGAGAAGAATCTATGGCACTTTCACTTTTAATACTGAAATGCACATAAAAATGAAAAAACCCAGTCCAAATGTACAGATAATATGGACAAGGGGGGCCTGGTAGGGCTAAGGACAGAGCTCTGAGGAACTCCTTGTGTGAGCTGAACCAACTGTTGCCAAGACTAACAAACTCTTGATTATCAGTCAGATAGGATTGGGCATAAAAAAGTTAGAAATAGTATTCCTAGAAAGGTAATTTGAACTCTTTTCATATTTAACATCATTTACATACTAAAGGCTGTAGAGTAAACTTGCGTTTTGCCTTGTTTGTTGTCACAGTGCTTGGCGCCTGCAATTGAGGACTGAAGAGTGCTGCGCAAGAACAAACAAGTTTCTGCCGTTGTATTTCAGAGGTGGCAATAATAGATTGGCCATCTCCGAGTAGCTCTGTGAAGAGGATTACTTGTATTCTGTTTTGTGTGTTGTATTTACCCCATTTTTCGACACCCAATTCATGCCCAAGTAGAAGGGGGTCTCTCTCTCTCTCTCTTTATCCATAGAATTCTTTTATTTTTTACTTTACAAGGTTTTGATTTTGGGAGTTTTTACTTGTCTTCTTAGGGAGTCAAGGCTGTGAAGAAACAAGGCCTGTTAAAGCCCATTGAGGCATTCCTTGGGTGATTTTGGGCTATACAAGAAATAAATTGTTCTTGGTGTTGGTGTTGTGGGGAATACACCACTATCACATTAGACTGAACTTTAAATGTGACCTTCAGTATTGTCACTTCCAAAGCTGCAGTCATTATTTTTAATTGATTTCAGTTAGATAGTCTTGACAATGTTCTATACAGTAGGTTGAACACCTCTTTGTAATTTAAGAAAGGGCAGTGGTGTTCTAGTCAGAAAAAGAAAAGCACAGCTTTCCTCCTATTAATCAGTACATTTGTGATTGCCTTGGATTGATTTATATTTCTATCTGTCTCTGTGCTTCACTGGTCGTGTTAAAATACATATTTCAGGTTGATATTGACCTTTTTGGGATTTCAGACTCTGAAGGCTCCAGGCTACACTAGTTATAGTGTGTAGCAGCACAGTACTATTTTAAGATTTTATTGTTTTGTTTGTTTGTTTGTTTTTTATGTGACCTTGAGTTTATAACTTAAGCACTATTTTTATGTTGTATATTTTCCCTTTTTCCTCCTTTCACTCTTGACATTTTGCAGAACAGCAATGTTCTCTCCCTATTGCAATCTATAGACATGTGAGTTCCTAGAATAAAGATAATGCTAGTCCACTGTTGTATGTTCCCTCCTATCAAAGGCCTTGCACATTTAATTTGAAGTTGCTTATGGAAACACCACAAATCACAAAATCCTCAGTTGCTTCCAAGAAATGCTATCTGAGCCTTTCTTTGTATTGTTTGCAAAAAGAAAAGGTTGGCAAACTTTTTATATTGTGCTTTGTATTAACAGTCATTCAATACAATGTCATATATGTTTAGGGCGTACTTTCTAGCTTGATGCTTTAATGGCTTAAGGGACTGTGCAGCATTGATTAAAGTGCACATCCATTTCTGAAAAAGATAAAGCTTAGAGATAAAATGTTTAATAAACAAAAATGTACTCAATAATCAAATGTACCATATACTGTATATGGCATAGGGTCCCATCCAGATTTCTTTTTTGCCTTGCCCTTTAATTCAATTAAACAGGTTTGAAAATGTATGTGTTCTGCTATTTTGCTTTTATATTATGATCAGAAATAAGTTAATTTAAGTTATGTTCATAATATGCAATGTTCGTCGATTTTCTTACACTAACTGCAAAATATTAGAGACGGCATTTCAAGTGCGGTTTTGATACTGTTATTTTGTTTTTTCCTTTCTTATTTCACATTTAGTCATTGAGAGTCATAGTCATATGATATGCCATATGTTTTAACAAAATATTGTGAAGAGGCGGGCTGAACGCACCCCTAGAAGAAGCGGTCGCTCCTCCGAAACCCCCTCTTAAATGGTGATACAATGGGAACAAATACAGTTTTTTTTACCACCTCTATGCTCCATTAGCTGATGGGTTGCTGCTGCTCCCATCTCACGCAGTGCTTTGAACATTTAAAAGCCTGTACAGCAGCTGTCCTTGTGTCTCATTGCCTTGTCTCTCTTCTCCCCCAGACGTCCTCTACTTTATTATGCTGTTTACAAATAAAGTTTATGTTTCTTGAAAACCCTGAATGAATCTATGCAACTGTATGACCCAAGCGTGACAGTATTCTCAAAAAAAAGTCGATCAGTGATTAACTGTGGCTGCAACAGCCATCAAAATTTGACATGGAATTCTACTGCAACAGGGTATTGTGATGTGGACCTTCAGCTATATTACTCAAAACTGCCAATTTCATACTGTGCTTTTTGTATCTTAGAAATGTTGTTAAATGAAAAATGATAAATGACACAGTCCTCCTACTGCTCCAAGGCAGAAATGGGCAGATTGTCCATTATCCATCTAGAGTTTAAAATTTGGAGAGATCTGTCAAGGGAGGAGGGCACTTGCACAAAGTGAGATCCTTCAACAGGGACGGTGGCACAGTGGTATTGTACAGAGGCCAGGGTCCGCGCCCTGGGTTTTCCCTGCTTGGAGTGTGCATGTTCGCCCTATGTCCACATGGGTTTCCTCCCACAGTCCAAACACATGTAGGTTAGGTGAAACGGCAACACTAAATTGGCTCAAGGGTGTGTGTTTTCCTAGTGATGGATTGGCGTTTTTTGCTCGTGCCTTGTGCCCTATACTAGCTGGGATAGACTCCAGCACCCCCTCTATGACTCTGGAATTAGCGGGTTAGAAAATGACATGATATTAACTGTTCTTAAACATTTTGCATCTAATGAATATTGTCAATATCTTTATTGTTAAAGGATTACTCCTTCAAAAAATATGTATATTTTTTTTATATGTTGCTTATCCCGTGTAGTTTGTAGTGATGACCAAGAAATTTTTTTTCATTTTTTCATGTAGAACACAGCTAACAAAGTTGCTGATAAAATATGCATTTATGGTAATCAACAGCAAATAATATCAAAACCGTTAATCAAAAAATCTCACCTTACTCGTGTGGCATAAACCACATACCAAGTCATCTGGCTGTATACACTTAAGGCCCTAAACACGTGTATTGTTACTATAATATTGTTAAAGGAACCTTTTCTGGAAAATGCTCTTTTGCACTAAATGAGAAAACATTCAGATGTGGCTGAACATTTCAATTGAAGTCCTGCCTGTGGTAATTCACCAGTCACGTTTGTCTTTGATTATTTTCATTTTGGGATTTTTGATTGGGACATTGCTGTTTGCATTTTTTTTTTGTAAATAAAATTGACTATTGTTTTGAAATACCATCTGTTTTTATCTGTGCCTCCATGTATGCCAATTCTTGATTCTGATCAATCAATCTTGAGTCTGTGGTGAACTACAGGACACCCACTGTGTAGTCTGGTGCCAACCTTGCCACTATAGAGGGCATCACAATGCCCCCTTATTCATTGGTCACGACTCAGTAACAACTTAATCTTTGGCTAATACTGCGCTTGACATGATGCCCACAGTTCAAAGTTTATTGAGAGACGTATACAACTAAAGATTATAAGTTAAAGGAAGATAAGTGAAAACATCAGGAAAAGACTTGAGGTTTCAACAAGAAGGAGGACAACTCATGTCTGCAGTTTCACATAATTATAAATATTCCCAAGATGCTACAGCTCTGGATTTGAATATAAAATAATGATGGGAGGCAGGACTACAATTCAAATGTTCATTCACATCTGAGTGTTCAATTTCCATTCCCAAGAGTGTCTATTTATTAACATGTTAGTAAAAATACATGTATTTGAAATGTTGTGACCATACATGTGGATGCCTTGATACATGGATTATACAAACAAGAATAACATCTCTGAGATTTCTTCATGAACAGATTTGATAGTATTTGCTGTTATCTAGCATTGGTCATCATAGATGCCTATTCTTTCAGATACTTTGTTATCATTGTTGGGAATGAAAGCACAAGATTATTTTTTTTCTCAGCCATTACTGCAAAAAATATGGGGTAATATATATATATATTACAATGATATATATAAATATAGTGATGGAAATAGGTACATTAGCGAGACCCAAACCCCAACATGAACACAAAGAGAGTCCTGGGTTCAAATAAAGGTGTGTTTATTTACCACAATACCTCCACAATGTTGCGAACACAAAGCACAAGTAATTTCTCCTCTCTTCTTAGCATTGCACTGTCCTCCTACAGTGGAGTGCTGCCTTCCTTACTCCCAGCTCCGACTCACCCAGATATGGGAGTGAGGTCCCTTTTATTGAGGACCTGGGAGTACTGGGAGTCACATGAAAGTCCATTATTCTGGGGAGTGCATCTCCCCGCAGTGCCCCCTTGTGGCACCCATGGACCCCAGCAGGGCTATGTTGCTGTACTACAACTCCCAGCATTCCCTGCTGGTTCCCAAATGGGTGCCGATATAGAGGGCTGCTGCTATCTAGCACCTGTGGGGGGACAGTCCTTCCCTGTCCTCTTCTTCTGTTGTGGCAAGGGAAGGTATGAAATCCATATCCAGTCAGGATGCTTGTCCATTTATTTGGGGCTTTCCTCTTGGGTAAGGAACCGTTCATTCTGGCCGGGATGTCTGTCCATCCATTAAGGATGCTTTGTTCAGATGCGACCCCCTTCCTTCTCTTGGCCATGATGCCTTTATGTTCCCGTCTGGGTATATATACAGTATATATACACAATATATATGTGTGTGTGTGTGTGTGTGTGTGTGTGTGTGTGTGTGTGTGAAACAATAAAGGAATATTCTACTAAAAAAATGAAGTGTTAAAACCATTTTACTAGTATTTTTTTGAATTGTATTCTAAGAATCATGCCTTGCTAGCCACTCCTACAGCCAGAATAATCTGCTTGCAAGTTAGACAGTTTTATAAAATTGCTTATTGGTCTGTCCTTAATGTTTATTTTATTAATTAGAATGAACATGGTCCCAAAACAGGAAAACAATTTACTTTGAGACACATACAGTATTACGGTAAGTTTTAGAGTGGAGTCTTTGTAGCTTTAAGGCGATATTCTTAGCCAATAGGCCACACTGGCATCATAAAAATAGCAGAAAGTACTAGTCTAATTTGGCAGGCTGTACCAATAATTTTCAAAGTGCTATTGATGTCTGTCACTTCTATTTTTCTGACCTTTCACTTGCAGCCATTACATTTTCTCTTTCAAATTATGTGTGACATTTCTCTCATCATCTGAAGTAAGTATTATAGCAGTTTAGGATGACTGCCATAGGTGTGGCAGAACATTCTGTACCAAATAACACTTCTGCTGAAGTACATTAGTTAATTTTTGGGTTTTACTACTTCACTAGCTATGCTACCTGTCTAAGATGGGCTGAAATCTAAGTAAGCAATGCAGGCCACAGCAGTGCACCACCTATTTGAATGTATTTTGTAATGCACGTAGTAATAAAATGCATTACTTCAAATTTTTCAGATGCACCATCTACAGGTATTAGAATGATAAAAGCAATGCCTTTTGGAATGACATAGCAACCAGATGGTCACACAGACTGACACATGTCCTTTTATTAAGGTGAAAATGTAATTTATTAACTAATTTTAAATATACTGCAATTAAATTATGAAACTTGCAGGCGTCTATACTGAATATTGTGTATACTGTAAGTGCATACATATTGTCAACATTCAAAACTGGGTGACATTTAATATAAATAATGTGAAGGTTTAACCCTACTTTATGTTTGACACATCTAAAAACTCGTTTAGTCTTCTGTTTTGAACTTGATAATGCATGACTTTTAAGTTGTCAGAAAAAGTAGAGAAACATAAAAATAAAAACTTAATCATGGTTTTTCAGAATCTCAAAAGTCTTATATATAAAGACATTATGTGGAGTCATAATGCCCCTAGGCTCTATAAGCATTTAAACTGACAAAAAGTAAAACATTTAGAAAACAGTAAAACATATTGCTAATCATAATACCCTTGTGCCTAAGAATGAAGATGCTCTCTCAGTTTGTGTGGGATCCAGGCCTGGCAAATTGTTATCTGCATTCAAGTTTGTCACACATGCACATCTGTGGATCACCCTCTATGCTCATCTGAAGCAGGTACCACATCCCTGGGTCGAAAGAGTGCACTCACGCCAACCTCCCCCTACTTTCTTCCCTCTGCAGCACTGAGAAGACGTCCAGTGAGAGCAACTGACTCGCTCCTTCTGGTATCCTGCCTTTAAAACCTGCTGACTGCTTGAAAGAGGCAGTCATTTCTGAACCAACTACTCAGTAGAGTGGAACTCACTAAAATGTAATAGAAGATATTACTACAGCTAGATGGTTTTCTTTACTTCAGGGCTTTTCATTTGTTGCTTATAGTGGTATGCATAGTGGCCGTTTTGTTTTGTTTTATGACTGAATTAAATAAGGACAACCATGTTGGCTCATAAACATTTTCCTTTGGGAACCTGCAGTACCTCATTCAACCACAAGTTAAACATTTTACACGAGTTCCTGCATACTGGAGAGGGCTGAACGTATTAAGAAGGAAGAGTAGATAAGCAGACAGTACATTTGCCTTTGTGTGCTGCTTTAGCTGCAGACATTCAAAATGAGCACCTTCTCTGAGTTTCTTTCACTGTTCTTTGACAAAATGTACAGCAGGATGTCCAAGAAATGGAAGATAATATTGAGTTAGGTGCTGATTACTCTACATCTACCTATAAAGGTTGTGTTAGATATAATCCAGGGATTTAAGGGTCACATCACATGTAACAATGTTTTCGCTGGGTGTGGAATGTCGAGAACACCTATGCTGTGTAGCACAGTTACATTGTAAAGAAGGAAGTTGCTGACAACCTGGACAAGATCATAGCCACATACACTTGCCATCACAAGACTTCCTGTTCGCCATGTATCCTTTTCTACATTATTTAGCGGCTTCTCCGCTGTTTTATTGTTCATTTATTACGATTACAGTTATTGTGTAGGTATTTTAGACTTACTTTACATTGTTCAGGTACCCATTTCCTTTATCATTCCAACCGTACCCCCATTAACATGTCTATCGAGGTGATCACCATCGATCAAAGAACTGTCACTTACCAAGTGGTTTCCATGCCCGGAGATGGCACCTACCTTTTCCATTCTCTTTGTTACATATTGCACGGCCATATCAGGCTCACTCTTGATATCCGGAGGAACATTGTGTCTTATGTATTGAATGACTGGGACAGGTTCAAGGTGTGGACTGATGACGGTACAGGAGATAATTATACCACACAGGAGCACTAGAAGAGTGAAATGCTTAAGTGTACCGAAATG
The DNA here is from genome assembly GCA_026402145.1 of Polypterus bichir lapradei. NCBI lineage: Eukaryota > Metazoa > Chordata > Cladistia > Polypteriformes > Polypteridae > Polypterus > Polypterus bichir. The sequence continues at coordinate 68,654,591 of JANRMT010028174.1, forward strand.
GCCAAATATTTTACACCTTTGGACAACCGCCAATGCCTCTTAAACATCTTAGATTCACAGGTGACGATTTCAGTAGTGGACACTTTGATGTTTAGAAATGTTTAAACTCTCAAAAGCTGGATGTGAAGTTATCAATCAAACTGGTTGTATGCTTACAACGCTTGACAGATGCCGAATGTCTCTTCAACACAAGTCCTACAAATACTGTCGTAATTGAAACAAACCATGAAACTCAAACCGATTATGACAGCAGCAATCCAAGCTGTGAGATTTGAGACAAGATTACTGTTCACATGGCCAACTGTACGTTGTATGCTCAAGAGTAAGCTCAGCGCACAGCTACAGCTTGGTCATATTATAACTGGAGGGCCGAACTGACAACGTGGCATACAAAGAGATCCTTAACAAATAATTATTGGTATATTTTCCCTCAGTTTTAAAAAGGTTTAATTGTCTTCTTAATTACAAACGCCAGCGGCAGCCTGTCTATGAACTTAATTTAAAGTGTAGGTTTACACTGTGCTTTGTTTCCGAAGTAGCAGAACTCATGAATATGGTTGTATATATCACTCGCTCGCTTCTTATTGTTTCGCTGCCTTCTCAATTATATAATGCATGTTTTCTAAAGCGCTTTTTGGGCCTCTTCCTGGTTTTCTACGTACTGCGTGATTACGTAGGAGGCGTGATGATGTCAGACGAAACTCCGCCCCCACGGGTTTCAAGCTCATCTCTCATATACATATATATACATACATACATATATATACATATATATATATATATATATACATATATATATACATATATATATATCTATACTAATAAAAGGCAAAGCCCTCACTGACTCACTCACTCACTGACTGACTGACTGACTGACTCATGACTAATTCTCCAACTTCCCGTGTAGGTAGAAGGCTGAAATTTGGCAGGCTCATTCCTTACAGCTTCCTTACAAAAGTTGGGCAGGTTTCATTTCGAAATTCTACGCGTAATGGTCATAACTGGAAGGTATTTTTCTCCATTTACTGTAATGGAGTTGAGCTTGACCGCCATGGGGGCGGAGTTTCGTGTGACATCATCACGCCGCCCACGTAATCACGTGAACTGACTGTCAACGCACTATGTAGAAAACCAGGAAGAGCTCCAAAATACGTTGAAGAAAACATGCATTATATAATTGAGAAGGCAGCGAAACAATAAGAAGCGAGCGACTGACATATACTACCATATTCATCATTGCAGCTACTTCGGAAACAAAGCAAGGTATAAACCTAAACTTTAAATTAAGTTAATAGACAGGCTGCCGCTGGCGTTTTCCATGCCCACGGGTAGTGCGGGATACAAGTTTAATGAGAGAACGCAGGATATAAACGAGAGTTTTGATCACTTTGTAACTAAGTTAAA
>JANRMT010028174.1:68660994-68689537 GCA_026402145.1 Polypterus bichir lapradei
ACAATGGGCAGCACATTGAACACATTTTATAAGTGGTCAGAAACTTGTAAATAACTCATGAAAGAATAAAGTTACGTTAAAACCAAGCACACCATTGTTTTTCTTGTGAAATTCCCAATAAGTTTGATGTGTCACATGACCCTCTTCCTATTGAAACAACAAAAGTTGGATCCAAAATGGCCAACTTCAAAATGGCCACCATGGTCACCACCCATCTTGAAAAGTTTCCCCCCTCACATATACTAATGTGCCACAAACAGGAAGTTAATATCACCAACCATTCCCATTTTATTAAGGTGTATCCATATAAATGGCCCACCCTGTATATATATTGTGGCGGACAGACGGGGTCCATGCTTGGCTGGGAAGCCCCTTTTTCACTAAATTCCGGGGGAACGGCCATTTACTTACCCCCAAACACTTGGTGGGCGCCCCCCTGGGTTGTATCGGTGCCGCAGTCGTGTAACACAGGAGTTCATCCCTGTTGGGCTCCGTGGCCACCGCCACGGGGAGCTGCATGGCTTAACAAGCCCATCTGGGCTGTGATGCAACCACACCCGGAAGTGCAGCCTAATTTAGGTCAATTATCACCTGGAGCGCTTCCGGGTGGGCTATATATTTCAAGTCGACACCCACCACTCAAGGCACCAGAGTCGGGAGGTGGAGGACAAAGCTGCATAGGATGAGTGGAGGAGGAAGAAGAGTGAATTTCTGTTTCTGTTTTGCTTTTGTGTGTTTGTGGGACTGTGTTAGGGCTGAGGGATATGGGGAAGATGTGGCCCCCAGCTGAAGAGAAAATAAAAGTTTCTAAACTTTTTACATGTGCCTCCATTGTCAGTCTGTGATGGGTCGGGCACCTATATAGCGCCTTATCACAATATATATATATGTAGTGATGCCCTGGTGCAAACCCAACACAGACAGGCTTATACACAACTTCTCTCTCAGCACACAGTTTATTTATACAGTCCAACACTCCACAGCACAAGGTAAAGCACAGTGCACTGATCACCAACACAGTCCCTTCGCCTTCCGTACTCCACAACAGGCTTTGTCCTCTTCCTCCCAACTCTGGCCACAATAATTATTTAGGGGTCTCCTGCCAACAGATCCAGGAGTCCCATCGGGAATGCCAATTGTGATGTGTACAGCCACCCTAACCCTAACACAGACAGGCAGGACACAGGTTTAGTCCACACAGCACACAGTTTATTTATACAGTCCAGCACTCCACAACACAAAGTAAAGCACAGTGCACTAAACTCCAACACAGTCCCTTTGCCTTCAGTACTCCACAACAGACTTTGTTCTCTTCCTCCCGACTCTGGCCGTTGGATGCTGGTGACTGGTCCATTTTTTTAGGGCACCTGGAAGAACTCCAGCCGCAGCATTTTTGGGTGTGGCAGAAATGCTGCCAAACAAGCCCCTAAAAACATCCATATGCCCCCTGTCAGCAGCCATGGGCCCCAACAAGATTGACCTTCTATGCTCACAACTTGTGGCCCCACTGTCGATCCGGGGTAGAAACTGTCCTGGAAATACTGTCTCTCCCGGGCCTTCCATAGCCAGGGCACCCAGGCCACAATATATATAAGAGCTTCTATAAAAATCAAATTTCCCCCAAGGACAAATAAAGTTCTATCTAAAGAACGGTGGAGAAAATGTTATTGTTTAGGGCTACTTTGTTTCATCAGGGCCTCTGGAACTCACTATCACGGTACCCACTATGAATTCTTCATTGGACCAGAATGTGCTTGAAGATAATACAAGACCATCTGTCACAAGAATGAATCTTAACTGAAAGCAGGCTTTGCAACATGATAATAACCATAATAATAACAGTAAATCAACCAAGGAACAGCTGCAAAGAAAGAAAGATAGTTTTGAATTGGTCGAGTCAAAGCCCAGATCTGAATTACATCAAGATGCAGTGAGGGGATTTGAAACAGGCTTTGCACACAAGACACACCACAAATATCGCAGAACTGAAAGACTTCTGCATTTGAGTTGCCTCAAAATCTTGCATATTGTAATCTTTTTAGTTAGCCAATAAAAGGTGTCATTTTGCTTGGCTTTTCTCTACATTCATAATGGCTAACACCTTAGTACTACAGACAGTAATAGGATATGCCTACCTGAGTGGGCAATACCAGAATTTAGAGCTAAAGGTGTTCTTACTTTGACCACAGAAGGAAATTGCATATCTGTTAATTTTTTCTTGAATACATTATTGCAAAGTCACATTTTTAGTGTTTTGTTACCCCAATTACATGAACTTTATTTAAAGATTCTGCTTCAATGAAGATCAGCTCTTCATATGTCCACATAGTTATAAAGAATTCAAACCTGCTTATCTGTTCACTATTTTCAGTTAATGATTGCAGTGCACACTTCTTGCCTACTATATGTATGCAAGCAGCGTTAGAACTTGGCGAATCTAGTTTCTGGGTCATCTAAAAACATGTATATACAGTAAATAGAACTGATATTAGAAATGTACGTATAAATAAAAAAACGAATATTCGATAATGCAAACATTTTTTTCATGTCTGTATTCTGTTTTTATTGATATGTATTTTCATTAATTTCTTCATTTTCTAAATCTTCTTATATATAGTTTTGAGAAGTGGCTGAGACTTAATGCACAAAATACAGAAAATCATTTGTTTACTTAGGTAATGTTATATATGAAATTCAGTAATTTCCCATTGATATATTACACGTTGATTAGCACATAATAGCAGATAAGAATTTCATTGTATTCTGTACATGTGGCAATAATGGTCCTATAAACCTATAAAATGCTGTATTCCATGCATTTCTGGAACCCAACATTGCCTTCACAGCTTGCCAAAATGGCCATGAACAGCTGAATCCTACTGATATGGGCTGGGTTAATCAACATTGACACAATACCTAAGATCCTTTTCATTTCATAGGTTAGGCATTTATCCATTAAGCATCTTAAAATCTTACTCCTCCTTGAACCGTCACCTTATCGTGGTGGAAGGGTTTGCGTGTCCCAATGATCCTAGGAGCTATGTTGTCCGGGGCTTTATGCCCCTGGTAGGGCCACCCAAGGCAAACTGGTCCTAGGTGAGGGATGAGACAAAGAGCGGTTCAATAAACCTCCGATGAAGAATAAAAACCTTGGACGACGTTTTCCCTTGCCCGGACGCGGGTCACCGGGGCCCCCCTCTGGAGCCAGGCCTGGAGATGGGGCTCGATGGCGAGCGCCTGGTGGCCGGGCCTGCACCCATGGGGCTCGGCCGGGCACAGCCCGAAGAGGTAACGTGGGTCCTCCTCCCCATGGGCTCACCACCTATGGGAGGGGCCAAGGAGGTTGGGTGCAGTGTGAGTTGGGTGGTGGCCGAAGGCGGGGACCTTGGCGGTCTGATCCTCGGCTACAGAAACTGGCTCTTGGGACGTGGAATGTCACCTCTCTGAAGGGGAAGGAGCCTGAGCTAGTGCGCGAGGTCGAGAGGTTCCGGCTAGATATAGTTGGACTCACCTCGACGCACAGCTTGGACTCTGGAACCAATCTCCTTGAGAGGGGCTGGACTCTCTACCACTCTGGAGTTGCCCCCGGTGAGAGGCGCCGAGCAGGTGTGGGCATACTTATTGCCCCCCGACTCGGAGCCTGTGCATTGGGGTTTACCCCGGTGGACGAGAGGGTGGCCTCCCTCCGCCTTCGGGTGGGGGGAAGGGTCCTGGCTGTTGTTTGTGCGTATGCGCCGAACAGCAGTTTGGAGTATCCACCCTTTTTGGAGTCTCTGGAGGGGTTGCTAGAGGGCATACCTTCTGGGGATTCCCTCGTTTTGCTGGGAGACTTCAATGCTCACGTGGGCAATGACAGTGAGACCTGGAAGGGCGTGATTGGGAGGAATGGCCCCCCCGATCTGAACCTGAGCGGTGTTTTGTTATTGGACTTCTGTGCTCGTCATGGATTGTCCATAACGAACACCATGTTCAAGCATAAGGGTGTTCATATGTGCACTTGGCACCAGGACACCCTAGGCCTCAGGTCGATGATCGACTTTGTGGTCGTGTCGTCGGACTTGCGGCCATATGTCTTGGACACTCGGGTGAAGAGAGGGGCGGAGCTGTCAACTGATCACCACCTGGTGGTGAGTTGGCTTCGATGGTGGGGGAAGATGCCGGTCAGACCTGGTAGGCCCAAACGTGTTGTGAGGGTCTGCTGGGAACGGCTGGCAGAGTCCCCTGTCAGAAGTAGCTTCAACTCCCACCTCCGGCAGAACTTCAACCACGTCCCGAGGGAGGTGGGGGACATTGAGTCCGAATGGGCCATGTTCCGTGCCTCTATTGTTGAGGCGGCTGACCGGAGCTGTGGCCGCAAGGTGGTCGGTGCCAGTCGTGGCGGCAATCCCCGAACCCGTTGGTGGACACCGGCGGTGAGGGATGCCGTCAAGCTGAAGAAGGAGTCCTATAGGACTTTTTTGTCCTGTGGGTCTCTGGAGGCAGCTGATAGGTACCGACAGACCAAGCGGAACGCGGCTTCGGTTGTTGCTGAGGCAAAAACTCGGGCATGGGAGGAGTTTGGAGAGGCCATGGAGAACGACTTTCGGACGGCTTCGAGGAGATTCTGGTCCACCGTCCGGCGTCTCAGGAGGGGGAAGCAGTGCAGTGTCAACACCGTATATGGTGGGGATGGCGCGCTGCTGACCTCGACTCGGGACGTTGTGGGTCGGTGGGAGGAGTACTTCGAAGACCTCCTCAATCCCACTAACATGCCTTCCAATGAGGAAGCAGAGCCAGGGGACTCTGAGGTGGGCTCTCCCATCTCTGGGACTGAAGTCACCGAGGTGGTCAAAAAACTCCTTGGTGGCAGGGCCCCGGGGGTGGATGAGATACGCCCGGAGTTCCTTAAGGCTCTGGATGTTGTAGGACTGTCTTGGTTGACACGTCTCTGCAACATCGCATGGACATCGGGGACAGTGCCTCTGGATTGGCAGACCGGGGTGGTGGTCCCCCTCTTTAAAAAGGGGGACCGGAGGGTGTGTTCCAACTATAGAGGGATCACACTCCTCAGCCTCCCTGGAAAAGTCTATTCGGGGGTTCTGGAGAGGAGGGTCCGTCGGATAGTCGAACCTCGGATTCAGGAGGAACAGTGTGGTTTTCGTCCTGGTCGCGGAACAGTGGACCAGCTCTACACCCTTAGCAGAGTCCTGGAGGGTGCATGGGAGTTTGCCCGACCGGTCTACATGTGTTTTGTGGACTTGGAAAAGGCATTCGACCGTGTCCCTCGGGGAATCCTGTGGGGGGTGCTCCGGGAGTATGGGGTACCGGACCCCCTGATAAGAGCTGTTCGGTCTCTGTACAACCGGTGTCAGAGCTTGGTCCGCATTGCCGGCAGTAAGTCGAACCCGTTTCCAGTGAGAGTTGGACTCCGCCAGGGCTGCCCTTTGTCACCGATTCTGTTCATAACTTTTATGGACAGAATTTCTAGGCGCAGCCAGGGTGTTGAAGGGGTCCGGTTTGGTGGACTCAGGATTGGGTCACTGCTTTTTGCAGATGATGTTGTCCTGTTTGCTTCATCAGGCCGTGATCTTCAGCTCTCTCTGGATCGGTTCGCAGCTGAGTGTGAAGCGGCTGGGATGAGAATCAGCACCTCCAAATCCGAGAGCATGGTCCTCAGCCGGAAAAGGGTGGAGTGCCCTCTCAGGGTTGGGGGAGAGATCCTGCCCCAAGTGGAGGAGTTCAAGTATCTCGGGGTCTTGTTCACGAGTGAGGGAAGAATGGAGCGTGAGATCGACAGGCGGATCGGTGCGGCATCCGCAGTGATGCGGGCTCTGCATCGGTCTGTCGTGGTGAAGAAGGAGCTGAGCCGTAAGGCAAAGCTCTCAATTTACCAGTCGATCTACGCTCCTACCCTCACCTATGGTCATGAGCTATGGGTAGTGACCGAAAGAACGAGATCGCGAATACAAGCGGCTGAAATGAGTTTCCTCCGCAGGGTGTCTGGGCTTTCCCTTAAAGATAGGGTGAGAAGCTCAGTCATCCGGGAGGGGCTCAGAGTAGAGCCGCTGCTCCTCCGCATCGAGAGGAGTCAGATGAGGTGGCTCGGGCATCTGATCAGGATGCCTCCTGGACGCCTCCCTGGTGAGGTGTTCCGGGCACGTCCAACCGGGAGGAGGCCCCGGGGAAGACCCAGGACACGCTGGAGGGACTATGTCTCCCGGCTGGCCTGGGAACGCCTTGGGATTCTCCCGGAAGAGCTGGAAGAAGTGGCCGGGGAGAGGGAAGTCTGGGCTTCTCTGCTTAAGCTGCTGCCCCCGCGACCCGACCTCGGATAAGCGGAAGAAGATGGATGGATGGATGGATGGCATCTTAAAATGGATCAATGCTTATCTCTGACTTGATAGAGTACTTACATTTTGAGCTTAAGCAGATCTGTGTTCATTTCTCTTTTATTCCACTGCCAGCTGATAATCCATTCAGATATGTGAAACCTTCAGCCAATCTGCATTTAAAAGAGTCCCCAAACATGACTCTACTCATCATGTGTTATACATCACAGACTCATTTAAGTAATGCAAGAATGGCTTGTCAGTTTGGGTGGTGTGTGTATGTAGTTGCTTGATGACTATGCTTACTTTTCTTTCAGCAGGCAGGCTTTTATCCAATAATAAAAAAGCCCCCTTCAGGAACTGTGGTGGGTCATAGCTTTGCTCTTGATAACTATGATTGCTTTTCTCCAATGAAAACGGATGAGGGTTTAGTTTTGTAATGCATATATTGTATGGTTACCTTGATAGGACACAGTGACTGCTTGATAGGACACTTTCTTTGTCAATGAATTCATGCCAGCCTATTCTTCTCATTGATCCAGCAGCATGTTTTCAGATGAAATGGAAAGTCAATAAAAAACTGAAATCCTCAGCCTGTCAGCTTTCAATAGAGCCCTCACATGTTACTCCAGAGTGAATCAATTAGCTTTAATGCAGAAAAAGGTCTCCTCAAGCTGCATGCATGCCTAAATGTTTAATTGATGCAGTCAATAAAATAAATATTTTTGTGTATGCTAAAACATTTGAAAAAAATAACAGAGGTGCTCTTCTTTCACATAAAACTGTAATAAAAAAATCTGTTTTTAGTTAAAAGCATATATATATATATATATACTGCTCAAAAAAATTAAAGGAACACTTTCTAATCAGAGTATAGCATCAAGTCAATGAAACTTGTGGGCTATTGATCGGTCAGTTAAGTAGCAGAAGGGGTTTTTAATCCATTTTAGCTGCTTTAGTGTTAATGAAACTAACAACAGATGCACTAGAGGGGCAACAGTGAGATGTCCCCCAAAACAGGAATGGTTTTACAGGTGGAGGCCACTGACATTTTCCCTCCTCATCTTTTCTGACTGTTTTTTCACTAGTTTTGCATTTGGCTATAGTCGGTGTCACTACTGTTAGCACAAGGCGATACCTGGACCCTACAGAGGTTGTACAGGTAGTCCAACTTCTCCAGGATGGCACACCAATACATGCCATTGCCAGCAGGTTTGCTGGGTCTCCCAGCATATCCTCAAGAGCATGGAGGAGATTCCTGGAGACAGGCAGTTATTCTAGGAGAGCTGGATAGGGCCATAGAAGGTCCTTAACCCATCAGCAGAACTGGTATCTACTTCTTTGGGCAAGGAGGAACAAGATGAGCACTGCCAGAGCCCTACAAAATGACATCCAGCAGCCCACTGACCAAACAATCAGAGACAGACTTCATGAGGGTGGCCTGAGGGCTCAACATCTTCTAGTGGGCCCTGTGCTCACTGCCCGGCACCATGGAGCTCGATTGGCATTTGGCACAGAATACCAGAATTGGCAGGTCCACCACTGGCACCCTGTGCTTTTCACAGATGAGAGCGGGTTAACCCTCAGCACATGTGACAGAAGTGAAAGGGTCTGGAGAAGCCGTGGAGAACGTTATGCTGCCTGTAACATCGTTCAGCATGATTGGTTTGGTGGTGGGTCAGTGATGGTCTGGGGAGGCATTTCCATGGAGGGACACCCAGACCTCTACAAGCTAGAGAACGGCACCGTGACTGCCATTAGGTATGAATGTAACCCTTGGACCCATTGCCATACCCTATGCTGTTGCAGTGGATTCTGGGCTCCTCCTGGTGCATGACAATGCCTGGCCTCATGTGGTGAGAGTATGCAGGCAGTTCTGGAGGATGAAAGAATTGATACAACAGACTGGCCCCCATGCTCGCCTGACCTAAATCCAATAGAACACCTCTGGGACATTATGTTTCGGTCCATCCGACGCTGCCAGGTTGCACCTCCGACTGTACAGGAGCTCAGTGATACCCTGGTCCAGATCTGGAAGGATATCCCCCCAGGACACCATCCATTGTCTCATTATGAGCATGCCCTGACGTTGTCAGGCATGCATACAAGCACGTGGGGACCATACAAACTACTGAGTACACTTCTGAGTTGCTGCAATGAATATTCAGCAAAATGGACTAGTCTTCTGCATCATTTTTTCACTTTGATTTTCAGGGTGTCTTTGAATTCATCTCTCTGTAGGTTGTTAATTTTCATTTCCATCCAACAATGTGGCATCCTTTCATTCCTAACACATTACCCAGTCCATATCAGTAGAGATATCCAGCATGATTTCTTTTCTCGTTGAGATCTGAGGTGTTTTCAAAGTGGTCCTTTAATCTTTTGAACAGTTTTATATAAACACCTTATACAATTTGTGATTGAAAGAGTCATACTGTAGAAGTCTATGTGGAAAGCTGTCAGGCAGATTTTATGACTCCTCTGCCTGCACATTTTTTGGTTCCTCAGAATTAATTATAGTCAAAAAACATAGTTAATAAATCTGTTCTTCAAGATTGTTTTTATACTTTCACAAAGTAGGCTTGACATAAGTTGGCCCTGGTGTATGTGTAGTATGTGTGATGGACTAGCACCCTGTCCAGGGATTGTTTCTGCCTTGCACTCTGTGCTTACTGGGATAATCCCTATTTGGGACTGATTAAGTGGGCTTTGGAAATAGTATGGTAAGGTCATCTGTTATATGTATATTGTTATGAAATTTTAGATACTATCAAAACAAAAACACCATGCATGAGGGTTGTATCTGAAACGAAAATTGGCTATAAACTGAGGCCTTCGATGTTCTCAGAATGTAACTATAACAAACTGCAACTCTGAGACGCTCCCTAAGAGACACAGTCAAAGACTTGCATGTGTTTTGTCATCCATCATCTCTAATTCTTCTACAAGACTTCACAAACCTAACTTGGATTAAGCAGATCAGAAAACAGATGAATGGATAATCCATCTTCACTTTCTTTCCCTCACCTGCCTAATGTGAAATGTTTAATGACTACGTTGGTACAACTTACATCCAACACTTGTGCAACCCTGACATCTAGTGGCTAACATAAATAATCACATATTTGGTTTTCGACTGACTCAATTTGTAATTGTATTCATTGTTCACTCTTTACAGCATTGGATAAACATGATGTAAGACTCTCATTTTAGTTTAATCCAGGTCAGTGTTGCAGAGCGACTTTGACAATTAACTGTTTTTTATTTATTTCTCTTCTTCATGGCTTTTTTTAACTAAAATACTTAGGCAGCATTAATTTAAATGAAAAAGGCTCTTTATCAATGAATACTGCAACTAAATTGAATACACATGTGAAACAGAAAGGAAATAGAGAAAAACACAGACATTTACTTTTGTTCATAAAACATTTATACTGCATACTGAGCCATTCCGTGGACAATTAACAAAAGGAGAGAACTTTGTATTTAACAGCATTACGATAGCATTTCATAAATCCACCTGAACAAATTCAGAGTAATGGAGGAAAAGGCATTAATACAAGCCACATAATTCAAATTAAGGAGAAAAACACTGCATGCTTCAAATCATATTTTTTAATCTGTTGCAATGAAAAGATTCAGTAGTGAAAGTGAAATAGTGCACAATTCTGGGAAGTATTTATGGAAATTCCATAAAGAAAAACAGCATAGCAGATATACAACATTCTTAATACCAGTTATATCATCTGTGACAAAAATGTTAATGTCATGTCATAATGTGTCAATATGTCAAGTACCACAAAATAATTCAATAATTGTATAAGCTTTTTATTTTATACCAACTGAGTGTGAAACAAGTTTCATGGTGTAGTATCTATTTTGAGAATGTTAAGGTTACTTAAATAACTCATATAAAGGTTTCAATTCAACCTATGGGACATTCGCTAGAACGGGGATGCCAGGATTCTCCCCAGTATTGAGACCTGGAATTGTAATTAACCGGTGAGTGGCTGGTGGCCTAGTTGGTCTCAGTCCAAAAAAGCAGTATGGCGCCATCATGCTGTAAGAACTTAGCATCCACATGGCCAACGTTGAAGTCTGGTGTGTATCTGCCTTCTTTTACACATACCAACCTGCTATTGCTTTGTCTTGGGTGTTAACCTGCATCCAGCCCTGCAACCAGGTCCTCTAACTTACAGGGAACACTGGAAGGTTGGTGGCAGGATTGGCACTCCAGCCACCGTAAAAAAATCTCAGTGTGGTGCTGAGGTATCACCTGCTGCACTCAGGTCCCAATACAGGCAGTTTGTTGTGTGCTGGGGGCAGCAACATGCTATCAGCGTATGCTCCCAACCTCTCTCTCCCATTTACAAAAGGTACAGTTAGGATCATACTGCATAATGGCTATCTACAAATAACTGAAGCTTTGGAGCTAATTATGGTAAATCCCTAGGTTTGTCATGACGAACTGTAATCAGCGCATGTTTCCAACCTCCTCCTACTAGTAGCTGGAGTAAATAAAGAAAAAAACTGCTTCATCAACCAAATGCTGTAGTTAGATTACTATCTTCCTGTAATTCCATTCATTTTTAACAAATACGTTTATTTTTGGAGCAAAAAAAATTACAGACGGTTTTTGTGAAGATACAGAAAACAGTGATCTTAAAAACAACTCTGAGACTTACCTCAGCTGGTTAAGACATTTGAATTAGCTTATTTTAAAATGTGAAATGGTTAATTGTTGCATTCCATATTATAAAGTCTAATTACATTACTTAAACCAAACTAATTAACAAGTTCATTTAGAATGTTGTATTATCAACATCTGAATAAACTTGAAAGTGTATATTATTCAATTAACTAATTAATTTTCAAACCTAATTATTTCAAGACATCTCTACCTTAGATGTAATATTAATAAAGTACTGATATATTAAAATAAATAAAGAATTAGTGTTTTCTTTCCTAACCAAAGAATGAGCTAGTAAGTGTAGAGCATTTGTTGAGCCTGCAAGAAGGGCTTCTTTCAATCACTTGACCCTAAGTGGTCAAAGTCAGCACCTACCTACTCAGATTAGCTCCTAGTGAGCACTAAAGAAATACAAAAATGCTGAAAAGATTAAACCATAACAATAAATAGAAAATATATTTTCTAAAAATACAAATAAACATGCAAATATAGATAGCAGTTTTCAAAAATAAAACTTTAAATTGACAGAATCTGGATTCTATTAATTCTATTAAGCACACAAGAAATCTAACCCTGGGCTTCCTATTAAAAGGAAATGGCCATTATGACATCACACATCAATAAATATGCACACAGTAAAAAAAAAAAAGAAACAGGAGGTCAGCAGAAACAAAAAAGTAAGAAATAAAATGCACAAAAATAATGTGACAAGGTGCCACCAATCCATATACAAGAACTATGTTATTACTGTTATAAACACCTCTCATACTGTACATATTGTACAACATATTCCTTTTAGGATTAAATTTGAGACTTTAACTTTGAGGTTTATTACCAGGCAACACAGTTGCTAAGAATTTCTCTTGGAGTTACATCCATACAGATAACAATGTGCACACAATTAAACAACACGATATATGCAATACATGGCATGGTAAATGCAGATATGTAAAACAATATAGCGAAGTAGAATTGCACTCCCACCCAATAATATTTTAGGTAAATCCTATGGAAATAAACATAACTTATATTGAATGTACAAGAACAGAAATCAGGAAGAGACATAGATGAATCAGAGAAAGTGTTTAACCATAGTGCCTGCAGTAAGAAAGAAACTGTTTCTATGTCTTGCAGTTCTTAGCTTTAATGACCCGTAACGTTTTCTTGATGGTAATAACTGAAAATGATGGCTACCTGGTTAAGTGTAAATCTGCCATCGGTCTTTTACATACTAGTGTTTTGACCATGATGGATGGTCAATAAATAAATAAATAAATAAAATTGCAATGATTGCAACAGAGAGGGGTATCATTAGAGAGGTTTCTAACATTGATATTGTTTAACAGGCCAGAGTCACAAACACAAAACTACTTCTCAACACAAAAACATTACACCACAGGAAAAAGGGCAATCTACTTCTAAGTCTAAAGATCTTTTTCCTATTTTATAGCTCACAAAAAATTCACCTGAAGTATACTTTATTCACAGGTTGTTCACTACAAAATGTGTCATGCCTTCAGTTAAAACATGGATATCACAACACTGCGACATCACAACACTGCGACATCAAGGAGAGGGAACTAGCAATGGCTCCACAGAAAACATGAAAAATACATCCAAAATTGTGATGTAAGTAACAAGATATTTCCTTAAAACTGTGGCATGATGACATCCATCCATCCATCCATTATCCAACCCGCTATATCCTAACTACAGGGTCACGGGGGTCTGCTGGAGCCAATCCCAGCCAACACAGGGCGCAAGGCAGGAAACAAACGCAAGGCAGGGCGCCAGCCCACCGCAGACGATGACGTTATTTTCTTAATGATAAAAATAAACAGCAATGAAAAAAAAACAACAAAAAACTTCCACAGCAGCTAGAAGCATACTATACAATGTCTGGTCTTCTCATGGTTTTTCTTAGAAATGTTACTTTCATATCACATAGCACATGAATTTAAATTGCAAGCACTTGTTATTTAATGGGAAGGTATTGAACAAATACTGTTGACTGTGGAATATGTTATAGGTTTTTACATTTTAATAAAATGTTCCATAGACTGTTTTATAGGGCAGAAAGTGGTGGTTAGTACTCCTGCATCAAGACTCTGGAGTTCTACAGTTAAATTCCATGGCCTGTCTGTGTGAAGGTAACACATTGCATTGTATCTGCATAGGTTTCCCCAGTACTCATTTTATGCACTTATTGGTTTAATTACTCATTCTAAATTGCTACAACGTCCGTGACTAATGGTATTTTGACCAGCGTTATTTCCCACCATGTCTCACTGCTGCAAAAGGATAGTATTTGGCCCTATGTGAGTCTATAATGTAATAGGAAAGTTTGCAAATGATATATTAAAAATCAAAATGCATATATATTGTTTGCTATAATCAAATTCACACACCTCCTGTCAAGCCATGCTCATTGCTTTATTCATGCATTTTTGTAAACACAATGTGGATAATGTAGCCTTGTATGATTATAAATAAAAAATAATGAAATGGAAAGTAAATGCAGAGTGCTAAACAGAGTCAGCAACATCTGATACATACAAACTCTTCATGAGAAACCGAAAGCAAATTAGGGTAACAAATAAAATCTAACCCCCACAATGCATTTTCAGATCAGCAACAATATGTTGTTAAAGGGGGGCGGAGCCTATTTTTCTGATACTGACTTTGAGGCAGGAACCAATTCTAGAAGGTTCACTACTATATTGCAGGGCTTTTATTGTGGCATCAGTTTACTTGATCAACAAAAAAGCATGTTAGATGTTACTCAGGAGTTATAAGAGACCTAGTGGAGCACAACTGTGTATGGTAAAGTGATTGGGGAAGCCTTTTCTTAAGCTGTTATTTTAATAAATAAAATCTAGTTTTTAGTCGTGAGAGCTTTGAGTTTATTATATGATCGTCAGAAGAATTCATTTGCTGTATACTGTATTACAGTCTCAAGTTTTGTGGCACATTTACAATTAATTTGACTGCAATGGAGAAGCAGCAAACATGAAGTTCTGAATGAATAGTCATTGGAGAACAAATATAACCCTATGGGTTTCCAATGACACATGTGGAAGATTCCAAATCAAAAGTCAATTCAGGCCAGCTTTTCCAACTTGTTATCACAGTGCTGATTCAAGATTCAAAGTAGAAATGACTAGAAATCTGTACCCATATCATGGTCTGTTCGGCCTTCATTTTGTGTTTTGCACCTAGTGTTTAATGACAAATACCTATAGGTAATGGTTGGGTAAAGTCTTAAATTTGATTTGAAACTTGTTTCAAGCAGAATTACTGGGATCCACCTATCAGGCCAGGTCCAGGAGGAATATTCATCTATTACACTGAGATAGATGGCTGATGTACACAGCCTGATCATTCTCATCTAGCATAAGTCATTAAATGGGATAGCCTCCATCAATATTGTATTGGCAATATTGTATGTTTAACTCTTACTTGTCATATTTACAGCATTATTTTTCTACAAATCACAGTTAGGGAGCACATCAGGTAAGCATTAATGAATTATCTGTTTTAATATAATCTTGTTTATCATGGCATTTAAGTATGGTGACATGTTGCAAGAAAGAATCTGACTGTATGCTATATATATGACAAAACTACTACTGTTATTAATGCATTATTGGAATTAAAAAAATAGCTTACCAGTGAAGTTGCATACTTTGATGGCATTCTCTACCAGATCTTTGAAGAGACTGAGGACCTTGGCTGGGACAACGTCTCCTTCAATGGCAACACTGGTATCATGCCACTCCTGGGCACTGTTGCTGAAATTTTCCAACTCCAGCCACCGCAGTAATTTTTCTGGTTCACGAACTGGAGAATTCAATTTGGAGCCACTCAATGTATAGTAGCGCCACTGGCGGGCTTTCTTTTCCCTATACCCTGATAGTCCTCTGATAGGCACTGAGATCAGGAACAAAGATGGCGTCAGCACCTATAGAATACAAAATTAAAAAAAAAAAACTTAAAATTATATGAACTTAAGTATCATTTAGTGTATAATTGTCAGGAGCATTACGGAAAACTGGTGAAAATAATGATGAGTTAAAAGAACAATCCAAAAATGTGTTTCCATAATGATTCAAATGATAGCCACAACACACCTATCTAGAACACAATTACTGGGACCCACATATCATGCCAGGTCCAGGGAGAATGTTCACAAACTACACCAAGATAGATCGCTGATGAACATAGCCTGATCATTCTCAGCCATGTGGAGCTGTTCTATGGAATTGTGTCCATCAAGGCAAAGTATGGACATCAGGGAAAATACCCAGTTTGTAACATTAGAGGAACGAGGAGAAGACCTCCAACTTGCTTGACGTGGTGAGGATGCTCACTGGGGCTTTCCGCCTATGATGCACCAGTCACATGACACTAGGTGGAGATGAAGTGGTAGTACCACTACAAGTTGAAGACTATTGTTAGGGTTAGGGAAATGTGGTTTGTTACACCCATGATATTCAACAAGGAAAATGAATAGAAAATGAGACGAGATGAATTCATTGTTATAGTAATTCACTTTCCTTACTTGCTTATTTAAAAACAGAATCATGAGAGACTCCCCAGAGGGGAGACACAAAGGGCCAGTTGATGGTTGCACATCTTTACAATGTGGCAGAAAACTGGAGAAACTTTAGAAATCATATCTCAATTCAGTAGTATTGCAATTAATACATTTCAAAAACAATCATCAGAATTTTAATACCAGAAATCATATGATATGTGACGAAAGAGGTCCAGGAATGATTGGGGAGGTTATATAATATTTGGTTCCATGGTGAAAATAAAGGAAACCAATTTTAGATAGAGATAAGGTTATTACTACAGCAGTCCAGTCTACATTAGAAGAGCCACTAAAGTGATGGGGGGGGTGGGAGGTTAAAAAAATCCATCTACCTGGATAGCTGGGTTGAAAGCACCCTTTCCTCTCAGAAGTGCTGACCATTTAGCCATTAAAGAAGACGGATTCTGATTGAAAGAATAGTAAAAGGAATGAAAAGAGCACAGTAATTATATAAAAACAGAATGATTATGTCTCCATATTTAATACCACCTCTGCAAACCACAAGCTGCAAATTACAGGTCATGACATTATTGCAATGTCCTTTCTAATTACATTTTGTATCCTAGAAAGCATATTGAGATAGCACTGAATCCCATTCAATCAATGAGAGGTCAAGTTTCCATTGTAAACAGTCTGGTAATCAGAGGCTAATTCTGGCTTATTAAAGGACTGGTTGTCTTCCTTCTGCAATCAAATTGTGCATTCAGAATTAATGGCATAACAATTTGATCTGCATGGATGCATTTCAGTTGTACTTTGCTATTATTTAGCTAAAGTACATGTAATTGGCACTGAATAAGCTCATGTGTAAGCAATAATGAATCTAGTTCTCACAAATGCCCACAGAGAACAGGAAACACAGTAGTCACATCAAAGAGGCAGAACAGAGCAAAGGTAAATAAAGTACCTGAGGAGAACTCCATATCATAGAAAAAACAATCCGAGAATATGAGATCATTTAGTATCCTTATTCCGATTCACAAAATTTGGAAACTTGAATAGTGGTGTAAAGGTAGGTACTACTCTATTAAGCCTAGCATCGCAGCATTTTATATTATTTTGCCCAGGGAGAGTATCTTTAACAATGAAACATTTAGGGCTTTTCAATTTTACGCCTTTAAATGAGCAAATTTGTAAAATGGGTTATTTTAATGGGTTATTGGTTTCTCCTGGCTGGTATTGTAATGGAGAGGCTCTTCTATTGTCGGATTCAATGGACAGCAGAACACCTTCAGCTCTGTTCTGTTCTTTTCAAAGAATGTGAAATGCACCTACTGTCAAAATCATGTCTGTTTGTCTGTCTCATGAAACAAGTTGGCTCTGAGTGGACTCATATTGTTGGTATTTGATATACATATCCTGCTGCAGCACCCCCTGGTGGCACCCACAGATCCCAACACGACTGCACCAAACTCAAATTCCCATGGAGACCTGCAGGAGTCTGAGGCACCGCTGCAGCCCAGGGGGGCTGCCATCTAGTGTCCCAGGGAAGGTAATGTTCTGGCCACGCTTGATCCCCTGGTCCTCCCAGTGTGGAGGCTTCCCAGCCGGGCAAGTGCCCTGGCCACACGCTGCAACATTTTAAACTAAAATTACAGATAACCTGTTTTGGTTCTCATTAACATTTTCCATACTGTCCCAGCTTTTTTCGGAATTGGCACTGTAAGGCCTTAAAAGCATCTGAATGTTGCACCTTGCACATATTTTTCTAACTTGTTCTGAGACTTTTACTCTTAATACATTAATACATGTCATTCAACTATAACAAACTTCTTTTCACTCTAATGATCTTTAGTTTAGAAGGAGCTACACAAGCTAACATTTTCTTTGTGGATGTTAATTTCATATGAAAGTTTAATTATATTGTTTCGATGTTAAATTATGGGTCTCTCATAATCTCAATAAATTTTCAAATTATATTTTCTATTTAACATTTTATACTTTTCTATTCTTAGCCATTACCTTTACTGTATTAGCCAGGAAAGGAGCAGAGTAAATGAAATTTTACAAGTTCTTAAACATTTTTATTATGTCTCACAGTATCAGGGATCTGGAAATGAGTCCTAGCTCAGTAATTGTAGAGTTTACTCAACGTTTCTGTGTTTTTTCCAGGTTTTCTAGTTTAATCCCACAAAGTAGTAATATGTCAATGAGCAGGGATGTATACATGGACATGACCTGCAGTAAACTCTACTCTAAAATCCTTGGTCCTTCCTGGGTCTTGTGGCTACAAGTAGGTTTATAAAATGGATGGGTAGACACTTTGAACACAAGACAATAAATAGACCAAATATATAGTTATATTTTTGTGTCAGAAATTTCATCTTTTCATTAGATCAAAAAAATGCTAAAATGTCCATATCCAGACGAATATTAAAATTACCCATCAATACTGGTTTTTCACAAATTATAAATATGTTCAATAAAGAAAACACCAATGAGTAAGGCAAACAGCACAAGAGGTCTTTAAATCTTATATCTTTTGTTTTGTGTAAGATAACCACCTCAGTGGCTCAATGGATATAACATCATCACTTAGAATTTTTG
The DNA here is from genome assembly GCA_026402145.1 of Polypterus bichir lapradei. Classification (NCBI taxonomy): domain Eukaryota; kingdom Metazoa; phylum Chordata; class Cladistia; order Polypteriformes; family Polypteridae; genus Polypterus; species Polypterus bichir. Next base: position 68,679,137 of record JANRMT010028174.1, read on the forward strand.
CTTTTTAAATTATTAAATTCATTCAAAGTCTGTTGGCTGAACATATGTTTTTATAAATTTGAAAGAAAAACATTTTTGGGTGGGGGTTGAAATCTGTTTTGTTAAGTTCAACTTGATTGTATGGAATGTTATTTTCTTGAAATAAAATTAAAAAAAAAGAAAGAACATCATAACCATGAATTTCACCATATTTGTGTCTAGATTAGATTAGATGATACTTAAATTGTCCCCAAACACAACATAAGAACTTCTGGTTTAAATAACAGAGAGCTGCTGCTCTCAATAACAGGATTGTCAAGATAGACCTGCTCAGATTGTATCACAGTTTATATTTAAAGTCATTAACATTTGAATACCACATATCCATCTTGCAGTCTTTAACAGTCTTATGAAATAACTCAATGTCTTCTAAAAAATTAAATTGCATAGGTTCAAAGGCAGATAACTACTATGTGTCAGTTTCACAGCAACATATCATTGGAGGACTCACATCTTAGTACTCACCTTAATGTTGTCATTGTAGAAGCCAGAATGGGAAATTGACTGAAACCTGCCATCCTTGGCACTAACCTCTGCTGTGAGTTGCTGGATGATTTGCTGCACCTCTTCTACTGTTTTAGAGACTTGGCGATGTCGAAGATCAATCTGAATGGAGAGAGAAAACAATTCCTATTTTTGTATTGTTATTTTATTCAGTAACTTAACTTTTATTTAATATGGTGCCTTTGATAGTGCTGTTGTGTTTTTGCGTATTTTAGTATTTATAATTTATATCCTTATGTTATGCGTAAAATTAAAAAATTTGTTCTGGTCACACAGTGACAGAACCTGAAAGGGGGCTGCTTGTTGCAAAATACATTATTCATATGTCTCTTTGTACAGAAGTGATGAAATGTTTTCATTGATTATTTCAATCATTATGGATGAGTACATCAACTCTCAATTGATAGGTTTTAGTTATTTTTTTTTTGTTTGTAAAAGTTTGTCTTCCAATCAGGGAACCACTGTATTCCAACCCGTTGAGTTTCTTTGCATCATTAAAAAGTCTCCAAAATAGTTTATGCCTCAGTATGACATGTACCATTTCTTTATGGGTAATATCCACTTTCTCCATCCAACCGCTTCTTCAGCCTACTCAGTCCAATTTTTAGGGCCACAGTTAACTGAAATCTTTTGTATCAGCAGTGATTACATTAGTGCACCACACTAACTCATTTATTGTTATGCCTGTTGCAAATATTCAAAGAGCATGTGCAGGACGGCAGCATAGGCAGACAGCAATTCTCTGAATGTCTAAAGGGAATGTGAGTAACCGTGAGAATGATGTAAACCAGACCAGGAGATGTGAAGTATGTATGTTTGAGAAACTGTAATGAGAGTCAATTGCTAAAACACAGGGAGGCCATTGCCAAAAACTCAAGAGCGAAACCATAAGTGAAACCAGGATAATCAGAGTTCATGAATTAGAAGTTGCTATCGCCAAAATCAAGATGCTAAAATTGGAAATAGAAGTTGAGAAGTGAAAATGCTATGAGCTGTGAACCAGAAGGCACTAAGAGCGCGCAAAACACTGTAATTGTTGTACGGATGAATTTGTGATCTCAAACGCTGCACTGAATGCCGTTCAGGGTTTTAAAGCAAAGCATTTATAATGAGGGGGCAGCCCCTAACAACAATGAATTATGTCACAACAGAGCAACAGGAACACATTATTTAAAACAAGAAAAAAAAAATTAGCAAAGTGTCCAAATTTGAAAAAGACTTATGGCAAACTTAAGGTCACCAAGAAACTTCACTTGCATAATAATATTTTGTAAAACGTGAAGACTGAAAACATACATTGACACATCTAGAGATTCAAACTCAGCCTCTGGAAGCTCTAACAAAGGTTCGTTAATGTCTTTGGTACCATACCAAACCTTCAGGCATAAGAGATACTTTAAATATATCCAGTTTGATTGGATGGTGTCAAACGTTTGTCAGGCCTGATTGAAGAAATTAACAGTTTATTGCAAAATGCATTTCAGAATATTTTAAAACAGGAGGGTTAAATTGATAATTGATCAAATGCCCTATGTCTAGTCCTTCTTACTCTCTTTATTATTGTATTTTTTTTTAATTTATTTTATTTTATTTTGTTAAGTTATTCAAAAGAGTTCATTGCTTAGGTTGATATCTGGCATTCTGTGAAAAAACTTGTGACGGGTATATTGTGTTTTCACAGAAAACGTAACAACTTTAAACAAGCTTGTGTTTATTTTATGAACATTGAATGTTTTCAGTATTCTCAGTTACATCTGGTCATTAAAATGTATTGTTTCACAAAAATGATCAGGCAACATGTTGTGATAAAACTTTTCAAATTATATACTCTATGAGAGCTAGTGCAAAGGAAACCTAATCCAAAGCATAACTCATCTCTCTGAATTAAAATTTTAAAATGTAAAAATAAAGGTCTAATAAAATTTAAATCAGGTGCACTGAACTGAAAGCTGTGACAAGACAAACTAGCATTACTGCCATCTCTTAACAGGCTTGATCTAATCTGGGAGAGTCTAAGCTTAGAGAATCGATTACACAAGGCAACAAAAAATGTTTTTTGGTAAACATCAGAGACCATAACACACTTTTCTAAATCAGTTTTTCAAGCTGATTTCAGATCCACATTCAGTCTTTTGCAGCCACATCAACTTTTTGAGTTATTAGTAATGTTACTTTACAGTGTACTTGCATGTACAGCTGTGCTTGAAAGTTTGTGAACCCTTTAGAATTTTCTATATTTCTCCATGAATATGTCCTAAAACCTCATCAGATTTTCACTTTCAAGTTTAAAGTCCTAAAAGTAGATAAAGAGAAACCATTTCAACAAATGAGACAAAAATATTATACTGGGTCATTTACTTATTGAGGAAAATGATCAAATATTACATATTTGTGAGTGGCAAAAGTATGTGAACCTCTAGGATTAGCAGTTAGTTTGAAGGTGTATTCAGAGTCAGGTGTTTTCAATCAATAGGATGACAATCAGGTGTGAGTGGGCACCCTGTGTTATTTAAAGAACAGGGATCTATCAAAGTCTGCTCTTCACAACACATGTTTGTGGAAGTGTATCATGGCACGAACAAAGGAGATTTCTGAGGACCTCAGAAAAAGAGTTGTTGATGCTCATCAGGCTGGAAAAGGTTACAAAACCATCTCTAAAGAGTTTGGACTCCACCAATCCACAGTCCGACAGATTGTGTACAAATGGAGGAAATTCAAGACCATTGTTACCCTCCCCAGGAGTGGTCGACCAACAAAGATCACTCCAAGAGCAAGGCATGTAATAGTCAGAGAGGTCACAAAGGACCCCAGGGTAACTTCTAAGCAACTGAAGGCCTCTCTCACATTGGCTAATGTTCATGTTCATGAGTCCACCATCAGGAGAACACTGAACAACAATGGTGTGCATGGCAGGTTTGCAAGGAGAAAGCCACTGCTCTCCAAAAATAACATTGCTTCTCGTCTACAGTTTGCTAAAGATCAGGTGGACAAACCAGAAGGCTATTGGAAGAATGTTTTGTGGACGGATGAGACCAAAACTTTTTAGTTTAAATGAAAAGCATTATGTTTGGAGAAAGGAAAACACTGCATTCTAGCATAAGAATCTTATCCCATTTGTGAAACATGGTGGTGGTAGTATCATGGTTTGGGCATGTTTTGCTGCACCTGGGCCAGGACGGCTTGCCTTCATTGATGGAACAAAGAATTCTGAATTATATCAGAGAATTCTAAAGGAAAATGTCAGGACATCTGTCCATGAACTGAATGTCAAGGTGGGTCATGAAACAAGACAACGACCCTAAGCACACAAGTCGTTCTACCAAAGAATGGTTAAAGAAGATTAAAGTTAATGTTTTCGAATGGCCAAGTCAAAGTCTTGACCTTAATCCAATCGAAATATTGTGGAACACTCATGAGAAGCATTTTGTTAAAAAACGCTTCTTTGACTCATCAGCAGCTTTAAAACTTACAAACATTCTAAGCAATCAGTCTGTTTATAGTGCCAACTATAATAGCGAGGATAATGTAAATAGTAAAGTGGAAAACTTAATTCTAAAGTAAGAGCTGCTGTTGACATAGTTGCACCTGAAAAGACAGTTAAAAAATCTTCTAGTATTGTTATTCCATGGAAGACCCAAAGAGTGTCTGATTTAAAAAGAACATGCCGTAGAGCTGAGCGTAAATGGAGGAAAACTAAACTAACTATCCATTATGAGATATTGAAGGTTAAAATAACAGAATACAATAACACAGTCCGTCTTGAGAGGCGCTGCTATTTCTCTAATATTATAAATAAAAATGCTAGTAATCCCAGAGTCTTATTTTCTACAATTGATCGTCTGTTAAACCCAGGTAACACAAAGGAATGTCCCCAGAATACTTCCAGTGAAACCTGTGAGAACATTGCTGTATTCTTCAATCAAAAAATTAATGATATTAGAGATAACATAGTATATCTCCCCAACACTGCAGAACCAGTAATTTTCTCAAACTAAATAAAGAGAAAACTGAAATTTTAGTAATTGGCAATAATGGATTCAATGAGGTTATCAGAAATAAACTTGATGCATTAGGATTAAAAGTTAAGACGGAAGTAAAAAACTTAGGGGTAACCGTTGACTGTAATCTGAATTTTAAATCGCATATTCATCAGACCACTAGGACAGCATTTTTTCACTTAAGAAACATAGCAAAAGTTAGACCTCTTATATCATTGAAAGATGCTGAGAAATTAATTCACGCTTTTGTTTTCAGTAGACTAGATTACTGTAACACACTCCTCTCAGGACTACCCAAAAAAGACATAAATCACTTGCAACGAGTGCAGAATGCAGCTGCTAGAATCCTAACTAGGAAAAGAAAATCCGAACACATTTCTCCAGTTTTGATGTCACTACACTGGTTGCCTGTGTCATTCAGGATTGACTTTAAAATATTGCTTATGGTTTATAAAGCCTTAAATAATCTCGCTCCATCTTATATATCGGAATGTCTGACACGTCATATTCCAAATCGTAACCTTAGATCCTCAAATGAGTGTCTCCTTATAATTCCAAAAGCTAAACTTAAAAGAAGCGGTGAGGCGGCCTTCTGCTGTTATGCACCTAAAATCTGGAATAGCCTGCCAATAGGAATTCGCCAGGCAAATACAGTGGAGCACTTTAAAACACTGCTGAAAACACATTACTTTAACATGGCCTTTTTTAACTTCACTTTAACTTAATACTGATACTCTGTATGTTCAATTCATCGTAATAACTATTCATAGTGGCTCCAAAATCCGTACTGACCCCTACTCTCTCTTCTGTTTCTTTTTCCAGTTTCTTTGTGGTGGCGGCCTGCGCCACCACCACCTACTCAAAGCTTCATGAAGCTCCAACACTGATGGACTGAAAGCCAGTAGTCTACGTGACCATCATTATTAAGTCCTTCCATGAAAACCCTAAATACAAAGAGGACTGTTTGATTTATGTTAGGTAGATTGCCCAGAGGGGACTGGGCGGTCTCTTGGTCTGGAATCCATACAGATTTTATTTTTTTTTTTGTTTTTTCTGTCCACCCTGGCCATCGGACCTTACTTATTCTATGTTAATTAATGTTTATTTTTTATTGTGTCTTCTATTTTTCTATTCTTCATTTTGTAAAGCACTTTGAGCTACATTTTTTTGTATGAAAATGTGCTATATAAATAAATGTTGTTGTTGTTGTTATTGAAGGACCTGAAGTGAGCAGTTAATGTCAGGAAACCCACCAACATCCCAGAGTTGAAGCTGTTCTGTACAGAGGTATGGGCTAAAATTCCTCCAAGCCGGTGTGCAGGAATGATCAAAAGTTACCAGAAACGTTTAGTTGCAGTTATTGCTTCAAAGGGGGGTCACACCAGATACTGAAAGCAAAGGTTCACATACTTTTGCCACTCACAAATATGTAATATTCGATCATTTTCCTTAATAAATAAATGACCAAGTATAATATTTTTGTCTCATTTGTTTAACTGGTTTCTCTTTATTTACTTTTAGGTTTTGAGTGAAAATCTGATGATGTTTTAGGTCATATTTATGCAGAAATATAGAACATTCTAAAGGGTTCACAAACTTTCAAGCACAACTGTAGTTTTTACTAAAACTTAATCACCAATGAATTAAATGTTTGAATATCTTCAGTGCAAAGTCAAATAGGCACACACTGTGGCATAGATATCATGAATATTATCAGTCAGCTATCACTGCTTCTTCAAAAATTCTTAGATTAGTATTTTTTTTTTTGCGTACACTGTGTCTGGATTGACGCGGTACAGCATCCAGCCGTAGTCGGCCATCATACTCTCATTCCAGAAACCTTGGTAGCGACGTTCCATTTTGTCCTGGTGAAAACATTCTCCTAACTCATCAATCACCATACCAAGACTTTCTGAAAAGAGCTCTAGATGTGAGTGCAAGAAATGCATTTTCAATGACATGCAACATCCCAATTTCTGGTATGAATCAAGCAGATTCTGAACTCCTTCCTTGTATGCAGGAGACTTATGGCTACCCAGAAAGATTTCACAAAGCCACTTGAATGCCTCCCAAGCTTCTAGCTCAGCTGCAGAGAGAGACTTTGTTAAAACCATCATCCTACAAAACAGACCTATAAGTATCCCTTCTTACAGATGACATGTAGAGCCCAAGATTTATCCTGGTCACCAACTGGACAGCCAAAATACAATTTGTTTATTTTCTTAAGATCTGTGGTAATTGGGCGACATTGTGCTTTCGTCTTGAATAAACCACACACTTAACAGAAACCGGATGATTAATACAATTTCTAGGCATGATAACAACTGAAATCAATCACAGTTAATGCTGTCTGTACCACAAAAATACAGACAGCTCTCGTTAAATCTTGTAATATGCTTAGGCTAATTATAATAAATATCATGCAATATATAATTAGCTTAATCACAAAAACTATATATGCTAGAGAAAAGCTAAGCACAGACTTGAAATCAGCATTCACATTACAAAACCACATTACATTATCTTTGATGAAAATGGCCTGTTGACCTGTGTTATTAAATCAGCATAATGCAGTGTAATCCATTGCAAGGTCACAGGAAGAAATACATGTGATGTGTTTTCTAATAAATGTTAGACATTAATGTTGTGTTAATCTGTTTTCATTTAGTGAAGTTCATGTCATATAGTACACCATGACAAAGCAAACATAAATATCTTTCAGAATTTAAGCATTACATATAATTAAGTGGGCAGCATGGTGGCACAGTGTTTGCCTTGCAGTAAGGAGACCTGGGTTCACTTCCCGGGTCCTCCCTCTGTGGAGTTTGCATGTTCTCCCCGTGTCTGTGTGGGTTTCCTCCGGGTGCTCCGGTTTACTCCCACAGTCCAAATCCTAAATTGTGCTTGGTGTGTGGGTATGTGTGTGCTCTGCAGTGGGCTGGCGTCCTGCCCGGGGTTTGTTCCTGCCTTGTGCCCTGTGCTGGCTGACTGACTGACTGATGACTGATATTATTAAGTAGGCTAAGCAAAGATGAACTGACTTGTAAAATTAATTTAAATGATAACATTTGAAGAATTAAATACTGTAACAGAATAAATTTTGAAGGTAGAATAAAGCAGGTTTATTTATATAACGCATTTCTTACCAATAGGCAATTCAAAATGCTTTACATTAAATGACTAAAATACAATAAAATGAAACAAATAAAATAAAAACAGTAAAAGATAATGCAGTAGTAGTTTAGCAAAAATCATTTTTTAAAGCCCATGGATCAACCACAGGCACAAAAAAAATAAAATGTTTATAATTCAGATTTTAAAGCAGCAACTGATGGGGCATATCTAACATCTTTAAGTAGATTGTTTCTCCGGGTAGCATAGTGGCTACAAGCCATTTCACCCTGTTTAGTTCTAGCTATGGGTACAATCAAAGAGGTCTATTTGGTTTAAATTCAACTAACATCTCTGTGATATGCTTAGGGCCTAAGCCATTCATACACTAACCCAATTCGACCCTGTAGCTTGGTCAAGTTCAAGTTGAAAGGTGTGTTTTAAAGCATTTTTCTCCCTGATTGTAGTAATTTAAGTAATGATGAGAGAGAGTCTGACATGCTGAATGGCTTTGTAAGTCAGTAGGTTTTGAACATAATGTGTATATTTTACTAGGAGCCAATATAACTAACCAAGGCTACAGAAGTTGTATTCATTATATTTAGTCCCTGTTAGAACTCTGGAAGCAGCATTTTAAACTTGCTGCATTTGGTTAATATAGTTCTTCAAGCAAAGAGACCAGGAAATTGAACTGCAGTAACCATGTTGAGAGGTGATGAAAGTATGACCGTGTGTTTGTCAAACAGAGAACCCTGGCAATGTATTATAAGAAAACAAACTCATCTATTGCATTGGCGGAATTCAAAACTTAAGAGTGTTGTCATTAATAATCCTAAACCCAGTATCACTGAAACTGAGTCAGGTATAACTTTGCAAGAGCCAAGACCTAGTAAAGAGGGCTCAAGTTGTCCATTAAATAAACATTTCATAACTACAAACTGGTTAGGCACAGTGCTGAATTGGTCTGTGATATTATAACTACATTTTTAAAGACTTAAACAGGTTGTTGCACAATTTCCTTACACTTGATTTGTGTTTACAAAGCATAACTGTGTCACTAGGTTAGGCATTAATAAAACTTGCAGCATTGTTTCCATTCGTCCAATCATTTTCATTTTTAGTTTACTTTAATCAATTGGACAGTGGGCACAAATCTGGAAGAAGGCCAAAGTGGGTGCACTGTCTCTGAACACGTCTACAATCGGGGTAATTTAGAACCAGTCAACTGATTTAGCACATATTGGTTAGAGAAGTGTGAGAAGAATAGGAATAATAGGAGAAAAGCATGAGTACAGAGAGAACGTGCAAACTCCATGCAGATAGTGGCTGAATTCAGATGATACGCCATTGCCTCATTCACCTTTAAAAAGTATTTTTCTGCTGTGCATTTAGTCATTGCACATAGAAGTACAAATTTTATTTCTGGTTGTATATGGGAGAAAATGTTTAAGCTTTTATTTGAAAATAGGCTATTCATGATTGTGGCTAATATGAAAATAACAAAGTTTTTCTGATTAAAATGTTCTTATTTTTTTTAGTATTTACCACCTGAAAAATTAAATCTCAATGTTAATTTATTACATGATAAGTAAAACATAGTGGCATAAACATTAGTGCTGCTGCCTTATAACTCTATGGTCCACGGTTAGAATTCCAACCTGGACACTGTCTACGTGTTTTTCTCCTTTTGGACACTTCTTTCCTTGTTTATTTTTAATAAATGGATACCCTCATTTGTATTCTTAGTATCACTTTGATAGATTGTATCTTAATGAACACAACGTAACATAAAATGCAGCATGGATCTAATTTCCTAATTTTCTTATACTATAGTTGTGCTCACTAGAACAATATATTTTACAAGTTTAAATGAAACAAAGAGTTTTGAATTAAACTTTATTAATCAATAATCAACAAATCATTTACATCATCGTAAGTGAAAAAAACAATGAAAAACCCAACTCATCCCAACAAGAAACCAATATCTAATTCATATTTCAAACTAGGGGGCTTTGCCCTCTGCTCACTTTGCTCGCCCACCCCCTATCCCGGGAAGCACTACGCGCCAGCCACTTCTCGCATCTGCCACTCGCGTTGTGAAGAGGGGGGGCTGAATGCATGGAGATGTGGTCGGATCAGCTGCTGGCTTGCTGCCGTGCTGTGTGATCTGCATGTCGCGCAGCGCTTTGAACATTTAAAAGTCTGTACAGCAGCTGTCCTTTTGTCTCACTGCCTTGTCTCACAGGACATTAAAGTGTCTCCGAGAAAATCACGTTTCGTCTCCTTCCAAGCCTTCCAAGATTTTTTTTTTTTAATAGACAGATGAGAAAAATCAACTCCCTTGTACTCAACTATACAGATTGTCTCATGAACACACCATCTTTTCCACAAATAAATTTACACTTCATTTCCTGAAATATTCTTATCATGTCACATTGCCTATTGGACTTGACGTTCTCTTTTCTCGACATATAAACAACCAGCTTGGCCTGTCCAATGAGGAAATTCCCAATTCGACATTCCTCCTGATTATTCTTATTGCCGGTAACACCATAAACAAATACACATTCAAAAAAAAGGCAAAACAGAGTTAAGTCTACTACAAAAAGGAAAACAGTGGAAGATGCTCTCTCTCTTTCATTCTCCACAGAAAGGACATTTGCTGTAACTGAAGGATCAGTTAGTGAGACATAAGAATTAACAAGAAAGAAAGAAAGAAAGAAAGAAAGAAAGAAAGAAAGAAAGAAAG
>JANRMT010028174.1:68689547-68711527 GCA_026402145.1 Polypterus bichir lapradei
AAGAAAGAAAGAAAGAAAGAAAGAAAGAAAGAAAGAAAGAAAGAAAGAAAGAAAGATTGCCATCTATAGAGATATAGAGATACAGCTAAATTATTTGTAGCACAAGCAACTACTATATTTAAAGTCAGATTGGTTCACTTATGTACTTTGACATATTCTCAAGCCTGCCTTGGCCAGTTCAGTGTTGCAGTGGGCCAGAGTCTTATTGCAGCAGCCCTGGACAGGGTGCCAGTTCTTCACGGAGCCAATACATTTGTACACTGTTCATTGAGACATTTAACTATAGCAACCTAAAAAATATTGATAGTATACAATAATTTTCTTAATTATGGTTGCAACAATGGTAATTGAACTAATTCTCAGTGTCCACAGAGTAGAGACAAAACTGACAGCCTGATTCTTTACTGTCCACTGTCTTAGTTCCTAGACCATGCAACCCACTGAAAAGCTTAAATAAAATTGACATTGAAGTATCTCTAACTGCTTTCATTCTGGTTTTCAAAAGTATAAAAACTGATATAGATTTTGAAATAGTTACCTACCTGGCTCTGTAAATAGTTGTTCAAGTCCTCCTCTGTAAAATCACTCATTTTTCAATGCATGTGCGCTCATGTCCCTTATTTCTTAAAAGTTAAATAGTTAACCCAGGTTGCCACAACAATAAAAATGACGTTAAGAAAGTTAATAACCTCTCAGCGTCCTCTCACTTGTCATCACTGCTCTGGCAGTTGTGTTTGTGTTTACGGTAAACAGTGAAGTCCCTGCTGAAACTAGCTCATCCAGGCAGTCAATATTTCTACCCCCAATTCCCTACCCATGATGCCCTCTGCTACCCATTGGAAAGCACTTAGCTTTTCCCTATTGATTTAAAATACCAAATGTAAAATAAAACTGTGTTCTGTTAGCCCTCTATCCCTTATAGGCATACACTCTGGCTCTGAGACAATTGTCACAAATGAAAGTCAGTTATATAATAATACTTTCATACTAACTCATCAATATCTGTTCTGATGGAGAGATTTTGCACAAAATGTTGGCTCGGTTGAAATGCATTTTTTGTAACTGAGCTGATCAGATTTACAGTTACAGTTCATTCACTTTCAAAAGCTGCTTGGTGGCTACTATATGAAACAATCAATGCCAGTATTGTTTTGGAAGTATGAAAGTTAAATTATGTGTAGTTTTGTTTAGCCAAGTTAAAGTATGATATTTAATGGAAGTGTTATAAAGAGTATACTGCATATACATGAGAAGATAAGCATGACACAAGAAAGTGGATGTAACACATGGCTGTCTTGTTATTAAACTTTTTTCACTACAATTATAAAAATCTGAATACAACTAGCACTAATCTATTTATAATCTATACTAATAAAAGGCAAAGCCCTCACTGACTGGCTGACTGACTGACTCACTCATCACTAATTCTCCAACTTCCCGTGTAGGTAGAAGGCTGAAATTTGGCAGGCTCATTCCTTACAGCTTACTTACAAAAGTTAAGCAGGTTTTATTTCAAAATTCTTCGCGTAACGGTCATAACGGTCGACAACGTCCGCCATGTTGAACTTTCTTATTTATGGCCCCATCTTCACAAAATTTGGTAGGCGGATTCCCAGCACTAACCGAAACCAATGTACGTACTTATTTCGGTGGTATGATGCCACTGTCGGCCGCCATATTGAACTTTCCAACGGTCTATGTTACTTATGGGCCCATCTTCAAGAAATTTGGTACATGGGTTCCCAACGCTAACTGAATCCTACTTACGTACATATATACGTCCATAGCCTGCAGCTCGGTCACCGTGTGAGGCGGCGTTGGGTCCCCCAACCCAACGCCTCCCACGTTGTTGGCTGCCTGCCTATATAAGGCCGTCCGTCGCTCCGATCTCTACATTCCCTTCCTTGCTTCGCCACGGGATTCACGTCTCCCTGCTGATAACTGCAGCCTTTTTATTTAATCCACGGCTTCTCCGCTGTTTTATTGTTCATTTATTACGATTATAGTTATTGTGTAGGTATTTTAGACTTACTTTACATTGTTCAGGTACCCATTTCCTTTATCGTTCCAAACGTACCCCCATTAACATGTCTATCAAGGTGATCACCATCGATCAAAGAACTGTCACTTACCGAGTGGTTTCCATGCCCGGAGATGGCACCTACCTTTTCCATTCTCTTTGTTACATATTGCAGGCTCACTCTTGATATCCGGAAGAACATTGTGTCTTATGTATTGAATGACTGGGACAGGTTCAAGGTGTGGACTGATGGACGGTACAGGAGATAATTATACTACACAGGAGCACTATAAGAGTGCATGTGAGTTGATGGTTGCCGCTTAATTGTTCAGTTGTCACTTTCAAGTATACCGAAATGGACAAATTAGGGACTTTCAAAACTCGACTTGATGTTTTCTTGGAGGAAACAAGTGGATAGGAATGGCGAGCTTTGTTGGGCTGAATGGCCTGTTCTCGTTTGGAATGTTCTAATGTTCTAAATATTTTACACCTTTCGACAACCGACAATGCCTCTTAAACATCTTAGATTCACAGGTGACGATTTCAGTAGTGGACACTTTGATGTTTAAACTCTCAAAAGCTGGATGTGAAGTTATTGATGAAACTGGTTGTATGCTTTCAACGCTTGACAGATGCCGAATGTCACTTCAACAGAAGTCCTGCAAATACTGCCGTAATTGAAACTAACCATGAAACTCAAACCGATTATGACAGCAGCAATGCAAGCTGTGAGATTTGAGACAAGATTACTGTTCACATGGCCAACTGTAAGTTGCATGCTCAAGAGTAAGCTCAGCGCACAGCTTGGTCATATTACAACCGGAGGGCCGAACTAACAATGTGGTATACAAAGAGATCCTTAACAAATAATTATTGCTATATTTTCCCTCAGTTTAAAAAGGTTTAATTTTCTTCTTAATAAAAATTTTAAGGCAGTACTTCGCCGCTGTGAAGCGCGGGTATTTTGCTAGTAATTTATACTACAGAAAGTTTCCAAGTCATTTGTTTCATGAAAAACACCACCAGTTGGCCTAATAAGTTAGAAATGGTATTCTTTCAGTTTAATAAATTAATTGACCGGTGTGGTAGAGTAGCCACTATAAGAATTGACATTTTAACTATAATGTTCTGAAAATCAGCTTATAAATATTCCTTACTTTACCTAAGCGCATCCATTGTAGGGATAGAACTTGAGCTGCACACTGCAGTATACGTCACTGTAACCTGACAAGACTTTGATGGTGCTGTGGCTCTGCATAGCTCCCTGGGGCTGTGTCGATAACATCTGCTTCTGCCAGGATGCCCAGTCAAATCGAGCTGTTTACATTTTATCATATGCCATAATGTAATGATCAGAAGAGTTTACAGAATTCGTGTACTCAGTCCAGTGACTGTGTATGTCCTTTTCCTGGTCTGCTCTTTCTGTCATTCTTCTTCTTCTCTTTCTCTCACTCAGTCTCCTTAAGCACCAACAACACACCTTCATTTTAGGAAGCTTTGATTTTATAGCCCTTTTGAATCTGGTGGCACCACGTGGATAGATATATCTAAATAAACTAAATATTAGTTTATAAGGCAAACAATACTGCTTAGCTGGAATGCAATCACAGAACATTATGTGATACATTGTCATTTATAGCCAAATCTGTACTTCACATTTTACATAAATTTCAAATTAGTTTTAAATTTCAAGGCTGTGTGAACATTGAAAACAAATCAAAACAAGTAAGAATCACAAATATTTTGTTAACACATGTTACAGAGATGTATGATTTTTATTCCAATTGTAAGAATCACTCATCTAAACCATCATGATTATACAGTAAACTTTCCGGCCTCAGCTGTTCCTTTAAATATAGTGAGCTCAACCTAATTTATAGCAGTCCTTGCTTAGAATTTATAGCCCCGTATTACCTTCAGTCAATTCAGATTTCTTATTTACTGCAAACCCAATGAATGCGACACAATCGTGAGATTTTTTAGCCAATTTATTAGCCAGATTTACTTTGCACTAAATCACTTTGATTATATCATTGTACTTTTCCATAATGAGGCCCATTAGTTGTGTCAATATTGGCTTGCCAAAAGGAATCATCTTCTATTAGAGTGATCCAAATTACCATTCCAATAACAAGCTGAACAAGGTCATAGCTGAATATGCTGTATATAGTAAAGCAGTGCTTTGCCAAAGTATTCATTTTCAGTTATATTGTCCAGATTATATTACAATCTCTGAAATAAATCTTTGAATAAGAAGCAAAAAGGCTACTAAATGTTATATCCATCAATCCCTTTACTGAATTTTCGTTTTTATCTATTTATATATATATAGGTGACGCTGCAGGGAGGAACAACACATGGACAAGGGGAATGACGTGCTTCCGGGGTGAATAAAAAGGACTTTTTATCTGACCCGGAAGTGATAGGAGATCACATGGACTGGGAATTGGAACACTTCCAGGTCAGGGACAATAAAAGGATTGTGGGAGCTCCCAGAGGGCGAGCTGAGCTGGGTGGTAGGAGGGCAACGCGTCTGGGAGTGGAGGATTGTTTATTGTTATTGTGATTAGTGAATTAATGAGTATTGTGGAGGAGAGGGTGCTTTGTGCACTGTGCTGTATTAATAAAGTCAACATTTGGACTTTTATCTGGTGTCTTGGCAATTTGGACAAGGGTTCAAGGGAGCGATAGCGTCCCCTGTCTGTCACAATATATATATATATATATATATATATATATATATATATATATATATATATATATATTGTAACAAGGTGTTATATGGGCGCCTGACCCAACACAGACTGACACCGGAGGCACGTATAAAACCAAAAAGTTTTATTTTTCTTCACTTGTGGATCACATCTTCCTCGTGACACCCACAGGCACAACACAGTCCCAAAACCCCACAAGTAAAGCACACAAGCACAAAGACTCTTCCTCTGTTTCACCACCATTCCTCCCGGCAAGCGTAGTCCTACTCCTCCCGACTAAGACTATTGATTGGTGGCTGCTGGCACCTTTTATAAGGCACCCGGGTGTGGCGAATACACTGCCCATACGGGCTCAGGAGTCCCAACTACAGCACACCCTGGCAGCACCTGCAGGACCAAACAGGGCTGCACCCAACTCCAATTCCCATGGAGCCCTGCAGGAAACCGAGGCACTGCTCCAATCCAGGGGTGCTGCCATCTAGCATCCAGGGGGAGGTATTGTACAGTCCATGGCTGCTCCCCCTGAACATATAGTGAAGCCGTGCCCTCTGCCATCTGCCACATTGCCCCTCTCTCAGCTGAGCCCTGTGGGGCTTAGCGGCCCGTCCCACGAGGGCTGGTCTTCTCAAGGATGGGGAGTTGCCATCTTCCGGTCCACGGCACTGCCCTGTGGAAACAAAAGCAACAGATCTGGGGGTGTTGCCCCGACGTCCATGCACTTCAGATGTCCTCTCTGGACAACACCGCCAGCTGTGGCCACAGTGGCCGCAGTTATAGCAATGCCACTCCCCTCCGGTGCGATCCCTGCAGGACCGGAAGCAGGATGGAAACTATATATATATATTGTGACCGGTGTCACCATTCTTAATAGAAACACAGCTTCTATTCAGTAACTCCCTCTTGAACAGTATTTCAATGGGGAAACAAACACACACTTATCCGTCCCCTTTGCAGGATCAGCTGAAGGCTTGCCGGCTTCTTGCTGAGGCTTGGAACATCTAAAAGACCAAGCCCCAGCCAACCTAATGACTCACTCTCCTGTCCTCTCTCCCTCAGGCTGCCTCTGCTCCAGTTGCTGCCTCCGAGCCATTGAACCCGCTTGATGAGGAGGACTTTGTGTTCATAAAAACTGGAGATGGGAGCTGAAGCGTCAAGTTTGACAGCTGCTTCCTGTGTGCTTTTCAGCTGTTGACAAACCCCGAGTGGATAAGCTCTTGTGTTTGTACCTGCCAGATCAGCAATAAAGATATCCCTTAGAAACCTGTTCCCTTTTCTAGTCTCCTGTGCAACTTAGTGACGCAAGCTTGCCTATATATACAGTATATATATTTTATACAGTATCTGCCAAATAATAGAAAGAGTACACGACACATGTTTCGCCCTTATTGGGACTCGTTAGGTGTACACACCTTTGCATTCCTTTAAGGGGATCGAACCTCAGACGTCAGTGCCTGAGTTGAAGCCTCTGACATTGCGCATCACAGTGGCTGGTTCACTTATGTGACAGAGACCCGAGAGGATGTGATGGATGTTGGCTGAATGGCTGACCAACCACAAGCGTTACCCTCAGTAAGGGAGAAAAACTTGTCATGTACTCTTTGTATTATTTTGCAGGTACTGTATAACATATCTGTGATCTGCTTCTCGCATCTGAGAGGACGTGGGTGAAGTTGGCCAACTGGCTGACCAACCACAAGCATTACCTGATAGGTACCTGCCACCCAAATAAACAGATTGCGACTCAGACCTAAGGATATAAAATCAAGAAAAAGAGATGAAGCAAAGATTCATTTCAAGTCTCCAAGTAACTTTCTTTTCTCCAGAGTAAACAGTTTTAATTCTCTTTACCTGTGCAAGCAGGACACATCCTTTTCTCTTGATATATTGTACACTCTTCTTTCAATAGCTCCTAGCACTGCAAGGTCCTATTTGTACTGTTGGGTAGGGACCAGAAATGCGTAAAGTACTCCAGATGCATCTTTACTAGCACATTGTAGAGTCTGAGGACACAACCACAGTCTTTCACAACAGGCACATTTAGTGCTACAACCTGATCTAACAAGCATGTACAATGCCTATGAAAGTGTATATTGTCAATACAACACTGAATCACAGTGGATTTAATTTGGCTTTTTTTAAAACTGATCAACAGAAGAAGACTTTTTAATGTAAAGGCAAAAAACAGATCTCTGCGAAGTGGTCTAAATTATTTATAAAATATAAAACAGCTGATCTTACAAGTATTCAGCCCCTAAATGGGCGTAGCCCATTGCTTTTAAAAGTCTCACTTAAATGGAGATCACCTGTCTGTAGTCAAGGGCTTTCAACTGATTGCAGTATAAATGTATCTTATCTAGGTGGTCCAACATCTAGTGAGTCAGTATCATGGCCTAACCTACATAATGAAGACAACAAAAGAGAACGCATCAAGAACTCCATGAAAAATTGACTGAAGAGTACAAACCAGAGGACAGAGATAAGAAAACATCCAAGTCACTGAATATCTCTTGAAGTCCACTTAAAGCAACCATTAAGAAACAGTGGCTCAGATGTAAATATGCCTAGAGCATGCCATCCACAAAAACTGAGTGATCATGCAAGAAGAAGACTACTGATTTCGGCCACCAAGAGACCTATCATAACTCTCAAGGAATTGCAAGCAACAGTGTCTGAGCTTAGAGATACTTTGCAGATAACAATTGCTGCCTGGGTGCTTCACCAGTTTCCTCTTTATGGGAGAAAGACATAAAGAAATCCACTGTTCAAAAAAACGTACAGAACGTACATAAGAAATTCTGAAGTCAGCTGGAAGAAGGTTCTAGGAATTGCTTAAATAAAAATTGAGCTTTTTAGGAATCAGACTAAATGCCATATTTAGCATTACACAAACTTTGCACCTAATCAAAAAAATGTCATCCCACTGTAAACCACAATGATGGCAGCATCATGCAATGGGGCTGTCTTCTCTGCAGCAAGTCCTGGAAGGCTTGTGAGGGTAGGTGGGAAAATGAATGCAACAAAATTCTGTAAGCCACGGAGGAAAACCTCATGCAGTATCCAAGACACACACACTGAGGGAGAACGTTTGGTTTCCAGCAAGACAAGGACACCAAGCATCAAGCTAAAATTGCACAGGAATGGCTTAAAAATAATAATGTGTCACATACGCATGCATGGGAGGCAGTCTAATGGGGTTAACTAAAGTAAGACGCAGAGTCAGGGGTTGATGAACTGCACTGATGCCTTTTCTCCATCTTCTACAGAACACCAGAAGAGAAGCCCAGCTAGAGCTCCGCCCAATTCCATTCCCAGACCACGCCCTCCTGCCGACATCAGTTGCACCTAAACCCGTCTCTTCTTGCCTAGCCTCTATAAAAACCGAACCCTTCATCCTGCAGTCATTCATTGTGTTGACTCAGTCTTTTACAAATGATAATGTCCTGGAGTAGTCAAATCAGAGTCGGATCCAACTGAGAATTTATCGGTAGACTTCCAAAGTCTGATCACTCATGATCTCCATGTAACCTGACAGAGCCTAAGCAATTGTACAAAAATGAATGGGGAAAAGTCATAGTGTTTAGATGTGCAAACCTGACAGAGACGTGTGCACACAGACTCAAGACTGTCATGTTTGCCAAAGGTGCATCTACTAAGCTGTGTGCATGGGAAAAATAAACTGGAGAATGTGGAAACACCACACAGACTGAGATCTAATGCAGTGCTGCGTGACTTCCAATACAAAGTGTGAAGGCTAAAATGCAATCAGTACACGTAGTCAGCCAGTCAGTCATTTGCCAACCCGCTATATCCTAACACAGGGTCACAGGGGTCTGTTGGAGCCAATCCCAGCCAGCACAGGGCGCAAGGCAGGAACAAATCCCGGGCAGGGCGCCAGCCCACCGCAGGGCACACACACACTAGGGACAATTTAGGATCGCCAATGCACCTAACCTGCATGTGTTTGGACAGTGGGAGGAAACTGGAGCACCCGGAAGAAACCTGCATAGACATGGGGAGAACATGCAAACTCCACGCACGGAGGACCCGGGAAGCGAACCCAGGTCTCCTAACTGCAGGGCAGCAGCACTACCACTGTGCCACCGTGCCGCCCAGTACATGTAGTACTGAAATGAATTCTGGAATTAGTATACATTTCACAAAGTAACAATTGTTACATGGTCAATACAGAATTGTGGCGAAATGTGACATCTTTGCCTGCTTGCTAGGAAAACTATGGAAGATATTTATACTCACTCCAGAGTAAATGTATCAGTCTGTGGAATTATTTACTATACAACAAAACACTGATGTCTGAATGTGTGTGTGTGTGTGTGTTCGATTGGTCGTTTGTGCTTTAGAGGGATTCAGCACTTTGGCTTTGCTGATGAGATTGAAAGGTGAAGTGTAGACAAACGAGGAGGATCAAAAGTGTTGGAGGTACTTTGAAAGTCACCTTCAAAGACAGGAGTATAAAGTAAACAGGAGGCAAGCAAGGCGCCTCGAAATGACAAAGTCTGAGATGCAGACTTTTAGGGAACGCAGTCGACAGAGGGAGAACCGGGCAACAGAGGTTCAGACACAAGGATGCCAAGGAAAGGCGCTGAAGGTACATGTAAGACAAGAGATATCAATTTTTAAAAAATTTTATTTCATTACTTGTCTTTGACAGGTATCATGGCTAGTTGTTGTATAAATACTGAGTAAGAAGCTCCAACTTGCACTCAAACTCAGGATGAAATAACCATAAAGACATTGGAAACAAAACAAAATGAATATAGTCGGGAGCTGCAGAAATAAAAGATTATACTAATTTGCAGAGATTGTGTCTAGCAATTTAATGTATGGCAGCATCTATCAATAGTGTATGCAGCAGTAAAATAAAAGAAAGACCACATGAAAAAGGAGTTAAATTCTGAATTCAGAATTGCAAATGAAAATACAAAGACAGTCTTAGGTTGACTGCCAATAAGCTGTGTGTGTCAACTATAAAGAGAGGTCTTGTCAAATAGTGCTTTGAAATGTAGGTTTTCCAAAACACAAGGCCACTAACAGAGATCTAAAGAGACCAAATGCCTGAATTGCTAGTGGAATAGTCATAAAACCAGGAACCCTAAACAGTGGAAAAACATAATAAGCATCCAGTTAGCATCATGTTTGGAGAAAGCTGATTAATACCTGTAAACCACAATGTCTGCTACAAAACATTAAACATGGTAGATGACCTGGAGTGATATGGGCATCCATTTTGTATGAGTCATTAGGCCTAGTGAACTGCTCTGCATGCCATATATAGTCATATGAAAACGTTTGGGAACCCCTCTCTTTCTTTGGATTTTTGTTTATCATTGGCTGGGCTTTCAAAGTAGCAACTTCCTTTAAATATATATGACATGCCTTACGGAAACAGTAGTATTTCAGCAGTGATACTAAGTTTATTGGATTAACAGAAAATATGCAATATGCATCATAACAAAATTAGACAGGTGCATAAATTTGGGCACCCTAACAGAGATATTACATCAGTACTTAGTTGAGCTTCGTTTTGCACATACAATGTTGTATAACAGCCTCTAGACGCCTCCTATAGCCTTTGATGAGTGTCTGGATTCTGGATGGAGGTATTTTTGACCATTCTTCCATACAAAATCTCTCCAGTTCAGTTAAATTTTATGGCTGACGAGCATGGACAGCCTGCTTCAAATCATCCCATAGATTTTCGATGACATTCAAGTCAGGGGACTGTGACGGCCATTCCAGAACATTGTACTTCTCCCTCTACATGAATGCCTTTGTAGATTTCGAACTGTGTTTTGGGTCATTGTCTTGGTGGAATATCCAACCCCTGCGTAACTTCAACTTTGTGACTGATGCTTAACATTATCCTGAAGAATTTGTTGATATTGGGTTGAATTCATCCGACCCTCTAACTTTTACAAGGGCCCCAGTCCCGGAACTAGCCACACAGCCCCACAGCATGATGGAACCTCCACCAAATTTGACAGTAGGTAGCAGGTGTTTTTCTTGGAATGCAGTGTTCTTCTTCTGCCATGCAAAGCTCTTTTTTGTTATAACCAGATAACTCAGTTTTTGTCTCATCAGTCCAAAGCACTTTGTTCCAAAATGAATCTGGCTTGTCTAAATGAGCATTTGCATACAACAAGCGACTCTGTTTGTGGCGTGAGTGCAAAAAGGGCTTCTTTCTCATCACCCAGCCATACAGATGTTCTTTGTGCAAATTGCGCTGAATTCTAGAACGATGTACAGATACACCATCTGCAGCAAGATGTTCTTCCAGGTCTTTGGAGGTGATCTGTGGGTTGTCTGTAACCATTCTCACACTCCTGCGCATATGCCGCTCCTGTATTTTTCTTGGCCTGCCAGACCTGCAGGGTTTATAAAGCAACTGTGCCTGTGGCCTTCCATTTCCTGATTACATTCCTTACAGTTGAAATTGGCATTTTAAACCTCTGAGATTGCTTTTTGTAACCTTACCCTAAACCAGGATACTGAACAATCTTTATTTTCAGATCTTTTGAGAGTTGTTTTCAGGATCCCATGCTGTCACTCTTCAGAGGAGAGTCAAAGGGAAGCACAACTTGCAATTGACCACCTTAAATACATTTTGTCATGATTGGATACACCTGTCAATGAAGTTCAAGGCTTAATGAGCTAATCCAACCAATTTGGTGTTGCAAGTAATCAGCATTGAGCAGTTACATGCATTCAAATCAACAAAATTACAAGGGGACCCACATTTTTGCACAGCCAGTTTTTCCATTTGATTTAATTTCATACAACTAAATACTGCTTCACTAAAAATCTTTGTTCAGAAAACACCCCAGTACTCAGATGTTCCTAGGAAATGAAAGACATACCGCTGTTATCTTTTTTGTTGAAAGTGGAGTCAATTATTATGCAGGCTGCGAGGGGTTCCCAAACTTTTTCATATGACTGTAACTTCCAAAGAATGTGAGGCCATTTTGAAAACACCATCCCCTTATGGTATTCCCCTATTCAATGCCACTATAGAACTGTTAAATGAACTTAAGAGTGGTCCATTAACACTGGGTGAACTCAAATGCCTGGCTTTCCTAATTTAACAAGCAATAAACCTTTGTGGGGAATTCTGCAGCACAAAGTAATAAGTACATTTCTATCTTCTTCATCATAAAAAAGGCTTTTCTTCGTGAAAAATGGGGTCTTATCCCATTGTACACAGTTCAGGACTCAACCGACTGTATTCCGAAAAGGAATAAAGCTGCTCTGAAGTCAAAGGTTGGCCCTACTCCTTCTTAGATCTTTAACATAATCACTTGGCATTACCAGTACAGTAATCCCTCGCTATATCGCGCTTCGACTTTCGCGAATTCACTCTATCGCGGATTTTAAAGGTAAGCATATCTAAATATATATCACGGATTTTTCGCTGGTTCGCAGATTTCTGCGGACAATGGGTCTTTTAATTTATGCTACATGCTTCCTCAGGTTGTTTGCCCAGTTGATTTCATACAAGGGACGCTATTGGCGGATGGCTTAGAAGCTACCCAATCAGAGCATGTATTACAAAACTCCTCAATGATATAAGATATGCATCCCGCGCGCTGCTTGATTGTTTGCTTGTCTCTGCCTCTATCTCACCCTCTCTGACATTCTCTGCGCCTGACGGAGGGGGTGTGAGCAGAGGGGCTGTTTGCCTAGTGGATACGGACGCTCCTTTAAGAAATGCCGCTTTATCGCGGTGCTTCGGCATATTTAAAAGCACAAAAGCACACGTATTGATTTTTTGATTGTTTGCTTTAATCTCGCGCTCTCTCTCTCTCTCTGACGTTCTCTGCGCCTGACGGAGGAGATGTGAGCAGAGGGGCTGTTTGCACAGAGGCTGTTTGCTTAGAAGATACTGACGCTCCTCTAAAAAATGCCGCTTTATTGCGGTGCTTCGGAATACTTAAAAGCACACGTATTGATTTTTTGATTGTTTGCTTTTCTTTGCGAGTGCTCTCTCTCTCACTCACTCTGAAATTCTTTGCTCCTGATGCGGGCACTCCTTTGAAGAGAAGATATATTTGCATTCTTTTAATTGTGAGAAAGAAGAAAGAAGATCTCTGTCTTGTCATGGAGCACAGTTTAAACTTTTGACTAAAGGGTGTTATTTCATGTCTAGAGGGCTCTAATAATGTTAACAGTGTGGGAGAGTTTATAAGGGCTTAAAATATATAAAAATAACCATACAAACATATGGTTTCTACTTCGCGGATTTTCATCTATCGTGGGGGGTTCTGGAACGCAACCCCTGCGATCAAGGAGGGATTACTGTATTCTGTCCACATCCTTTAAATTCTTCTCCTTTTTATGGTAGCTCATATTAATATATGATGAAAATGTTTTAATGAAATAAACATTTGTTATGAATTGATGAACAGATTGCAAGAACACACAAAGTATTACAAATATAATTTGAGACACACAATGCAGAAAAAAAACAAACTACATTCACAAGTACTGGTCATTGTGCACTGGTGTCCTCTTTGAGGTTTTGAATGAAATTGTAACAAGCCATAACTGAAACAATGAGAGAGAAATGCTGATGAGAAATGACAGTCTGGCCTTAAGCACTACCCAGCCAAATATCAAAGCAGTGAGAATCAGGATCAGCACATTCCAATCTACAGCAATGCTTCTTTCCCAGAAAATAGTAGGTTGCTCTTTCCATCTGACAGGCAAACATTTTCACTTAGTGAAGTAATTTAAATACCTCAAGTTCTTGTACTTCAATAAGATTAGGAGGGTCTGGAAAATGACCAGCAGACTTGATAAGCAGCTACAGGACTGTCAACATTCTTCTGTATTTAACTATTTAATTTTCAGACAAAGCAGTATGGTTTGCTTGTCAATCTAAAGCACTATCCTCTCCTACAGTCACAAACTGTGAACAATGGCCAAACAAGGATGAAACCACAAATACAAGTGTAAAAAACAGGTAGCATGGTCAAGTGTTTCAAATGTTGGACTCAATCTCAATCTGAATTTCTGTGAAGTGCTTTGAGAATGGGAAATGTGTGGCTGTGTGCAATCCAGGCATAACAGAGTGCTGCTATAAAAATAAAATGTATTATTGTTATTAACAATTCACCCACTGATTACTGAACTTGCTTATGCCTCAAGGGTAGAAATCATTAGAAATGTGCTTCATATGTTAGTCTGTGGCAAAGTAAGGAGGATCTTCAGGTTGAATCTTGATAAAAGAGATCTTAATATTTTTAGGCAACCACAAAGAATGCTCACTTGTGGCCTCTGGCCCTAAACTAATGGGCAGAGCTTATTTGAGAAAACCTCAGATCATATCCTGAACACACTCACTCTGGGCAGGGAATCCTTCAATAGGAAAGTGGAGCTGTTAATGGAGAAAGGGAAGTTTGAATCACCAAACACAGTGTATCATCATCACAGGTTTACATTAGAACAGTGTTGATAAGTAAGAACAGTCCACAAGCTCACCCATCCTATTTAGCTAGATTCTCCAAAATAGCATCAAATCAAAATTTGAAGAACCCTAATGTCCTACACTGCACTAGACTACACTACTTTTAATTTATTACATGTGTCTATGGTTCTTTGGGTGAAGAAAAATGTTGTTAACAATTGTGTAAAATTTACCTTTAACAAATTCCCAACTGTGCCCCCATGTTCTTGTTGAAGAGTTTATTTTAAAGTTACAGCAGGGATCCACTGTACAAACTTTCTTGATAATTTTAAACATTTTAATCATGTCATCTCATAAACCTCTGTTTATGTGAAATGAAAAGGTTCAACCCATTCAGTCCTTCCTCATAGCCTGTACCTTGCTATCCTGGAATCAGCTTAATCACTCTTCTTTTGAATTTCCCTAGCGCTGCTACATCTTTTTTGTAATATAAAGATCAAACCTGTACACATGCATACATACATGCATAAAATAATTTAAAAAATCAAAATTAAATCCAATACTTGAAAAGGAGCAAACATCGGTAAAGTGATAATTGTCATGCAAAGTGGAACAAAGCAAAATTCCTCCAAGGCACTGTAAGAACCTGATCAATAATTTCAGCAATATCCTTGTTGCATTAGTAACTACTATAGGAGGTGTACCTAGGGAGAGAAATTGCTTATATACAATATATTAGATATTACTTATTATTATTAATTAGCATTAAAACTATGTATTACAATTCCATTATTTGTTTATTCTATCTCCCTTTCATCTAATAGTAAGTTTTTGCCTGAACAACCAATACATCTGCTGTGAAAAACAGTAAGACAGGAAATAATACAGAAGAAACAATTATTTCATTGCATTTTATCATTACTATAAGAGGGTAAGAACTAGAAATTTCAAATGTATAGTAAAAAATAGCACAACTCCAACCTTAGATTTCTAATTTACTCAAATTGTGAGAGCATATTTCAACATACTGTATAAATACAGCATTCAGCTTCATGTAAATACCAAATATACTGTACATAATACTTGTTTGTCCTATGTGCCTAGATAGCTTTTAGAAGCGGCCATTGCCAAAGGCAGTGTGCATTGAGTGAGTAAATTTATTATGACAAAGCCAAGGCAATCGATTACAAAGTAGTGGAAATACTTCTAAATCTGATTTCACGTTAAATCAATTTTTCTTCTCTGAGCTGCCCCACATTGAGTGTTGATTACATTAACCATTTCTATGTTACTCAAATACCATCCCATCTTTTCCAGAGTTTAAGCTTATCTCTCTATCACAAAAACATCAGGACTTTCCTTTATTGCCATAACAACATTAACTGGTTTTAATTTGCTTTAGTGAAGCACACAAAAATAAAACATCAATACAAACATACAAGATAAGGATTGCAATTAATCATCAGTCCCCAAAAGAAACAACCACTTTAACAGAAACATGCATAGACATAGCAGAATATTCTCTGACTTGCTGATTCCAATCACATATTGCAGAGGGTCATACTGCAGAGCCTGTCCTGGTAGCAGAGGACACAAGACAGAAGTCAGCCTAATTAGAATTGTTAATCCGCATAGCACACATGTTTTTGACATGTGAGAGGAAAACCAAAGTTCTACAGGAGAAAAACAAAAAACAATTGCAGACACAAGAATAACATGCAAACTCCAAACTGTCATGATCAGATTTATGATTTTCTTTTTCAAACTGGTCCAAGGACTTTAAAAAAAGATTTACATGCAATTCTTGGGGTTTTTAAAAATCAATGGAATCTATTGGTAATATTAATTTTGGTTAACAACTTTAGGTACTGCAAAAAGGAATCTATTACTCATTTACTCTTATGTAACAGTACCTAAAATGTAATCTTTATTTTTGCCTGTTTTACCAGTGTTAAATATCATTCACTTTTTTAGGCAGCACCCTTTTGCTTTTTTATGGGTGCTGCTGTTCTTGGGTACTTTTCTTAAAGGCCACTATACCACTGCTAGGCTTGATGGCCAGAAGTGTGCAGCAAAGATCATCACTAATGTGTTGTCATAAAGGTCAGCGTCTCACGCCTCCTCACTGTCCAAGACTTGAATTCATGAATGAATAACATTTACTGTCTTTTTTATTGGCAGTTTCTAAGTTACTGGTTACGATGACCTTTTCTGCCATCTAACTATGAACTTTGTCTTGCATTAGTTTTTGGTTTACAACGTACTGCTCTGTTCTTTGACCACAATTTTGGTTACACGTCCCAGTCTTTGTTTATTTAAATTTAGTCTTCCTGGTTATAATCCCTGCATGAATTCTGATCAGTCTGTGTTATTTCCTGATTCCATACTCTCCCTTAAGAAAACAAAAACAAAACGTGAATTTCTGCTTGGGATTAATAATGTTTTAACCAATCTAATCAACATAGAAATGTAATTAGTATAATATGATACTATATTATATATGTGTCTTTAAGATGAGTATGATGATCTGGAGTACTCCAGATAAGCTGGCAAAAAACCAATTTGCATGGTTTTCAAGGCCAAAAGACCACCCAGCCCCCAATGGGCATTCTACCTAACATAAATGTACTTATGTCATTCCTCATTGTTTCCCGGCTTCATCATACAAGATTCAATGCAGAGGGTCTCAAGTAGGGAATCCATTCCCGGACAGGTTTATCCATTCCCAGGAATTCGGGAATCCCGCATGTCATTCCCGGGAATCCCGGGCTTCCCGGGATGACACAGTGCACAGGCATCTCACATGTGAACGGTTTTAGAACGACCGACACTTATTTTTAATAAAACTACTGCAGTATGTTGACACCAATAAAAGACTATCCTTATCTACAAGCAGTTCATGCTGTCATATAAGTACATGTATGTAGTTCAGGGGTGCCCAATGCGTCGATCGCGATCGACCGGTAGATCGCAAAGTTAGTGCAGGTAGATCGCGTTGCATTCAAAAAAAAATTTTTTTTAAATGTTAGTCTATCATATATCCTTCCTATGACATTTGCCACTTGATTGACATACAGGGCGGCCAGTCTGAGATCTCTTTCCTAATAACACACTGGTTATCCCGCACGCACGATCAAATGCGCGAGCTACTGCAAAACACCGGCTGTGGTCTAGTTAGCCTTCCAATTTATATCGACTAAAGAAAGGATTTTAAAAAATTGTTTGGGGAGGGTATGGGCTTTATGTGTAATTAGAAGAGGATTTGTTTTCTCACAATGTCACAATCGAAGTGCGTTTGTCTGATCTGTCAATCTATCATTGCTATTCCAAAGAAAGAAAATGTGGAAAGGCACTTTCGAACTGTTCATAAAAACCACGAAACTGACTTCCTTCCAAAAAGCGATCTGAGAAAGAGAAAAGAGAGGGAACTAAAATCGCAGTTAATCGGACAGCCGTCATTTTTCACTCAGCTGAACTCAAAAGCTCCTTGACTGCATTATTCGGCTCTATTTATTTATGCGAGTCAGCCTTTTCCCATATGAAGATTATTGAATCCAAATACTGTAGTTACCATAAATGTATTGAATTGTTATTGTGCCATATTTTATGTATAAAGTATATATATATATATATATATATATATATATATATATATATATTAATGTAGGTAGATCATTTCGACCTAGTTATTTTAAAAGTAGCTCGCAAGCCGAAAACCTGTGGGCACCCCTGATCTAGTTAGCTGCGGTAATAAGAGCGTAGAAAGCATAACGTGTCCAGAGTGCAATCGTCCAGGCGAGAGAGTACTTCGTGCAGAGTACGCGAGCTGCTGAGAAAGCACGCTTTGCCTCCACTGAAGTAGGCAGCACAGTCATCAGATACAGATACACTTGTTCTAAACAACGCCCGCGCTTGCCGTTGCTGTGAAACACCGCCATTTCAGCTGTTACTGATGTATCCAGTTTCTTGTCATCATTCTGTGATGGCAAGTTTCTTGGCACAGATAATGCGGATGCAACAGACTGACGCATTGCAATTTCAAGTTGCCGTTCAAAGCTGTTGTCTGACAGACGTCAATGAAGTCTTCAGTTTTCAACTATAACTCTGTTATTTCTTGATCGATTTTTACACTTTAACACGCTATATATGCGAACTTGGCCGTTCCCGGTTTCCCGGGAATTACAGCAGTTTCATTCCCGGGAATGGGGGAATTAAAAATGTCCGGGAATCCCGGGCTCTCGTTTGGACTGGATTCCCTAGTCTCAAGTATTGTCAGGGCACCCTCCTTCGTTCAAAGGAGGCTGCACAGCAACTCCATCAGGTGGTGAAATAAAAAAGGAAAAAAAGAGAGTAAAGGTCAAAACAATAAGGTGATATTACTTCTGATGGTGTAAGACTGAAACATTACCACTGCATAAGAATAATTAGAATATAGAATAAAAAACTATGACAGAACAAGATATATATATATATATATATAGTATTGAAGGATTTATTATCCACATTGTTATACAATCCACCTCTTCAAAAGCCAGATGCCTTGCACCATGTGAAACGCACAAGAAGAGAATTATAATCACTGCACATTTTACAGACTTTCCACCATGATTTTCATAAAGAATATAATATACACCTACACATTTTAAAATTGCCACCACTCCCGGTAATTGTACTTCCTTGTTTGACTTTAAACGAGCCACCTCCCTTTAGTCAGAATTCAGCAGTTTCTAAACAATAGTGAGCAAGTACAAAAATTGACAATGCACACTATAGTTCAACCATTTCTAATTAATGTCTTATTTACCATCTTAAGCATTCCTACATTCATTTTATAGGTACTGACTCAGAACCTTTTATAATGCTACATCGTGGTTTTACTGTCTCATGATGACATATTGTGTCTTACACAGTTAACCAAACTCCAGAAGCACCGATCTTTGCACAATACTGACCAAACACCCTTCACAAAAGGGTATGTTACTCTTGTGCTCTCTTTCCAATTTGTTTACAGAGAACACACATTTAGATTTTAGCTTCATGACCCTTTGCAGAGTTTATCCTTCAATCTTTTCTTTATTTTTCATTTGATCATCTGGGTTTCTTCATCACAGTACTCATCATCTGTATCATCAGAACTTCTGTCAAAATCATGCTATGAAATAAAGACAAAATAATAAAGATGAATATATTCATGTATAAAAATTCATTTCATTTTACATAATGTACTTTATAAATGTTTAACAACACTAGACCTGAAATCTTTTGTGTCTTCTTAAATATATAGCCAAGTGATTAGTCCCAGAGTGTCTTGATAACCTTAATGGAAGTAGCCAGGCTAAGTTGCAGTAGGCCCACTTGTTCATATTCCTACCAAACATCATTGTGGTATGCTATTAAGCTTCTTAATAATAGTTGTATCATTTCTTTGTAATTTGTTTTTTTTTATAATTTCTGTAACAATACAAACTGGATAAAAATGACATACCAAACAAATAGTGACCACCCCCAACTGCCTGCATAGTGTACATTACCTAAAAGTGCACAATATAGTGAAAAAGGACTGCTGAAAAGATTGCATTGAATTATAGGATTCATGATCCTTGGTGTGAATAACTGATTCCTGGATTTTCACATACACTGTCCCTATGTACATAGCACAATTCTGATAGTTTTATTCATTTCTTTCAAGATATTTTGACAACCTGGATTAGGTCCCAGCATAGAAATTATTGCGTGGCAGCACCCGGAGACAGACACATCTTGCTTATCAGAAAGGAAGAAAGAGCATTACAGTGAATGGGCTAGGAGATTTGACTACCAATGGTTGATATGTGGCAGCAATAGCATTTAGTAAAGCACATGATGACCCTAATGGGTATTATAGAGGACAGGCTGGAGTTAATCTTAAAATTGTGAACATTTAAAAGGGAGTAGGGGCACAGGAGTTTAGTAATATGGAGCTTCTGGGAAGACAGTCCTAGGACTATCAAGCAGCATTCCCGATCCTGGAAGTAGTCCAAAATGTGGCATCTTAAACTTATCAGAATAAACTAGCTGGGGAGGAAAGTTTGGGATAAATGCTCAAATGAAAAGAGGAAGAGAGGCCAGGGTATTAAGATTATAAAGGTGCAAGAGAGAGATGATGTATGAATGTTGTGCAGTGTGAAGATGTCGAGTAAGTGGACAGCCACACAACAGGTACACAGGAACTCACCTGTGCAGTTAGACCTAAGAGAGACTACAAGCGTTTATTGATTTACTTTTGTTTACTTTGATTGCACAATTTTCTTTGCTTTCTATTAATGGCATTACTCTGGGTTTAAGGAGATAACACTTCTATTGTTCACTATATATAGAGAGAATAATGTTGCTTACCATTTCATTACCAATATTTTGCAAAGATAATGTTTCCATCCCAAGCCTTCTGTAATTGCCTTCATATAAATCTGATATAGTCTCTGGTAAAGGCATGTGGAGAGTCTCGGGCAAAAGGAAACATAGGACTCCTGCTGATAAGCAAGCAGCTCCAAATATAACAAAAGGGAAGTACCATTCTATTTGGCTCTAAAAGAAAACAAAGCAGTGATCTAATTAAATGCCAAATCCTGGTAAAAATATACAGAATAACTGAAAAGCACATATTTAAATACTAAAAAGAATTAAGACAAATAAAGCAATATATGAGTTTATATGTGTGTATTTTTGTGACACTTCAACTGAAACATTTCAATTACCAGATAAGAATCAGAAAGAAATGATGAAATGGGGTTCAAACGGAAATTCTGCACTCAAAAGGAAATTCCACAAAAAGACCATGTTTTAGAGAAGTATTATTAATTCAAAAGACTGATCTTAGCACAGAAAACTTCTTAATCTGAAGGCTCTTAACAGAACATGTCATTCCATCATTGGCTGACCCTTGTTCTTTATACAAAAGGATCAACAATGGCAAGAACACCAGGGTTCATATCCTAAGACCTCCCTGCGTGGAGTTTACACAATCTCCCTGTGTCTACATGGGTTTCCTCCAACTGTCCAAAGACATGCAGGTTAGGTAAACTGGCGACAATAAATTGGCGTTAAGTGTGTGGGTGTGTGTGTTTGCCTGGTAATGGACGGTACCCTGTCCAGGCTTTGTTCCTGCCTTGCGTTCTATGTTAGCATGGATAGATTCTGTGACCCTGGTCTCGATTAGATGGGTTAGAAAATGACATAAGTATACCAATTTTGTAAAATGTAAAAATTTTAGACATAGCAGACTAAATGCAAAAACAAAATGTTAACTTAAACAGCATGTTCCATTAAAAGCATTTTTTAATAATAAAAGTTATTGGTAACGAACACCTACAATGTTGTTATTCAGCACAAGGAAAAAACAACCCGGTTTTAGTGGTTTATGGTTGAAAATGTTGTCCTGCTGGTATGAATTTGGAATGTGCAGTATGAAGAACAGCAGTTTAGGGATTATCCTCCTCCACATATGAATGCACCCTCAATCAATGGTCACTTGTCAGTTAACACAAAGAGTAAAGATGAGTTTACAATAACAAGGCTCTCATGTCATCTTTGGTAAACAGCCAACACAGTGTAGGCAAGTGAAGACACATAGCTTCTAGAATCTATATACTGTGTCAAAATGTAACATCTCTATTCATCCATCCATCCACCCGCTATATCCTAACTACAGGGTTATGGGGGTTTGCTGGAGCCAATCCCAGCCAACACAGGGCGCAAGGCAGGAAACAAACCCCGGGCAGGGCGCCAGCCCACCACAGGGGCACACACACACACACACACACACACACACACACACACACACACACAC
>JANRMT010028174.1:68711537-68732389 GCA_026402145.1 Polypterus bichir lapradei
CACACACACACACACACACACACACACACACACACACACACACACACACACATCAAGCACACACTAGGAACAATTTAGAATCACCAGTGCACCTAACCTGCATGTCTTTGGACTGTGGGAGAAAACCCACGCAGACATGGGGAGAACATGCAAATTCCACACAGGGAGGACTCGGGAAGCGAACCCAGGTCTCCTTACTGCAAGGCGGCAGCGCTACCCACTGCGCCACCGTGCCACCCCATCGCTATTCAAAGCACAATATTTCTTTTAGCCACAAATCTGTTTTACGATCATCTAAAATTTGTAGCCCAGCCCAAATGAAAGCAAGATTGTCTTAGCTCAGTACTGACCAAAACTTGAAAATGAGCAGAAAAAACACCAACTTCTTTTTTTATGAATACAGATCCTTTGCTATTTTCAGCTCCTATAAAATAACAGGAGTGAACTCTCTTCCAGCCATCATTTCATAGTAAGGTCACTGAAAATGGAATGTCATTTCTTGATATTTTATGTGGATACTATCCTTATTTTATTTTGCCTTATATATGAAACTAGATGAATCTTTTTTATTTATCCTCCTAAAGTAGGAAATTTCATTTTGGGGAGGTAAAACAACTGAACAGTGTACTGTTAAAAATTACATGGGCTATATTTTCTAAATATTGTAGACTTCGCTTAGTGCAAATGCACTCCCTTTCAAATAGAAATATCTATGTTGTTTTATGTTATCATTGGGGAAACACAGTCAATAGACATTCCTTCACAATAATGTGACTTCAGAAGTAAAACACTGCGGTCCAATGCTTTATTACATGCAAAGAAATGAAGGAAACATTTTGCTGAAAAAAATGTACTTTTTTATGTACTTCCTGGACTGAACTTGGGAAACCTTGATATATATTTTTATACACTCAATGAACAAATTATTAATAACATTATACAGTATTAATACTGGATAGGGTCCCCTTATTCTCTCAAGCCAACCTCAAATCTTTGTGGCATGGATTCCATAAGATGCTGGAATATTCTTTTCATGTTCTAGTCTATAGTGATAAGATTGCATCATGCATTTTCTGTAAATTGGTCACCTGCACACACTAGGAACAATTTAGGATCACCAATGCACCTAACCTGCATGTGTTTGGACTGTCAGTTGCACATTCATGCTGCAAATTTCCCATTCTTTTGCATTCCAAGGTGTACTATTAGATTTAGATCTGATGACTGGGAAGGCCACTGAAGAACACCGAACTTTCTATCATGTTAATGACACCAGTTTGAGACGACTTGTACTTTTTCACATGGTGCATCATCATGCTAGGAGTAGCTATTAGAAAATGGGTAAACAGTGGCCATTAAGGAACAAACATGATCAGCAATAATATTCAAATAAGCTATGGCATTCAAGCAATGATTGACTGGAATTAACAGGCTCAAAGAGTGTTTCAAGAAAACATTCACCACAAAATCACACTACCACCAGCAGCCTGAACTGTTGACACAAGGCAAGCTGGATGCAAGGATTCATGCTGTTGGTACCAAATTCTGACACTACCATCTGTGTGCCTCACTACGAATTGAGATTAATCAGACTTCAACTATCCAGTTTTGGGGAGCCTGTGCCCTCTGTAGTCTCAGTTTCCATTATTAGCTGACATGAGTGGAACCCGACATGGTCTTGGGTAGCTCATTCAACCTCATGGTTCAACATGTTGCATATTCTGACATGCTTTTCTGCTCACCACAGTTATACGCAGTGGTTACCTGTGTTACTGTAGCCTTTCTGTCAGCATGAACCAATATGGATATTCTCATCTGACCTTTCTTGTTAACAAAGTGTTTCCATAAGCAAAACTGAAGCTCATAGACTGTTTTTTGCATCAGTCATACTTTAACACAATACAGAGCTATTTTTGAAGATAGTAAGCTCTGTTTATAAAACTTAACATTCTGTGCAGAAGACAAGTTATCAAATAAAATCACTAGCAAAATGTTTTTTTCATTTTTCACCTTTTTTTAGATGACCTCCTTCATTTTTTTAACAGATGTCCATACTTAATGACTATATAGTTACAGTTCTGGGTATCTGTGAAGAGAAATTCTCTGAGAGGGACCAAAGAATGAGTTCCTAAAATGCAAGAATGGATGAATAGCTGGACAAATAAATGAACAGACAATTTGGTCTTGGTGTTGAGGGTTCTCATCCCGGGTGCATCCTACATTGAGTTTTCATGTTCATCCATTGTCTGTATGGGTTTCCTCTGGGCGTTCCAGTTTAATTTCACAGACCAAAGACATGGAAGTCAGGTGGACTGATGTTGCTAAACTGACCTGTGTGTGTACCCTGTGAAGGGCTGGTGCCCTGCCCAGGGATCCTTCCTGTCTTGTACCCAATGAATTAGTACCAGCTGCCCTGCAACCTGGTCCAAGATAAGCAGGTTTCAAAGAAGAATTGATGGATGGATAATCTGGTTTATGCCACATCACAGAAGAGTATTTTATAGTACTTTTTCTTTTATTTTATTCTGGAATATTGTGAAATGTAGAATA
This sequence comes from Polypterus bichir lapradei, assembly GCA_026402145.1. Lineage (NCBI taxonomy): Eukaryota > Metazoa > Chordata > Cladistia > Polypteriformes > Polypteridae > Polypterus > Polypterus bichir. Next base: position 68,714,088 of record JANRMT010028174.1, read on the forward strand.
CAAAACCAATACACTGAACATGTTTATATTGATGTTGATCTATTTTCTGCCTACAATTAGCTCTCAGGTTACAGAAGGAAAAAATGACATCAAAAACTACCTCATACTAGCAGTTATTAGCTACATTTTACACAATTTTACTGGAGATAAAAGGAAAGTCAACTAACCAGTAAAGGCACAAATGGTGAAATTATCCCTCCTATCCTAGATGCCATGGAACACACGCCCATTCCCATATTCCTATAAAAAAAAAAAAATACACATTTAGGATATTTTGGTACTTCTATTGCTTTAATTAATCCATTTCAATATTTTTAAATCTTTTCCTTGAATATGAATTTTACATCCTCATTAAATTTATAACAGGTATTTAAAAACAGTGGTCTACAGGGTATTGCAAATGTTGTCCAGATTAACAGATACCTAAAAATCCTAGGAACAGAAGATGATTTTGGAAATTTACAGTTTGTCTGTAATTTCTCTTCAGTAAGACAGAATCTTGTAGCAAAGCAAATATTCACCATCTTCCTGCAATTTCTCTTTTGCCTACAGCTCAGGTCATTCCTCAAAACATGCAGCATCTCCATCATCCCCCTTCTTATTTCATTCTTTTTTCAATTTTGTTTTAACAACTGGTTTTCAATTGAAACCTGTCTCAGTGCAGTCCACCTATCTTCAGGATGGCGGTAAAAAGCCTCTCGCTATTTCAGTTAAGTGTAATTCAGATCTGCACTCCTACTCTGCCTTGAACTAGTATTCAACCTTTAAAGAATTCAAAAACTGCTCCAAAAAGTCAAATCATCATTTCATTCAATGAAAAATTGTTCATATAAATGTATACAACTCCTTTAAAATGATGTTTAATGGGTATAGCCCCAGACCCTATTTGTAACTTTTGCTCTTTTAAAGTGCCTGAATCCTTTTTAATATGCTTTGGTTTTGCCCTCCTGCCACATGTTTGTGGACTTCCATTTCCTCCTTTCTTTCACTCATTTTGTCCTTGTTCTCTACAGCATTGTTTATTTCTTGATTTTTCATCATACCCCTTTTCGTGTTCTACTAAGAAATTGAATTCAGCAGGTTTTTCAACTGGTATCTCGCTAGAAAAAGCAGACCAATGTCTAATAAATTCTTGGAGCTTTCAGCTGCTTATATTCATTTCTCTTCTCTATCCTTAATATCATATTTAGAAAAATGAGTTGCACTTCTTATAAGTTATTTATTTTGTTCTAAAAGGATGGGGATTCTATTCCCTTTTAGATCTGGGACTTTTCTTATCCTTTATCTCTCTTTAAAAATAATAACAAAAAAATGCTATGGTTTGGGGCTCAAGGAAAGTGTCCAGACACTGGAAACAGATTTAAATAAAGTAAAGTAAATGAACTGTGTCATAAAATCAAATATAATGCCTCAGACTAGAAGTAAAAAATATCTGGGCTACCTTTAAATTAAGAGATGAAGCAGCATAATTTTCAAGGGTGGAGTCATAACATGTGCTTGAGTATCACTGTCCCTCAATTTCTATTGCAATTTAAACATACTATAGATTAAAAATATGAAGTAAATATGAGACCACTCAGAATATTTTCAACACTTTCAGCTAGTAGTTCACCTACTGTCTCAAAGTCATTTTCATAAAAAAGAGACAGGAAATAAGGCATAAAAACCACACTGAAAATTTCACAAGATGGCTGGGATAATTTTGAGGGCAAATAGTTAAAGGCTTGAAATAATTTCAAATCTGGCAGTATTAGTAAGCGAAAGGTTTCATGGGTAATCTGCCATAATATGTAGGCATTATTGGAAAATTACAAGAAGAAGGATGAGGAATGAGGAAAGTTTATCGCACAGTTGACGACAGTATGTCATTGCAAACAACAGGAGAATGAAGTATGTGAGGTTAAATGCACACTGAACACATACATAAGCAAGATAAAAAAAAAAAAAAAAACACAATAGAAAAGCCTAGTGTCCGGAGTATGTGAACTAGCTTAACTGAAGTAAATGTGCTATAAATTTAGAGAAAAACAATTACGTCAATTACATAAAAATGAGAACTCATAAAACAGAGATCAGCATATACAGTTTGGGGCACCTATAAGGACATAATTTTGCAAAAAATTACTAAAACTGTTTCAGAATTCACCATTAGCTTTTGTTGAGACAGGAAGGCAAAAAAAATAAAAAGAAGAGAAAGGCAAAAGCGGCAGTAACCGTGATGTTTTCACATTGAAACACTGATGGCAAAGCTCCCCAAAAACTTCACTGCTAAGGGACAAATATATGAATGAACATGCCCAGCTATTAAAATCCATAGCAATGGGCATCAAGGAGTCTCCACATCCCAAACATATAGAGCAGCTTTAACATGAGACTGGAATTGTGAAGCTGCAGGAGGAGTGATGCTACTGAGTCAGTATGAACGAAAATCTGCAAAGAATAATTCTGGTACCTTGTTGAATTAATGACATAAAGAATTAAAGCTATCTGTGGGACAAAAGGGGATCATACCTTATATTAGACAGATATTTCTAATAAAGTGGCTACAAAGCATATACTGTACATACTATAAATGTATCTAAATTGGTAAACGTGAGCATACATTTATAAATTGTGATCCAATGTAATGTTCTGGTACAGTTATTATCTAGACAGCAACATTTTTTAATAAAAATATTTTGATGAGGATATATTCACCTGACTACAGTGGGGTATAGTTCTGATGAGTAGATGTAGACAATATTGAAAGCAGCACTGATGGCAGTTTTCCCAAGCATAGACAAAGATACAGTGTTTACAACTGCAAAGATGCCAGTTTCTAAAAAAAAAAGAATAAATAAAAAGGAAAAAATAAATTATTACCTAACAATTCTTTTAACTTACCTAGCACCTTTGTACATTATCCTGTGGGTATTAGTGCAGAATGTGTAAGGCAGGATGCCTTTCCTGATCCCAACCTTCATTTGTTGCCTTTTAACAACACGCAGGAACAAAGGTGGCCTTATTCTAACACTCTCGGTCACATGATAAACATGAAGTATGTACAGAGGCTGAAGGCCTGAAAGCTGGAGGAGCAGAGTGAGAGGTAAATTTTTCATAAACATTTTTTGCAACCCCGCGACCCGATCTCGGATAAGCGGAAGAGGATGGATGGATAGATGGATGCAAAAAAAAAAAAGCATTTGATTTACACGTGGCTGTCAATGAGTTAAAAACTCAAGCTCAAATGTCAATCGACAGGGAGTATACACGTATTCTTGAATGGTGCAGAGGTAAGAACTGCTGCCTTATAGCCCGAAGGTCCCAGATTCAAGACCAGATACACTCTGTGTTTTGAGTAGTGAGCTGCGATTATTATTTCTACAATATAATAAAAACATACATTTAAAACTGAATAATAAAAAAAACAAGCACTAACTTTTACAAGTAGCCAAAATTTACAACGGGTGTTACAGACTCAAATCAAATGTATGTTTTTACTATATTGTAGAAATAATAATAATAGAGGCTCACTACTCAAAACACAGAGCACCCGGTCTTGAACCCGGGACCTTCGGGCTAGAAGGCAGCAGTTCTTACCTCTGCACCATTCAAGAATACGTGTAAACTCCCTGTTGAATGACATTTGAGCTTGAGTTTTTAATTCATTGGCAGCCACATGTAAATCAAATGCTTTTTTTCCCTTTTGGTTATATCTATACTAATAAAAGGCAAAGCCCTCACTGACTGACTGACTGACTCACTCACTCACTGACTCATCACTAATTCTCCAACTTCTCATGTAGGTGGAAGGCTGAAATTTGGCAGGCTCATTCCTAACAGCTTACCTACAAAAGTTAGGCAGGTTTCATTTCGAAATTCTACGCGTAACAGTCATAACTGGAAGCTACTTTCGTCCATATATATATGGCCATAGAATGCAGCTTGGTCGCCGTGTGAGGCAGAGTTGCGTCTTGAATCATCACGCCTCCCACGTAATTGAGTGCCTGCCCATATAAGGTAAATATTCGCGGGTGAAGGACTGCAGAAACCCTCTGACGCTGAATAAGCCTTTGTACACATATCAATAGGAAAGCAAGGTGTAAAGCTTAAGTTTAAATTTTGTTCATAGACACACTGGCACTAAATATTCACAGGCAAATCCACAACTTAATACCGGGAATGCCTACTAAACATCTTAGATTCACGAGTACCGATTTGGGTAGTGATCACTTCGATGAATGAAACCTGTTCAAAAAACGCATTACACAATTGAGAAGGCAGCAAAACAATATGAAGCGAGTGACGCATACAAGCATATTCATAAGTGCAGCTACTGCGGAAACAAAGCACGATGTAAACCTTAAGTTTAAATTAAGTTCATAGACACGCTGCTGCTGGCGTTTGTCATGCCTACGACGAATACGATATTCGCGAGATACAAGTTTACTGAGAGGACGCAGGGTATAAACGAGACTTTTGATCACATTCTAACGGAGTTAAAATTGCTGGTGAAGTGCTGTGCTTATGCAAACGAAGATGAGATGGTCAGGGATAGAATAGTGTTTGGCACAAACTCAGTGAACGTGCGAGAGCAACTTTTAAGTGCCGGGTCTGAGCTAAAATTAAATAAAGCCGTGGACATTGCAAGATCGCATGAGATATTTGAGAGATACAAGTTTAATGAAAAGACGCAGGGTATAAAGCCTCGATGCTAAAGACCTGGCGAAGTCATGGAGAACATGAAAGGACGAGTTCACATTATACACAGAACTTGCAATGTCGGAGGCAGAGGAAAACACTAAAGGTCAGATTATTCCGTTATCTTATTGGAGAGAGCGGCAGAGAATTGTGTCAGGCGCTGACCGGTGATGTAAGACCTGATGAGTTAACCATGAGCTTGAGTGATGGGCCGTCAGGGTCTGCAAGGCCTTCTCTGCTGGCCTAAAAAAATATCTGAATCACAAACTGATGTTAATTATATTTTGTCCATGAATACTTATTAAATAATTCCAAATAGTCTGTCCGCTTCCTTTCATAGCTTTTCTGATGGTTGTGCTGCTTCCAGACATGTATTTTCGTATTAAAGCATTTAACCAATCACATTTCAGCCATCATTTGTTGCCAGGCAGAGAGGCCTTCACAATCCGTTCTGCAGGCCCTCTAACACAAAATAAATGTCGATTAAACTGTTGCTTCAACCAATCAGATTTTGAGTTGGTGTCAGTAGGGCCCTCTAGCAGGCGTAAGGCAACGTCACCGTATTCAGACCCATTGATTGGATAGAAGCCGACATGAGGAACTCTACGAGGCCACTGAACGCACCGCAGGGGGCTCCGAGCGCAAGATCCTCGCGCGCACTTCTGCCAACTCCATGGCAGGATTCTGGATAATATTATTTGCCAGGCACAGACCAGATTTCAAGACCACGAAAAACTGATGTTTGTCACGCTCCTCGACCCCCTGAATTTTCGGGAATACAAGAAAAATTTCCCGCATGCAGCCTTCTCCAGTTTAACACAGAGGCAAGGGGCACTTTTTGATCTGTCTAGGCTAAAAACAGAACTGATTGTAATGTATGCCATAGATAATTTTGCAGGAAAATCTCCCACTGATCTCCTTGACTTCCTTCATCAGAAAAATCTGAATGAGAGCATGGGGCAGCTGTACACATTGGTATATTTGGCGGTGACCATTCCCATGTCCACTGCTTCTGTCGAGCGGACATTTTCAGCCCTAAAGCGAATTAAAACTTATGCCAGAAATACGACAGGGCAGGTTCGACTTTCAGCATTAGCTTCGATGGCGATAGAAAGGGACTTTTTGATGGAACTGAAGCGCACGGATAATCTGTACGACAGAGTAATTGAACTGTTTTTAAGGAAAGAGAGGAGGATGGATTTTGTTTACAAATAATCCGAATTTTTGGTGAGTAAAATGTTGCGATTTTCCTAAATAATATTGCAAATTTATGAGTTATTATTCATGTTTTTATGTGTGTCGCGACTGTAGCTGCAGTTGAAAGGAACTTGTTCACCCCTGGTTTGTCTATTCAATAAAGGCATTTATTGTGGCTACAGGAGTTATCTATCTGCGATGCAGCGGCTCTTTATGCTGTATTTCTGCATATTAAGATGGTTTTTATAACCATAAATTAGTTTTTGAGGGGCAGGTTGATTCAGACGGAACACTACTGAAGGCCTAGGTGTGACATGCACGGTCCGCCACTGGACCAGATGATACGTAAATTTGATGAACATTACAACCCGAAAATAAATGAAACTGTAGAGAGGTTAAGATTATACTTCTCCCAGTGCATCTCTCTAAACCAAGGGTTCCCAAAGTGGTCGATATTGACCCCCTGGGGTCGATTTGAACTTTCTAGGGGTCGATAGTTTCAATAAAGAAATTGGGGGGTCAACGACAGCAAAAATAGACCCCCTTACTACTGCTATTTGTTTGTTACTTCAAAATATCTATGATTCCAATAGGTACCTAATTAAGAAGTAAAATAATTCAAAAAAACACTTTTTTGATAAAAACACATTACATACCAAACTTGCGAACAAAAAGGTAAAATGTGTTATTAAAAGAGTCACACGTAAGAATGCATGAAAATACATGTAACACAAACATACAGTATCTGTGCATTGTCTTATCGAACGTATCAAAGCAAGTGCGGACATGAAAAACCGTTGCATGTCCGCTCTTGCTTGCGGTGGGACGAGACGACGGATATTCTATATTAGCAGAATCTATCAGTCTTGTACGGTCATGCTTTCATAAAACACTATAAATTGGTTCGTTTGATGTGACATGTACTTATTTGTGATTTGAACTTTGAATATAATTATTTATTGAGGAGCAGTACTACGAAAAAGAAAATTGGAGGACACAGTTTATTTATTCGAGTAAGAACAAAAATCTTCTGTTTCAAGTAAGTACATACTTTATTGTTTTTTTGTTTTTTATTTTTTTAATCACAGGGGCTGTCGAAATTGTTTGTTAATAAAAGTTTGTATTTCTTCAGATAATAATGTGACTGAACCAAAAAAGAAATGCAGACAGTACAGCTTGGACTATTTGTACTTATTTTGAATTTACATATTTATTTCATAAATGTCAAAAATGTAAAAAAAAAAAAACTCTGCTCGTATTTTTTTGCTTAAATTTTCATTAGTGCAGGTTTCAATATTAAATGTTGCACAAGATAATGCCATATTCCGTAGCCATTTTATCTTTTTAAATCATAATTACAAGTGATTAAAATCTGATATCTAGTGAAATATTTAATATTGAGTACTGTACAAATGTATTAATTTGAGTAAGTAAAGTAAATGACTAGGGGGTCAACGGTTTTAAAAGTTTTTGGTAAAGGAGTCGGCGGCCGAAAAAAGTTTGGGAACTCTTGCTCTAAACCCTCCATGCGGGAACATTATCATAAGGCTTAACAATCTTATTGTTACACCTTCTACGTGCACCCAACCGTCCTTATTACAGAGTCTTCCTTGCTTTACCACTGGCTGCTTCTTACCATTCACCTTCCTAGCTCTTTATTTAAACAGTTTTCCTTCTTACTTTTCCGCTCCTTTACTATCTTCTCCCTTTTCGTTCAAAATACGCGCCTCCTTGCCTTTTTACAGTCAGCTCCCCTTACGTCACACCATGGTACGTTTAGCACAAGTTAATACCGGGAATGCCTGTTAAACATCTTACATTCACGAGTAGCGATTTGCGTAGTAAACACTTCGATGAATGAAACCTGTTATCTTTACAACGGTTGACAAACACGGAATGTAACTTCAAAACAACACGTCCTCCAAATACGAACCTGATTGAAAGAAATAATGATAATCAAATCCTTGATGATAGCAACACTCATAACAGTGACAAAACAATTACATTGACAATCAGGTTATGTTATTTTTAAAATGTTTCCTTTTCTTTTTCATAACTTCTTTAAAACACTACTTCTCCGCTGCGAAGTGCGGGTATTTTGCTAGTTCTTGAATAAAAGCAAACGTGTTTATTTGATATTTGGACTAAAGTCTTCACATATTATACACTTCTCGTTATTAGTATAACATGAAAAAAAGCTTCTGCTTTAGGTATGTGCTCAGCATTTCTTGCATTTCCTTTCATCCTACACTTACGTAGATCTTTGTAGACACGGAACACACATTAAAATGCATGTGTTCCAAATAAAAATATACTGTATTATTTACCATATACAACTCTAGGCAGATCACACACAGATAAGGAGCCATGGCTTCAGTTGGAAGAACTTTTTGCCCGCGAGCTGAGCACCGTCAAGGCGGGGGATGGGACAGCAGGCTGCTTGGTGCTTGTGCTGATTGACGCATTTACAAAACAAAAGTTGCTGATGGACAGGTGTGAAGAGTTTTAAAGTGGGATTTTAAGGTGAGTTTTTTGTAGGCTTCAGGAATTGTAGTGTTAACAAGCTTCTAACTGTGTCCCTGTGTTATTGTTAAAAAATTTATTTTAAAGTAACAACTGGAGTCCACTGTATAATCCACGCAATAGTCTAGATGAGGACTCGCCAGTGAGTTATATAACTTTAAGATAACTTTCCTTGACATGTACTGTACACTCTGTGTTATACAGGCTAACATCCTATTAACATTTTTCATTGCTTCTGCACACTGTCTAGATGTAGATACTTCATGTGTCCACTTGACTAATAGGTCCTTCTCATAAAATTGTACTTTCAAGTTTCAGACCTCTCACTGTGTATTCAAATGTCAAATTTCTACTTCCTATGTGTAATACCTTGCATTTGCTTATACTAAATTTCATCTACCACAAATCTGCTCAAGCCTGTATCCTGTCTAGGGTTCATTCTATATTATTTGCCCTACCACCTAGTTTGGTATCATCTGCAGATTTACCCAGCTTGTTGATTATATATTATCCAGATCATATATTCTTGCCCAGGTGGAATGCAAAATGCAGAGAAACAATGGGAACATGGCTGTATGGTGTCTGTGGTAAAGGTATTGGAAGAAACCCAATCCAATACAAGGGCTGTTGAAAGGGAATATTTAAAAGATATGTAGCGGTGGTTTGAAAGGTAGTCTGCAGACAGCAAATTCAATCTTTGCTTTAGGAAGTGTGTGAGAAAGATAATGCACTAAATGTAAAGTCAGATGTCAGCAATGGATTTGTTTTTGAAGTTCCTTTACTTAAGTGAATGTTGAATGCAGATGGTGGTGTTCAGGCACAGCAGTGACTGCAAGGGTTAGATGTACATTCAAGGAGTATGACGAGAAACATTTTATAAAAGTTGTGTGAGAAATATGTAGGTTAATGTGAAAGAATGGGCCCTATCCCAAAAGGATGCCAAGGACCATGAAGAGTGGAGTAAAAAGGTCTGGGAGCTGGTGGCAACTAGCTAACAGAAAATGGATGGTAAACAAGTAATGATGATGATAGTCATAAATTCTTTTAAATGAAGCCTGAGATGTTACAATTGCATGATAACATTTCAATTTTTAGCGTACTGTTTACAATGCATTATGAAAATCCTTGCCTAGGCTTAAAATAAAATGCATTATTCACATTAAACAATTCATGACAAACAAAACTCACTTCTAAAAACACAACTAAGAGGACCTTGTGGCCTTTGTACCTTTTTTCTTTGGGAGAAACATGATCGCGAAGCAGGTTATTCCTCCCAATAAAAAAACTCCCGCTAAAGTCCGTCTCCTTCCAGACCTACCAGATGATATAAAAAATAAATAAGTAAGATGGCTTTAGAATTTGTTTCTTTATTAATTTTACAATGCTGAATTACTTTGCAGTTCCCCACTATAAAAATTTCTTGAAAGATATCTTACAGACACTAAATTTGCCATCTGTGAATGTGTATTACCTGTAATGGGATAGGCTCCCTCTGCCCCAGAACCCTGCACTGGATTAAAAAACTGGATGAATGTGATTGCATTCCAACTAGGAATACTAGGTCCCTTAGATTTTTTGTTGATGTGACAGGCGCTTTTTCCATATGTCCCAGACAATTAAAAAGAAATACATAAAACAGATGGTTGACACAACATAACTTAACATTCTCAAACCTGCCAAAACCAGTTCAGGGTCTTAGTGAGTTGGAACTTACAACTGCAGAACTGGGCGCAAGGCAGGAATCAGATCTTGCCAGACAGTCAGTTTGAAACTGCCATTTGACTTAATTGGCACATCAATGGTAATATAATAAGAACACATGAATACCCACAGAAAAACACACAATGATGGTGTGAGACAGAAGCCTAGGATGTTGGGTCCATGGGGCCTCAGTGAAAACCACCATGCCCTCTATACCTAGATGAAAAAGGTTAGTTTAGAAGAGTGTGTTTATATTTAGTCTGCTGTATAGTGTGGTGAAAAAATGCACACCCTTGAGACGTAATGGTCTAACATACTTTGATCATCTATATATATAATTCACTAAGGCAAGACACCCATGGAAAGCACGCCGCAAGGGGCGTGGATTCACTAAGCCGCCGACAAGTAAGACACCTATGGCGCACGCAGGAAGGAGCCACGCCCACCAACTCCAAGACCATTGGATACGACGACAACTCGCAGAGCCACACCCACCAACTCGACGACACAGAAAAAACGGCGTCATTTATATTCGTCTGTCGTAGAGGCCACATGCACCTCCGAGCCACGTTGACTGTTCATAGAGGCATGTTTCTCGCGTAGGTGAATCGCCATATGCAGCGTGTAAAACGGTTTGCGAGGGGTATCCCATGGGATCCTTAAAACAATCCTTTACAACTGAGGTTAAAACACAATAAAGTAAGCAGTCTTTAAAAACAGAGTTTTCGGTTACAACGCACGACCGCGTGCACCATAGCAAACTGTTTTACACGCTACATACAGCAATTCGCATCCGCGACAAACATGCGTCTTCTTCACTCACGGACAATTATATGTTGCTCTCTCCAGAGTTCCATCTTTTCATTCCCTTTCTGTTGTATCCTCAAACCCTCCCTTTTTAGACAACTGTGTCTTTCCAGAAGTGTTCAACCATCAATAAACAATTATGCGGCGTTTGTTATGCCGCTAGTTCACTATTGTGTTGTATTTTGCTCTCTCCAGAGTTCCATCTTTTCATTCACTTACTGTTGTATTCTCACACCAACCCGTTTTAGACAACCGTGTCTTTCCAGAAGTGTTTAGCATTCAATAAATAATTATGCATGAGCTTGAGCGTGTGTCTACCCGGCGCAGAGAGGCGTGGGTAAGCCGCTGAACCCCATTCGGGCTGCAAATCGTGGAATTCCCACTAAGTGCGACTCATACGCTCCCACTGGTTACGTCCCTTACCTTTGTACACACCCCCCTCCCACCTCGCTACTACCGTGGTCGGGTGTCTTGGTGGATTATATATAGAAAAGCAGCCAAAACTGCACAGAACAATGAAAAGTCTACGTGAGTCACAGGTGCATCTGGACTGTGCAAAGACGACAATGACTCAAGTGACGAGTTGGAGGTGGGCACATGAGCAGGCAGTGCATACTGAACGAGAAATCAGCAGACTAGCATGAAAGAGGGAGTAGAATGGATGTCCTTCTCCTCTCCTCCCGTTCCACCCTCCGGACTGTACTTGCACATGTACTTTAAGTAAATCTGTAGGATTTCATCAGGTGCCAGCGCAAAAAATCATCATGGTGAGAAAACAACATCTGATTTCGCTGTGTTGTGAGTTAAGGGAAGAAAGATGTTGAACATAAAAATTTTTTGCATTCTGATGCTGTTGCAAAGGTGCAAAAAAAAATGCAAAAGTGACACATAAGATGGTATGAGAGACCTTTAAATGTACTGCATCATTACAATGGGGAATATGCGATGCTTGTACTGCTTATATAAGAAATGGATGATGGAAAACAGCATGAAGACATTTGCATGTCAACATTTAAGTTCAATGATTTATTTCACTGCATCAAACCATTTATCAAATATGGAAGCACTCAGATTTACCCTGTTAGAGCTGCATTGTGGCTTGTCGTCACATGTTGATGGCAAACAATGATGCTGATGTCACATACCAAAACTCAAACACAAACACCTCCCATATTTTTGCTGGTACTGCAACTCGTGCATGCATCACTTTAATTTTTGACAACATGCTCAGAGCTTTCTGAAGCTTTCAGAGCATGAAATATAACCCAGCCCTAAAGGTTACTAGGAAGAAACCTCTCCTATACAAAACAGCATTGTTTCAAAGTGTAAACAGAACTATACAATCAAATAATAAAATTTTGAAATTATAAAACAGAACTTAATTGAAATACCACACTCTAAAGTTATCTGTTTTAGTACTAATTGTGAACATATGATAAACAGTATAATACCAAATCTTTATTTAACTTTGAATAGATATAGGCAATTCTTTTGTTAAAAAAACATCCCACCACCAGATAATATATTCAAATAATAGGCTACACATTTACAGCATATAATACAAATCACTTACCATTTTCGACCTATTAAGTAAATACATATTGGATATGCCGGAACTTCAGCTATTCCTGACAGTGCTAAATTGACATAGATGTTTCCAGCCATGTTGCCTACATTTAGTGTGAGTCCATAGTACACAAGGCTGCATACAAACCTATAACAAATAATGCAAGGGATGCAAATAATAATTTAGTAAACAGTCAACATTTTCAAAATTCTAGTAATTATATTCAAAATGTAATAATTATTACTACTATTCTAGTCTGTTACCTCTGTACAATTAGTCAATGAAAAAAATGGTTACAAATTTTATTATAAATGTGACAATGTCAGTGTAACACTTGATCAACATAAGCATTAAAATGCATATTAAAATGAGGTCAGAAACTTTGGTTTTTGTTGCTTTCAGTGGCAACAGTATTTTACTATAACCAATAAGACAATCATTTATTACTCTTAGACTGTGATTTTTCATTATGCAAATTCTTCTATTTAACGTGGCTGCTTCTAAATTTAAAGGAAACCACCATGATGAATTTTGGCATTTTCTAAAACGGAAAATTTCACTTTATTCGCAGTTAAGGGACTGTTTTTAGTCTACTCAGTTTTATATATTTCCCATGTTTGGTAAAAGGCAAAGCACTTTTGCTGAGAAGGCCGTAATATGAATGGAAAACACTGTACTAATTAATACTTTACCATTCACACTTGTGGATGCTACTTGGCAATTTGCTGCTTTTAAGGAAACTCTCAGACAGCAAAAGTATAAACAAACTGAAGAGACTAAAACAGGGCACTAACCTCAACAGAAAGACAGACCTCTTCTTCACACGGGTTTATTAACAGGCATAATCTAGCTTCAGATAATCAGTTTGGCTGTTAAGACAAATGGCACATTTGTAGTCGTCTAGTAATGAATTTTCCACCTTTACTTTAGAGAACAGAGTAAGAATAAAAGCCATGCTTGTCTCTACTAGTCAGTGCTGCATTTTCAACTGAATTCACTCTAATGTCACTTTGCATGCCATTGTTATAAAAGAAAATCCACAATAGTTCAAAAGCTGATACAATATTTGAAGAACTCTGGACAACATCCTCTACATTTATCTAAGCAATTAGTCTGAATGATTAATAACAATAGGATCTGTGAATAACATAACACATACTAGATAACCACGTAACACTTGAACTCTGACCAAGAGGTTTAAAAATTCAGCTTATGCAAGAAGGTGCATTTTTAAAATTCTATACAATGAAGTTGGGAATGGCAATCTGTGGCTGTTGGACTTGAAACTGACAACCTAGTGTGTAAATGCATAAAAACAAATACCCTAAAGAATGCATTGTATGAAGACACTACAATTTTCACTATTATTTACATATGAAAAATAATTATTTTTACACTTTACATGTTTCACTTTGCATTAATAAATATTAAATGCCTAAAATATATGAACAGATGTACATGTACTGGTAAGAAGACTCATTACTTCATGTTCAAGTGAATTTTATTGGACAGTACAGTGACACGAAATGCTGTTCCCCCAGGACACTGGTGCAACATAAAACAAAATACTTCTAATTGCTGCAGTGAGGGCCATATACATACATAAATTTATGCATAAATACAGGTATATCTGTAAAAATGTGCAATTAAGCAATGAAATAATACTGTACAATTTTCATTGCAAAATCAATGTAACAGTGCAACATACATTACACATAGACAGGACATTTGTAAATATTCAACATTGGACATAAGGAAACATATGATTGGTAAGTGGCAGTAGGCGGAGTGGTGCTCTGAAGCTAGGGATCTGCACTGGCAATCGGAAGGTTGCCGGTTCGAATCCTGTAAATGCCAAAAGGGGCTCTGCTCTATTGGGCCCTTCAGCAAGGCCTTTAACCTGCAACTGCTGAGAACTTTGAGTAGTGAGAAAAGCGCTATATAAATGCAAAGAATTATTATTATTATTATTATAGTTTAAGAGGGCAGATTTTCAGTTTGTGTCATCACAAGATGTTTTAAAAAGTCACAAAGAGTAGGCAGTTAATTTTTATCAGAAGACAGCATCAGCATTTGAAGCTGTGCAGTGATTAAAGTCTGAATTGAATTTAAAGGGAGAAAGAAATTATTGCATAGTCTGGTAGAGCTGGTCAGGAAACGCTGACACCTTATGCCAGATGGCAGAAGAGCAGTTTGTGGGATGGATGGGAGAGGTCATCCACTATGTTGGAAGCCTTGCAAATATAGCATTTTTTAAAAATGTCCTGGATGGAGGGCAGAAAGATGTACTTTATCCACAGTGCACACAACTTGCCGAAGGGTCTTCCAATCTAACACATTATAATGTCATACAATTGGCCAGGACACTCTCTGTAGTGGCTTTGTAGAAGGTTATAAGGATGTGAGGGGAAAGGCTGATCCTCCTTACTTGCTGCAGATAATAAAAATGCTGCTGCACCTTCTAGACCACAGTAGAAATACTGAGAGTCCAAGTGAGGTTATCTGACAGGTGCACACCCAGGAATTTAGTGCTTCTGACTGTCTGCACTGTGAAGCCCTCAATGTGAATGGGGGTGTGGTGGGTTTTGGGCATTCTGAAGTCAACAATAATCTCTTTTGTTTTGTCCACATTTATAGACAGGTTGTTGACCTTGCAGCAATCTGTAAGCTGATCCATCTCCATCCAGTATGCTGTTTCTTCACTGCTCTTTATGAGGTCCACCACTGTGGTGGCATCAGTAAACTTGATACTGCTGTTTGAGCTGCACTTTCAGGGCTGTCATAGGTCAACAGTGTGAACAGCATTGGACTAAACATTCAACTCTGGGAGGCACCTGTGCTCAGCTTGATATTGCAGGAGATGTTATGTCCAGTGCAGGTTTTCTATGGTCTTCCAGTTAGGAACTCCAAGGCCCAGTTGCACAATGAGGTGCTGAAGCCAAGCAGGAGTAGGTGTTCTTATTTTCCAGATAAGAAAGGGAGGGACAGGTGGAGGGCAGAGGAAATAGCACTCTACATGGAGTGGTTTTTATGGTAAGTGAACTGAAGGCCCCCGTGTGATGGGAAATTCAGTTTCCATGTGTTTTATGCCCAGCCTCTTAAAGAACTTCATGATGGTCAATGTTAGCACTATTGGTTGGTAGTCACTGAAACATGACACTAGACTTCTTTGCCACTAGTTTGAAGGTGGTAGCCTTAAAGCACTTTGGCTCAGGAAGGTGCTGAAAATGTCAATGAGAACATCTGCCTCTGCTGGTCTGCATCATCCCTTCAAGCAGCACTGTAAATGTTTACTCCTTTGGTCTCTCAAGAAGGGAAAAACGTACAGTGTTGCCAAAACCGTTAAGAGTTTACTCTTTCACATTTTAATTATCGTAATTGGTGAACAAGGAAGCTTTCCCTCCTGCAAGTCTGCAGCAACTACTTTTTGGTCCATTTGTAAGTGGTCATTCTTAAGTCCCTGTGCTTCTGAGTTGCTTTCCCTTCAAACAGTGGATGTGCTCCATATATTTCAATAGTAAAAACTGGAAAAATAGTTATTGAAACCAATTTATTCTAGATATTAACCAGAATAATTTGGAGATTGTCATGCTATTCCTACCGTACCTGAAATTCTGTGTAACCATTATAATAAGTTCTTAACTGCAGCTTGCTCATTTACAATTAACATTAAGGGGTATGAAAAAAAGGTTTATCAAATGCTTTCTCATCTCAAAATTAGACAATTAATTTGCACACCTTTCCATTGCCTTCAAGTATATAAAAAGTTAGCTGTCATACAAATACAATATACATAAATGTGTACAAACAATGCAGAAAATAAAATGTGCAACACACAACTATACTTAAAAAGAAAAATAATTTTTATCCTAAATAAAAAAAAAAGATCTTCTCATACTCAAACTCTGAATCTTGACTCACCATGCATACATCATGATTAATGTACGCTTCAGAAGAATCCTGTGGCATATAAGATCTAACACATTCCCTTTCTGATTTTTAGAATAGTGTTTAAATGACAGGATACATGTTTGCTTTCCGTTTTTCTTAGCAATAAAATTGAGAACTGCTTCAGCTTCAGTTAGTCGCCCCTGAGAATAAAGCCAGCGAGGAGATTCAGGGATGAATCTGAGCATGGAAACAAACAAAATGAAAATTTATTATGTTTGTCTCGTATCATACTGCAAATTACTTTTGGTTAAACAAATATCCCCATAAAACTGTAGAATATAAATGAAATCATGCAGAGTTAGGAAAAAAAGTCCTTCAGAAGACTAAAATAGCATATCATAACACAGGAGGTTAACTAATGAACACATATAGATGACAGATGATATGTATCTCAATATGGAAAAGTACGTATAAAAGATGTGTATCACAATATGGAAAAGAAACAGAATAAGCTTGAACAGAACTAAATGATGCATTATTATAGCTATCCTAGGCCTTACAGTGCAGCTGCATATAGGCTTGCACTTTCAGACCTCCTGGCTATTAAGCCTTTAATATTTTTAGGAGGAAAAACAATAAATTGGGAGAAATTTCTTTACTATTTTGGTGTTAACTCACCATTAAACAACACTGTCAAATGTTCCTTGTGAGTGAAAATTCCAAACATGCTGCAAATGCAAAGTGAGAAGGGATATGACCCTGTCACAGTAACTGAAAAAGCAGGCTGTTGGTGGTGGGGATGGAGTCACCACAAAAATGTATGCTAAATTGGGATGAAGAAAGAAACAGACTGCATGAAAGTGTAGTGAGAAAAATACGGAGTCAAAGAGTTAGATTTTTTTTAAACACAAAAATCTGATGTCCACTGTTATAATAAATGGGAAAACTAATCGGTGCTCCAACATTATGTAATTTGTAAGGGTGAAAAAAAATGATGCTTAGATGCATTGCAATTCACTATTGAAGGACTCTGCATCAATGCATCAATCAGACTTTTTATATGGACTTATGAATAATTGGAGAATATTTGCAGTACAATACATTTCAGATTTAAAAGATACAATTTGAACAAAATGATAACTAGAACAGATAATAGAGTGCCTCCTACAGCAAATTGCTGAAAAACAATGAACAAGGAATTAATTATACAGCGTCCTCCATAATGTTTGAGACAGAGACATATTTTTTTCATTGGTTTACTCTGCTAAAAATAATAAATATGACTACTTTAAGATACCAACTATTGCTATGTCTGAAACATTATGGTGCCCTGAAATTGGGGGACCACGTATAAAAAGTGTTGTCATTTCTACATGGTATAACCGAAATGTATGCAAATACCCTTAAATGAAAATCTGCAATGTGCACTTCAATCATATCTGAATTGTTTGATTTTGTAAGCTGGAGGGGTGATCGCACCCCAAGAGGACAAAGACGCCCCTGGGAATACCCCTGAAACACAGACTACCTTCACATTGCTCCTTACCTTCTCACTTGCGCTATAACGCGTAATACAAGCCTCACGCGATACTCCGCTAACTTAAAAGCCTTGCGCAGCGCCTGTCGGTTTTGGAATTGATTGTTTGCTTTTATCTCTCTCTCTCTCTCTCTCTCTATCTCTGCTCCTAGCGGAACTACCATCTCTGACTTGTCATGGAGCACATTTAAGCTCATGTGTTTGCAGTGTTTGAACAAAAATCCTGCTTGTTTCTACGACCTCCTGTGTCTCTGTGCAAATCTGTGACCCAAGCGTGACAATTTGTAATCAAGGGGAAAATTTATAAGAAAATTGTGTCTTTGTCACAAACATTATGGAGTGTA
The DNA here is from genome assembly GCA_026402145.1 of Polypterus bichir lapradei. Classification (NCBI taxonomy): domain Eukaryota; kingdom Metazoa; phylum Chordata; class Cladistia; order Polypteriformes; family Polypteridae; genus Polypterus; species Polypterus bichir. Next base: position 68,732,335 of record JANRMT010028174.1, read on the forward strand.
CTATATATTATATATATATATATATATATATATATATATATATATATATATATAT
>JANRMT010028174.1:68732399-68746783 GCA_026402145.1 Polypterus bichir lapradei
ATATATATATATATATATATATATATATATATATATATATATATATACACATATATATACATACATACACACTATATACTGTATATAATAAAATTATATTTTTTATTTTTGGAAAAAACCTCAGTGAAAAATTGAAAAAAAGATTCATTAAAAAACCTAAAACACACACAAAGTATGCATTAAAAACAAAAATTGTATAAACAAATACTGTATATATAGACACAAAAGCAACATGTTTTGCATAACACAGCTCACATAAGATCCAGTCAATCAAAGCAAGCCTAACAGCTGGATGGATAGCAGCTGTAAATATGGTAAAATAATTATAAAAAAAAAAAAAAAAGTAGAAAAAGGTTTAAATTAACTTGTGCTTTGGTCATTAAACCACACACAGAGCTGGCAAGAAATGAATTGCAGTAACCATTGTGGATCCAATAAATACAACTATCAAAGGGAAAAAAAAAAAAAAAAACCTCTTAATCCTACAGTGAAAGGGTAATGCACGCAAGTACAGCATACTCTCAATGTAGTCTCCCTCTGGGCATGATAAGGGACACCACAGGAGCATTTTAATGTGTATACATAGTTCAACAAAATTATACCCAGATAAAAATCCACACAGAAAACATACAATAAAGCTAAATGTAAAAAACAGGCAAGTTTGTAAAGCAGGGATTTATTCACATGCATTGCAATTTTCTTGGATTAACTATATCCCCAAAATCAGCACTAGTAAGACAGGCACATTTACGTTATGTTAAGTGATCACGCTGAAATTCATGTTAATTTAAACAACAAATTCTACAATACAGAAACATTGCAATGCTGGAAAATATACTAACATGTTAGGAAACCTACCAGTTGGTATTTCCATTTGTTATTGCATTTTGTTAATGGATAACTTCTGTACTTTTCAAATTGAAGTAATCTCTTCACAATATATGGTAACACCAGCCAATTAACCTCCATGTTAAAAGTCAAAAACAAGCTAGGGTTTTTTAAAATATATAAAAAATTATTCACTTTAGAATACATTTTTTTATGTGGAAAATTAATGCACCCCCCACTTCCACCTCAAATGTCAAATTAATTTATTTAGTAATAACACAACAGCATGAGGTTGATATTTTAGCTACGCCAAACCAAAGTTGTGTATTGATTTGTCTGCTCTGTTGAGATTCTGGGTTTTACCCATCTTGAAACTCATTAATATGAGAATAGTTTGTGTTCAGCTTGGGTTTGTGACACTTAGTGCTTGTACAGTGCAGTGCATCCAGAAAGTATTCACAGCGCATCACTTTTTCCAGATTTTATTCCAAAATTGGATTAAATTATTTTTTTTCCTCTGAATTCTACACACAACACCCGATAATGACAATGTGAAAAAAAGTTTACTTGAGGTTTTTGCAAATTTAATAAAAATAAAAAAAACTGAGAAATCACATGTACATAAGTATTCACAGCCTTTGCTCAATACTTTGTCGATGCACCTTTGGCAGCAATTATAGCCTCAATTCTTTTTGAATATGATGCCACAAGCTTGGCACACCTATCCTTGGCCAGTTTCGCCCATTCCTCTTTGCAGCACCTCTCAAGCTCCATCAGGTTGGATGGGAAGCTTTGGTGCACAGCCATTTTAAGATCTCTCCAGAGATGTTCAATTGGATTCAAGTCTGGGCTCTGGCTGGGCCACTCAAGGACATTCACAGAGTTGTCCTGAAGCCACTCATTTGATATCTTGGCTGTGTGCTTAGGGGCGTTGTCCTGTTGAAAGATGAACCGTCGCCCCAGTCTGAAGTCAAGAGTGCTCTGGAGCAGGTTTTCATCCAGGATGTCTCTGTACATTGCTGCAGTCATCTTTCCCTTTATCCTGACTAGTCTCCCAATTCCTGCCGCTGAAAAACATCCCCACAGCATGATGCTGCCACCACGATGCTTCACTGTAGGGATGGTATTGGCCTGGTGATGAGCGGTGCCTGGTTTCCTCCAAATGTGACGCCTGGCATTCACACCAAAGAGTTCAATCTTTGTCTCATCAGACCAGAGAATTTGGTTTCTCATGGTCCAAGAGTCCTTCAGGTGCCTTTTAGCAAACTTCAGGCGAGCTGCCATGTGCCTTTTACTAAGGAGTGGCTTCCGTCTGGCCACTCTACCATACAAGGCCTGATTGGTGGATTGCTGCAGAGATGGTTGTCCTTCTGGAAGGTTCTCCTCTCTCCACAGAGGACCTCTGGAGCTCTGACAGAGTGACCATCGGGTTCATGGTCACCTCCCTGACTAAGGCACTTCTCCCCCGATCACTCAGTTTAGATAGCTGGCCAGCTCTAGGAAGAGTCCTGGTGGTTTCGAACTTCTTTCACTAATGGATGATGGAGGCCACTGTGCTCATTGGGACCTTCAAAGCAGCAGAAATTTTTCTTTAACCTTCCCCAGATTTGTGCCTTGAGACAATCCTGTCTCGGAGGTCTACAGACAATTCCTTTGACTTCATGCTTGGTTTGTGCTCTGACATGAACTGTCAACTGTGGGACCTTATATAGACAGGTGTGTGCCTTTCCAAATCATGTCCAATCAACTGAATTTACCACAGGTGGACTCCAATTAAGCTGCAGAAACATCTCAAGGATGATCAGGGGAAACAGGATGCACCTGAGCTCAATTTTGAGCTTCATGGCAAAGGCTGTGAATACTTATGTACATGTGCTTTCTCAATTTTTTTTTTATTTTTAATATATTTGCAAAAAATCTCTAACTTTTTTCATGTTGTCATTATGGGGTGTTGTGTGTAGAGTTCTGAGGAAAAAAATTAATTTAATCCATTTTGGAATAAGGCTGTAACATAACAAAATATGAAAAAAGTAATGTCCTGTGAATACTTTCCAGATGCACTGTATATGTCAAGACAGGGACATTATTTTCGTACTTCCTTGCTGTTTGTTTTATAATATGGAGTGCACTGTTTTGCACTTACCTTTCAAGACCAGGGCACTTTTGACAAGATTTTAGTGTTAGGACATCATGCTTTACCTACCCTCCAATATGATTTCTGTTTTAACATTTCTGGCTTTATTTGCCTTGGTTCTTGCTAGCTTCTCTAGGTTTTAATCCCCGTTTGTTATTAGCTTTTTTCCTGCCCAATCCCTTAAATCTGTTTCCTAGTGAATACTCGACGAATTGCCAACTGATGAGCATATTCACATTTAAATCCAACATGAAGACCCGGTACTTTAGTTTAGAATATTCCAAGTAGTGCAGGTATAGCTATACATATTACATTTCTGTTTGTAAGTTGTTTCCACAAAAATAGAAGGCTGACAATCATTGTAAACATTTACAACTCTTCCCTAATTGGTTTCTCTTCCTGGTATCCTGCTGTGTCATGTGAAACCTATGATACTGTATACATTGCCAAGATACTACTCCTGTAAATGGGAAGTGTCAAAGAGAAAGACCCTGTGGGCCTTGGAAACCAAAAATACAAGGATTTATTCTTCAAATTAGAATGTTCAGAATATGTTGGAGCAGATCACCAGAGCCCTAACTTGGACTGTAATTTTGTCTCTCGTGAGAGTTTATTTTCTCCAGGAATGCTGCTGATTGGAATTTTTACTTTCCTCTACTTCACTATCAACTGTCTATAACCCAGTTGTAAAAAATAATTTGTCCATTTTTATAACACACTTATCCAGGGTAGCACGAGTATACTACAGCAGTCTGAGGGTTCAAGGCAGGAACAATACCTGGACACTGTGCCAGTATAATTCTGGATGTCACATATAATGTAGGGTATTAATGTTAATTGACTTGTTACAATTTTATGTTAATCATATTGAAAACTGCTGTTTTATTGTGTGTTCACCATAATCAGTGTGCTCATATCTTCACAGCTGGAAATTTGTGCAAGAGGTAAGATTGTTCTCAGTTAATAGCACTATAAAAATAATACCTTTAATTATTTTGAATTTAAATGTTCCAGAGAACTATATACTGCAGTATTGTGGAAAATGTCTTCCAACCTAAAGAGTTGGGAAGACTAGTAATCGATACATTCAGGGAGATGTGTAATAAGTAGAACCCTGATGAGTAATAGGGAAAGGACATATAAAACTTATTAGTTATTAATATCAAAGAAGGAAAAGATCAAATTACAAAATGTAAAATTCCACTTTTAAAATAACATTAAACCTCCAAACATTTTTCTACAATCTACACACACACACGTACATTTAGTGAACAATTACTAATTTTGAGTGATTCTGCACTGTGAATATGTTAATAACTTTCTTAAAAACATGTAGCGAACTAAGCTAAAAAATGATAAACTGAATATTTTTAAATGTTAATTCATTACTATATTACACACTTATACTTTTGGCAACACAAAATAGTCACACAGTTTTAGTTGAGAATAATTTTTTACCGATTAGGTTAAAACAGCATAAGATTAAAATGCTTTATCTCCCAGGAGATACATTTCATTATTGATATATATCTTTAAGCTCTTTTTATTTGAATGTAGACCAGCTTAATTATGGCTAAATGCTAGCAAGACCACAAATAATTACTTCAATGTTTTTCTTTCAAATAGCAGATAGTCAAATCAGTAAGTGTCTGAGAAATGCCCAGATATCTAGCACAGAGCAATAGCACCCACCACAATAAAAAGTTACACTTTTAAAAACTTACAGTGATAGTGAAAGCACAAGTACAGCCTGCACATTCACAGAAAGAGCCAGAATTCTCCAGGACTGGATAAAATAGCCCAATAATGCATAAATGGAGATTCCAAGTGCAAAAAAGATGTTAGCCAGGGAACCTAAACAGATAAGCATAAACAAAACAAGTGAGAAAATGTATGCATGGTTTAACTTTCAGGTCTGTTCGACCATATGATAGCTGAAGTACTTCACATTTTAGTCACTTCACCCAAGAGTCATTTATTTCATTTTGTTTATTAAATATTTTGTAACAATTAGTCCCATTCAAAACTAACATTATCAACAGAATGCAATTATTGTATATGTGTTTGCACACTACATTAAAAACATGGTTTTTAACATTACTTTACAATTTAGTTAAAATGTAGCCTAAATGGGCTTATGGTAGCATAATAGCTTTCTTATACAGCAGATTCCAATTCAAGCAGTGTAAAAAAAAAATGGCATTGACCTATATGTGTTAGTGGTGGAGGGTCTGTGACTTATATTTAAGAAAATTGAACAGTAACATTTTTCAAAGTAAACCCAATAGAGTAGTACCCAATAATTACCAAAAGAAAAAATAAAATGCACATCTATTTATTATTATTAATTAAGACATAGTAATTCATTAAGATTACATAAATAAATAAGAACTTGGAAAGGAACTGATTTGTTTTAAAACTAGAATACCAAAGGTGACACTAATCTTAAAGATTTAAAAATTCCAGTCTAAAGACACAAAGAAACAAAAGTGGCTCTTTTGGGTCCAGATAAGCCCAGCTCAGTCTGTTGTGTGTTATACCACTAAGTAACTCTTTCAACATGCACAAACTGTAATCCTGCCCTGTCATTGCTGTTTGTGGCACAATCAGCCTCTTTGTTTACCACACTCCAGTCATTGTTGCATGGTCGGAGACTCCGATCTTCAGCCTACATATCAACTGCAGCTCCTTTTCAAAATTCATGCTGTTTACATCACCAAGAGGAGCTGCAACTTTCCTGTGTAACTATTAAGCTCAAACACAGTTTAGCTGCAGGCTGATAATGTCAGTTCTTAACAATAATAATATGCAGATATAATTAGTAAATTTAGTCTTTAGGTATATGCATACCTAATTGCTCCTTTCCCCTTAATCTACAAAGAATTGATTTTTTTGTACATTTATGGTTAATTTATCTAAAGCAGTAAGAGAAGGGTGCTGGTGTATGGACTGCTTGTGCATGCCCTTTTCCCAGCATCTGATTCACTTGCATTGGACACTCAAGTGACTCTTGAAGGAATAAATGTGAAAAATATACGAAATATACAAGCTGGTGAACTTGCATCTCATTTCTCTTCATTTTTGACACTTCAAATGTCACCGTTACTTATTGAGATTATACTATACTTTCACTACCACACTGTATACTGCACTAACTTGGCTTGCCAAGAGAAAGTCAAATGGTCTTTCCTAAATGGAATTAACTGACTGAAAGAAAATGAAGTGGCAGAAAAAGGACCTCTGTACAACCTAGTATTGTGAAAAATGGACAGCTTAAGAAGTATTGCACTGGAAGTGAAACCTCACAATGGAAGTCAGAATGTGAAGGCTTGCATGATTTTTCCACAACAGTAAAGATAAGCAAGTATGTCTAAGAGAGGGAAAGAAGAATACACACTAAGGCATTGGCAAATGATTATTCAGGGTCCTTTCCCTCATGATTTCACATCTTCCCCTAGAGATGCAGGCAGTGACCCTGTCACTTTAAAGTTGGTAAATAATATCTTATCCACATGAGCTAAAGAAAAACTACCCCAACTTATAACCAATCAGATTTATGTGAGAATGCTGGTAACTGTTCCCTCTCTCACACCCTCTACTCACCTCCACAAGTGGATCTAGGTTATAACACCATTGGTGCCGGCTCAGACACTTGCTCAGGGCTACATCTTTCTAATCAGTAATTTGTGCCCCCCACACCCCTTAGAATGCAGCAGCAAAAGAACTCAGGGCATTTGAATTACAGCATAGTTCTCTCTAATATTGAAGAAGAAGATGAAGAAGAAATTGAATTTTTAAAGCACTTTGTCAAGACAGGCACCAAAGGAGTTCTAATTTTGTTCAACTGGACAAGATACAGCTTGTTGACTTGGAATAGTCGCTGGCTTCTCTGTGTAAGGACATGAAATGAATGGGGCTGTGTACCTGAATGATTTCTTACTGGCGATATGACTAAATACCAAAATTCAAAAGCTACCTCCATCTTACTGCAGTTAATCTGGCTCCTGAGTACAAACTGTAAAGCGCTGAGTCACTTTTGAGATGCACTGCAATTGAATTAAGTTTTAGCATGCAAGTATTTTTGATTCATTTTTTAATACACAGCTGAAGTCCACATTACAGTAGATTTTTTTATTTACACTTGTTATCACAATATGCACTCAATCTAAATTAAAATTATTAAAAACAAGAACATCTCAATATATTGATCCAAAAATAAAATTCTGCCAAATATGAATGTTTATTGTGCTATTCCCTGATCTATATCAAAATATCACCACTAGTGAAAGGAAGCATCCCAAAGAAATAAAAATTTCTTAACAATGTAGCAAATATTATTGAATTTCAAAATGAAATGTTGCATGGATTTATTACTACATTTATTACTACATTATGGACTGATATATGTTTATTAAATAAGTATTTGCTATATACTATACACAACACTGTTATACCAACTCTGTATCTGTTCATAATGTCACAAGATTCACATCCATGATAACATTTTCATTAATATATAAGGTTTAATTATTTTAGCCATTTTTGGTTTCTCTGTTGCCAAGTAGAACTAAATAATATAAATTTTCATGCAAGTTATTGATGCTTTCATTTGCACTATGAAGCAAACCAAATTAATGCAAAAATGACACTGACGTATTTAATTACAGTGCTGTTCAAACTGTTGTGTTTAAAACAGATATAATACAGTATTTCATAATACCTGTTATCGCCCAGTATGCACTGCCCACATACTCATTAAATAGTACAAAGGAAACCAAAGCCATCCCTCCATTCATAACACCCACAAGAAATCGAGAAGCAGCAAAAAACAGGTATGATGGAGCAAGACCACTTGTTACAGCAAACAGGAGGTCAAGTGCAAGCCCTGCAAAAAACAAAAAAAACAAAAATAACCCACCAGTCAAAAGGTCAATCCTAAACTATTGATGCCACTCACATTTGTGTATGTTTACCTTAAAAGAAAATGCTGTAAAAAAATAACATTAGCCTAATTCATTAACATGAGGGCATATTTTCACTAGCAAGAATTTGAAATGTATAATTACCTTAAAACAAGAATTTGTTCAATATACTGCATGCTTTGATCCAATTTTTTTTTTTTTTTTTTTTTTTTTTACAGAATTTATATCAAGTATACTAGAGAGAAATATAATGCAAAGTAACACATTCTAGTGTGGAGGACTGCCGGCTTCCCATGCCGGTCCTCACCCCCAGGCCGCCAGGAGGAGCTCTCCCGACAGCAGGATCGTGCCCCGAGGTCCAGCAGGGCCTTATGGACTTTGTAGTGTTTTTACACAGCCCTGCTGGATACCTTGGGGACCACCAGGAGTCGCTGTGGGAGGGCTTATAGGCTCTGTGATGCCTTATGACCCGGGAGTACGTCACGGTCACGTGACGGGAAGGGACGACGTGCTCCCGGGTTGAAGAAAAGGACTGATTGCCCTGACCCGGAAGGAATAAGGAACTGTGGACTGTTGGGACAGAAACACCTCCGGGTCAGGGGCTACAAAAGGGCGGTACCTCAGTCCAGACACTGAGCTGAGCTGGGAGGTAGGAGGGCGAAGTGTCTGGGCGAGGAGGAAAGAGTCATTGTGTTGGTTATTGTGTTTATTAGAAGAGTAGTGTGGAGGGTGCTTTGTGCACATTGTTAAAAGAAAATAAAGAGTCTTTGGACTTTTACCTGGTGTCTGGAGTTGTACCTGAGGGTTCAAGGGTGCACTACTGCCCCCTACTGCCACACTAGTTATATCACAAAGTTTTCACTTCTCCCAACCATCCAAGAAAAGATTGGCGACGAACAATGCCCTTTCCAGCATGATGGAGCGCCATGCCATAAAGCAAAAGTGATAAACTAAGTGGCTTGGGGAACAAAACATCGAAATTTTGAGTCCATGGGCAGGAAACTCCCCAGACCTTAATACTAGAAGCTTTGAAGCCTACGAAAAAACTCATAATTCCTGGCCACCTTAAATTCCTTCGCACCTCTCCATTAGCATCTCTTTTTTTGTAAATGTGTCAATCAGCACAAGCAACAAGCAGCCTGCTATCCCATCCCCCCACCGCCACAGCTCAACTTGGGCAAAAAGAAAAAGAAATCAGATTAGGGTACTACTCAAAATAATCATTCTTGGAAGCAGCTGGAATAGAACCCTTGACCTATTGATTATGAGTCAGCATTGTACCTGTGAATGGGACTACCTAACCACCACATTGCACAAATTTGTGCTTGGCTCAAATGTGTGTGCCAGGATAAGACTACTTTAGACCAATCCAGGATCCTCTGTCTGTATTAACTATGTTATCTCAAACTACTTCAAACTGAAACATGGCATTCGACAAGGTTGTTGTTTGCAGTTGCCATTGAGCCACTGGTCATTCACTTTCGAAATTCATCAAGGATAAAGGAGAATATCAGAGAGGGACTTGAACAGAAAATATAACTATATGCAGATGATATGGTACTGTGTATATCAGATACACAAAAATCCTTACCAGTAGTCCTTAAGGTACTTGCAGAATTTCAGAAGATATCTGGATTCAAAATCAATTTGAATACAAGTCTGCTTTTTCCAGTGAACTTTCTAGGGATGAGCATCACAAGTAAATATAAAGATCTTTTTAAACACAATTTTGTCATCAGCATGGAAAGAAATCAAACAAGATGTGAACAGATGGTCCACTCTCCACCTCACATTAGCAGGGAAAATCAAAACTGCCAAGATGAACATCCTTCCCAAGCTTCTTTTTCTATTTCAGAGCATCCATATATACATTAACAAACCATTCTTTAGGAAATTAGACTGAATTATAACCTCATTTATCTGGAATTTGTGACATCCACACATTCAAAAGGCAATTCTACAGAGACCTAAAGCAGAAGATGGCATAGCACTACTTAACTTTCAGTTTTATTACTGGGTGGCAAACATACAAGCTATAAAGACATGGACATTGACAAAAATTGATGAAAATTGATAAAAACGCAACAAGTAAGAGCAATAAAAGTACAACTGAACTACTATGCAATGATATTTTATTAACTTCTTTTTCTGAAGCAAAGATTATATTTTTACACCACAGTGATAAAAACACAGTAGACATCAAAAGCCTCCACACCCCATTGAAAAATTCAGCTTTATGCAACGTAAAGGGTAAAACCATTTTTGAACTGTTTTCACCTTTGTAAGATCCAATATTGTTTAAGTTGGAAACCACTTAACCATCCCTTTTTATTAAAGTCAAACTTAAAGCCAGTAAAAGCCTGACACTCTCCTTATACCTGAAATAACATGAAATGGATCATTTTTCTTGATCTACCATCTCAGACTCAGTCTTACGATCTACTGTTTATTCAGTGTGCAGGTTTAAAATCATATTCATTGTCAATAAAAACCATACAAGCTAAAGAAAGCAAAGACTGTCAACTTAACTTGAGAGAAATTGCCACTGAACATTCTGCTGTTCTATCAAGGCTGAGGATAATATAGCTTTCCTTTTTGCATTCCCATCAAACCAGGGACATTCTGCTTATCAATACCCAAAAAGGCTAAGCTAATTTAGAGCAGGGAATTTTCACAGCAGAAATAGCATGGTGACATCAGCTATGAACATATTCTGCATTGCTTACTTAGGTGACAGTGGGTATGCTAAACATTCACCCATAAACTTTCTGCAAAACACCTGAATTAAAGGGCCTACTTTTTCCTACATGTTACAGATGGGAAAGACAGTACATTCAAACAAAAAAATCAGCTTATTTATACCACATTAAATTTTCAAACCTGCTACCAGATACCGTATATACAGTACTTTAAACAGTTAAGTAGTCATAATGCATACATTACAACTATTAATGTTCTTATATATTATTTGCTTACCCGTAAGATACATTTTTTTCCTTCCATAAACATCCGACAGCTGGCCAAAGACCAGCACTCCTACCAAAACACCACCAAAGAATAAGGAACTTGTAAGAGAGACTTTATAGGCCAAATCTTCAATTAGAAACCACTGAAGAAAAAAAAAAAGTTTTTATCAGCACACTAGTGTAATCTGTGAAATTCAAGTAGACTTATTGATTTATTATTCAGTTTAGCCCGCACCACAAATTAAATTGAATTTTAGCATTGCAAATAAATGTTTACTGTTGAAATATGAGAAAAAAAGTGTAATTGCTGCCCCTGTCAATATTATACATCACACTTTTATATTGTCACTTCACAATGAAATAGCACCTGGAATGATGTAACAAATGTGTAACTCATTTCAGTAAGCAGTAGTTAAAATTATCCAATTATGAAATAATTCTGCAAAAAAAAAAGTCAATTGTTTAATCTTTACACAACACTGTTAACAGCATGCACCATCACAGTGTGCTTTTGCAGAGATGTTACAGTTGCAATTACAGTACAGTACCAAATATACACACTAATCAGCACAAATAATGAAAAACTAACTTCTGGCTGTAGCAAAGAGGTGAAATTAAAAAAATCACACTAAGTATAACTTTAAGGATAAGCATCACAGATGCTGGTTTTATTTAGAATTTTTTTTTTCCCCACCAAGAAAGAGTCAAGTTTCTTAAGCTGTGCTGGTGATCCCACATGAAGATGTTAGAAGAGCTGAGATGAAATGGTGTACTTATGAAAATATTTTTAAAAATAAGAGCTGTTGTCCAAGTATTTTTTTTATGGTTAATTGAACAAATAAAAATTTTAATTGAAATTAACTGCATACTTCCTTCAAGCATATTAGTATTTTGTATAAAGCAGAAATAACTCAGTGATTAATTTCTAATCTCTTGCCTATGCATATTAAATTATTTCAATTAATGTATTGAACAGTTTTGTGTAACAGAAACATTGGCCACCACAACAACCACCCCTGGGGGTTGCTATAATATTTGGGAAAAGCAATAAATATGGATTGGATTGCCATGTTTCAAGACAACATACCAAAGCACTAACAATTACACAAACTATTAAATATTAAAAAACAGAAACATGAAATCAAGGTATGTACCACCTTGTTCTGGATATTTTGTCAAGTGTCAAATTCCTAACCATTTTTATGATAAATGTACAAAATGCAAGGGTAGACATTTGTTATTCAAATTATATTAGTACAAAATGCAAGGGTAGACATTTGTTATTCAAATTATATTATTATTATTTGGTCATGTCTTTCTCTGTAATGCAAGACTTACATAAAGATATATTGAAATTGATATATCAAGAATTTTAAGAAAATCTATATTTTTACATTTTAGTGATAGCATATGCAGCTGCATAATGTTCTTTAAGTAGAAGTTTACACACAGAAAAAAGAGAAAAGCTTTCTATAACTGCTCTCTTTCTTTCCATTGTGTTATATTTGTTTTTTTCTCTCTACTTGAAAGTCTGTCTAAAGTGTGCAAAAAATTTCAAGGCCAGTTTGGGACTTCTTTCAGAAAAATGTGTTTACTTTTCTTTTCAGAAACTTTTAATGTTTTCAAGTCAGTCTACTATAAACTTACATAAAAAGGAAAATTAAATCAAGAATACAGAAAGTTAGTATAAATTCATATTTTTGTATATCAAAAAACTCATATTTATACATGTATACATATAGAACCTTCTACATATAACTCTGTGTGTTTTGTGTAGAATGTTGCAGATCCATTAATCATGGATGCATACAATCACATAAGTTAAGGATGGGCAGCCCTACCTGGAAAACTGACCTGGTATTAATGCCACTGTTTTAAAGAAACCAAGAGATATGATGCAAAAAAGACAGTTATGTGGAGAAACATTGTATTAAGTGTGTGCTAACCTGGCATTAAACAGTAAATGCACAAGACATTTTGCACCCATCCCACACTGTCTCAGACAGCTGTGTTCAAATATGTAGTGTTTTAAATTGAATGTGTTGTTGCATCAGTTTAGGTAGTTTATACCCAATATATTTTCTAATTAAGCAGAACCACTTTAACATTGTGAAGGTACTGATACACTTTAGTGCTCTTGTAATTTCTTCTAATCTCACAGTTCACTCAGAGAGATAAAACAAAGTAATTAAAAATATCCCTGTACATTACTGGTAGGTGTTTTTATAACTTATCTCACGGTTTGCCAGTTGGTGTGTGTCTGGGACCATTACTCCATCAGATCTTGGTAAATATGAGGAATTTTGCTAACATACTGGCTTCATTTTTACTGTTAAATTGTTTCAAGCAGAACATTTTAGCACATTGCCATGAAGGTGTTTCTGGAAAAGACCAGAGGTCGTACGTAAAAGGCAGAGCACAGCAAAAATGCCTTAAGGGCATATTTGTCAGTTATATGGACAACTGAGTGGGCTTGATAAGACAAAACTTTTGACAACGGTTACATTAAGATTCTTGCACCAAATGGGAAGGATCTCGAAGTCCCAGAAGAACACCACAGTAAAACCAGTTAGTTGTGTAACAGGGTGTTACAGTGTCTCTATCAGCAAATACATTATATGCAAAGAAGTGCAGCCAGGCATGGATTTGGTCGATTGGCTTATGACTCACAGTGGCTGTAACTTGTTCTTCACCACTAACCTCTCGTGTCTGCTTGAGTGGGATTGATTCTAGCAGCCTTATCTGCCTTGGATTAGAACTGAGTCATCATCTTTTAATTGTCTTCTGATCCATCTCTGAAGATGACTGTTTGTTAATAAAGAGAGAACCCAGTGCTGTGGGGTGTCTTTGCCAAGGGTAGATCTTCAACTCTGCTTGTCAGTCGTAGTTTGGCCATTCAATAATAAATTCAAGAGGTTATGTTACCCATCATGACACAATTTGTTCATTTACAGTTTGTATTGTAGACCTTTCTTTCCAGATAAAGCAACTGAACAATATATCTGTCTATGGTTGGATGAGTTACAAGAAACCATTAGGTTCTTGTATGAAATTTTTGCACTCATGTCCATTTAATTGGTCCTTTGCTTTGTTTAGGAAATATCTCTTACAAACATGTCACATGATCACCAGCATTTAATTGCAAAACCCATAATACAGAGGGATGTTAAGTGCTTAAACTCACAAACCACGTCTATGAGGGAGTGTCTGCTTTCAATATGCTTTGCATTCCTCATTTAAATACGTCTGCGTATTAAATGTCATAGGTTTCTCAGTTCACTTATTATGCTTCAAATCCATTGACAAAAATAAAGATAAATCTTAAGAGAAAATTTGTTAGATTATGTGTTTTACAAGTAAATGATAAAAATATCAGATAATCTATACTAATAAAAGGCAAAGCCCTCACTGACTGACTGACTGACTCATCACTAATTCTCCAACTTCCCGTGTAGGTAGAAGGCTGAAATTTGGCAGGCTTATTCCTTACAGCTTCCTTACAAAAGTTGGGCAGGTTTCATTTCGAAATTCTAC
>JANRMT010028174.1:68756783-68791405 GCA_026402145.1 Polypterus bichir lapradei
TGAAGCAGTAGCAGATCGTTTTGGAGCCATAATGAAGGGCTTGACTAAGCACAAAGATAAACACAAAAGAGCACAACTCTTTACACAGCGAAACACGTTGATGCTGAATGAGCGAGACAAGACTTCCTGGTTAACACTGCATTCAGCACGCAGGAACTTAACTGCGTGCTCTGATTGGTTAGCTTCTCAGTCATCCGCCAATAGCGTCCCTTGTATGAAATCAACTGGGCAAACCAACTGAGGAAGCATGTACAGGAAGTAAAAAGACACATTGTCCGCAGAACCCGCGAAGCAGCAAAAAAATCCGCATTATATATTTAGTTATGCTTTCATATAAAATCCGTGATAGAGTGAAGCCGCAAAAGTCAAAGCGCGATATAGCAAGGGATTACTGTAATTGTAATTATAAGTACAAACAGTTCTACCAGGAGCACTTGATGGAATGATTTAAGTGCATTTATAGCTCTTGAGATTAAACTGTTTTTGAGCCTAGAGGTCCATGCAGGAAAGGCTCTGAAGTGTTTGCCAGAATGGAGAAGTTCAAATAGACTGTGGCATGGAAGAGTGGAATCTATGCAGATGCTGGTGTGCTATAAATGTCCTACAGGACTGGAACTGTATCTAGATAATCCTCTGTGCTCTTGACACAACCCACTATAGAGCTTTCCAATCAGCTGCTGTTCAACTGTGATACTAAACCATAATGCCACCCACACCTTTAGACAACTAACTATATTTGTTTGATATATATATATATATATATATATATATATATATATTTTTTAATTTGACTCCCAACACCACTGACATTTGTAGAACAACGAAAAATGACCACATAGCCGACATTATCTCTAGCATAACCAGCATAATACTCCAGTTTTTTGGATTCTGTAGTGAAAATAACATCATTTTCAGTCTGGACTCAATAACAGTAAATTGTATCATTCCATTTATGACAAATACAATAATGTCTGATTCATCACACATCTCTAATTACTCCATTGATTAGTGGTACACAAACCCTTTTCTCATGTCTTCCTTTCAACTACTACCTCAAAAAGTACTTTTAGATAGAAATAAATGATTACCCATACACACAAGTCAGAATACAGTCATGCAAGTGTCTAGATAGATGACATACAGTATATGTTAATAATAATACATTTTATTTATATACAGTGCATCCGGAAAGTATTCACAGCGCATCACTTTTTCCACATTTTATGTTACAGCCTTATTCTAAAATGGATTAAATTCATTTTTTTCCTCTGAATTCTACACACAAAACCCCATAATGACAATGTGAAAAAAGTTTACTTGAGGTTTTTGCAAATTAAAAATAAAAAAACTGAGAAATCACATGTACATAAGTATTCACAGCCTTTGCTCAATACTTTGTCAATGCACCTTTGGCAGCAATTACAGCCTCAAGTCTTTTTGAATATGATGCCACAAGCTTGGCACACCTATTCTTGGCCAGTTTCGCCCATTCCACTTTGCAGCACCTCTCAAGCTCCATCAGGTTGGATGGGAAGCATCAGTGCACAGCCATTTTAAGATCTCTCCAGAGATGTTCAATCGGATTCAAGTCTGGGGTCTGGCTGGGCCACTCAAGGACATTCACAGAGTTGTCCTGAAGCCACTCCTTTGATATCTTGGCTGTGTGCTTAGGGTCGTTGTCCTGCTGAAAGATGAACCGTCGCCCCAGTCTGAGGTCAGGCTTTCATCCAGGATGTCTATGTACATTGCTGCAGTTATCTTTTCCTTTATCCTGACTAGTCTCCCAGTTCCTGCTGCTGAAAAACATCCCCACAGCATGATGCTGCCACCACCATGCTTCACCATAGGGATGGTATTGGCCTGGTGATAGGCGATACCTGGTTTCCTCCAAATGTGACACCTGGCATTCACACCAAAGAGTTCAATCTTTGTCTCATCAGACCACAGAATTTTGTTTCTCATGGTCCGAGAATCCTTCAGGTGCCTTTTGACAAACCAGGCAGGTTGCCATGTGCCTTTTCATAAGGAGTGGCTTCCGTCTGGCCACTCTACCATACAGGTCTGATTGGTGGATTGCTGCAGAGATGGTTGTACTTCTGGAAGATTCTCCACTCTCCACAGATGACCTCTGGAGCTCTGACAGAGTGACCATCGGGTTCATGGTCACCTCCCTAACTAAGGCCCTTCTCCCCCAATCGCTCAGTTTAGATGGCCAGCCAGCACTAGGAAGAGTCCTGGTGGTTTCGAACTTCTTCCACTTACGGATGATGGATGCCACTGTGCTCATTGGGACCTTCAAAGCAGCAGAAATTTTTCTGTAACCTTCCCCAGATTTGTGCCTTAAGACAATCCTGTCTCGGAGGTCTACAGACAATTCCTTTGACTTCATGCTTGGTTTGTGCTCTGACATGAACTGTCAACTGTGGGACCTTATATAGACAGGTGTGTGCCTTTCCAAATCATGTCCAATCAACTGAATTTACCACAGGTGGACTCCAATTAAGCTGCAGAAACATCTCAAGGATGATCAGGGGAAACAGGATGCACCTGAGCTCAATTTTGAGCTTCATGACAAAGGCTGTGAATACTTATGTACATGTGCTTTCTCAATTTTTTTTATTTTTAATAAATTTGCAAATATCTCAAGTAAACTTTTTTCACGTTGTCATTATGGGGTGTTGTGTGTAGAATTCTGAGGAAAAAAAATGAAGTTAATCCATTTTGGAATAAGGCTGTAACATAACAAAATGTGGAAAAAGTGATGCGCTGTGAATACTTTCCAGATGCACTGTAGCACCTTTCCCAAGCTCAAGGAGCTTAAAATTTAAAAAAAAGCACCTTCTAGGCACTGCTTTACCAGCATGAACAAACAATGCAGGATGACAAATGTCAAAATAGAAATCTGTACCACTGTGATTCTTCACAAATTTAGATTATGCATGTTAAAGTTACTGTAGACTGAAAAGATCACAAGAATTCTGGAAGAAGGTTATTTGCAAAAAATTAATAAACTCTCACCTCTGAAGCAATAGATGTGTGACTGCTGTTGAAATGAATGTGTTTCCTCAACTCACTTTGATTGGCCCCATGAAACCAATGTATGAACCCGTAACTACCATTATGTATCTGTTTGGCAAGAGTTTGGTTGATCAGCTTTTCTTCAAAGTCCCAATGATATGGAAGTGCAACACCCACCAAAGCAATAAGGATAGCTTCAGTAACAACATAAACCTGCAGAAAAATATAACATAAATTAACGAGACACAGTTAGTATACACATTTTAAAACATTTACAGTAGCATAAAGCTGAATCAGTTACAAACCTCACTATTTAGATTTTGAGTTAGCCATACTTATTAGGTTCTACTAAATGTTTACATCATGTAAGGAATACCAGAACATGAAAAATTTGCCTAATGCAAAAAGGCAGGCATCTATTTAGAAGTTTTAATGTTTTTATTTTCAGACACTGTAGTCATTAGTGTGTAAGCATTCCCACATAAAATTATAATCATGCACCCTCTGAGCACTTTGCTGGTTTAACAAACTTGACAACCGAAAAGAACACAAAGCATACTGAAAGAAGAGTAGAAAAAAAAAAAAACAGTGTCAATTAATTTTGTTGTATGGATATACCTATCCATTTATTCTTGTCACACAGGAGCTGGAGCCTATTCCAGAAAACATCAGGTACAAGGTTGACACAATCCCTAGACAGGGCGTCAATCCATCAAAGGGTAAATACTGTATGCTCACACACAAACAGGCCAATTCAGCAATGTCAATTCACCTGCATGTCTTTGGACATTATGATAACCACATTTAAAAGTTACCTAGCTTCTTTAAGTATCACTGCAAGCCCATAATGACAACCCCCATTGCAAGCCCATAGTGACAACCCCAAAACCCCATTCCACTATTCGTAACCAATAAAAACCTGTGTGACAACAAAGTTAATCTGATGCAGGCGGAAATCTTATTATTATCATATTTTAACGGCTTCTACTCTTTCTTGAAAGATTCTACCATGAATACATACTATACCATACTACCCATCTGTTTTCTTAACCTGCTTTTTCCATTTCACAGCCACATGGGAAGTGAAGCCCTGTAACATCAGGTAAAAGGTAAACTAGGAAATAGCCCTGGAAGGGAATACAGCAGTGTATGAAATACCCATGATTATCAGGGGTCCAAGTAGTGTTTCAGTGTTGGTTGAAGCCAAAAAAATCACACCCTGCTACTATGGAATATACAATTAGCTACACAGAATGCTATCAAACAAAATAAACATATTCTAAATAGAAATAGATGCACAATCCACCAGCAAAAACCATGCAGCCCTGTACTTCCTGCCAGCACCACACACAACAGCTGTTTTTCACAACACATACAGTATGTACTTAGGGTGTACAATACTAAAATGTCTATTCTCCCCATGAAAACATCAAGGTAACTGAATGGGGTGAATCAATTCACATTCCTTCCATAGAGCAGTGCTGCAGCTCTAGTTAGATAAGAGCACCAAAGGCAAATGCACATTTTTCAAGGGTAAAGACATGCTCCCCTGAATCATGTGCACTCACTCTCCGTCACTTTCTCCTATCCACCGTCACTCTTCAAAATCACAGAGATCAACACAAGTAATAATGGCTGCTTAGGATTCCTGCTTATATTTTTCTCTGACATCCTTCTCAAGCCTCACTGAGGTTTGCCCAAATATGTGGTACTCTTCCATGCAGGACAGGCTGCTGGCACTCAAACAGCTACTGACTGAAACAGTAATGGGCTCTCAGATATCTTTAACATCATTGCATGTTTATAAATTTATTTTCAACACCCAAATATTAATTTTCATGGTATCAGGGGGTCATGATGGTAAATTAATGGTACCCCAGGCCCCCCGCATTTTCCAATGACATTTAATTTCAGGGCACACTTCACATAATCTCTCCAGCATTATTAAATAATTTGACCAACATGTCTTTGGAATGTAAAAGGAAATGGATACCCAGCAGAAATCCACAAAGATATGGGAAGAATATGCACACTAAAAGCATAAAGTAAATGGCCAGGAAACTAAATGCTGATCCCTGGCGCTGCAAGTATCAGCACTGTGTTTTAATGCAGCCCTCCACTGCAATAGAGTATGCAGAAAAAAAAATGAATAAAGCGTACACTATTACTAAAACACACAGATGGCCTCAACTAATGAAACAAAAATATTACAACGCAGTACTTGGTTCTCTGTCACTTCTGCTCTAAATAAGGATATTGTGCAGTCAAACTCAAGGGAAAACTGCCTGCTGTTGTTTCTGATTTGACCAGTTTCTTATTTAAAAGGTCAATTTCAACTTGCATTCATTGTGTTTAATTAGTTGCCTTATTTCAGTTCTTGTTCAGTATATGAATTACTTTTGACACAGATTAAAATACTGAACGAAATGAAATGGATGGAAAGGTAAGTATTAAGTTTACTGACCCCTGTATTGTGAAAAATTTAATTCTTACTTTAATGTCTAACCAACACACAGATATGTCACCACTCTCAGCCATCAATTTATTGCTGTCAGAAATTCTAGGACACAGGTTTTTCAGTCCCTCATTACACGTCAGCTCACTCTAATAAGCAGCTGCTTAGGAGGACCCCCAGCAATTTAGCTATTCAACACAGTTTTCTCTTGAGTGAGTTGTGAACTTACAAATTCTGCTATAATATTGCCAAATGTATACAGTACAATGTTACCAAAAAGAAATGCATTCATCAGGAGTAGAGGAGAGTAAGAGTAAAAGGTTTTAAGATTTTTTTTTCAGTTTGCATGGAAATGTTTGTTTTGGATTGTAGTTGAATTTGGAAGATAAAATGAGAAGTGGTGGTTCTATTCAGAGGATTATCTTTACAATTAGAACATAACTTGCAAAGTAATAGCAACATTCAATTATCAATATTATATGTCTAATTAAATCATTAGCCACCTACAGATTTATGTTATTCCTTGGAGATATTACTTATGTAGTATTTTTAAGTTAGTTTCTAATTGTTACAGTACTAATGTTTTACAGTATATATCCATTTCTAATGTATTGTAACTGTAAGATCTTGCCAGTTCAGTCTGAGAATGGGTGAGCTGCAAGAAATAGGAGAAAAAACATTCAAGAGGATGTGCTGGATTGTTGATACACTATAATTACTGCAATACAGTACCAACAAAAGCATGGATAATGTGGTTAATGTGCTAAATTTATAGCTGTTCTAATGACCAGCTAGCAAATATTTGAAATATTTAGGTTTAAGTGCACTGGTTAAGTGATTAAACTACAGGTGAATTACACTTACAGAACCCTGCCCTATTGCATATGTACATATGGGAAGCTAGGAAAACTTCCTTAAAAACAAACTGGTTAAAACAAAAATCTGTAACCACATGAGGTCCCCAGGACAGAATTGAGAGCCACCGCTCAACAGTTTCCTTTTAAAATGATGATTAAATAGCAGCATTAAAACAGCATTGAACTGGAAATGTCAAATCCCCGTCTACGTCAGGTGGCTGTTTTGGAAACACCGAAACATCTTATGTACCTAAGTGAGCTCAGAATAATTTATTAATTTGCCTAAAACAAACCTTTAGCAAAAGTTATTTTGACATGTTAAGAAAACAACCACATGCTCATTTAAGCTATTTGACCAAATACGCTGACATTTTTTCACGACTAAACCTGATAGGAATGAAAACCAACTGCCAGCTGACATTCAAAATGTGGGGGTCGATTACACGGAATGGTCTTATCCTAAAGTTATATTTGCAACAGCGATCGGCACTTAAAACCCTCATACAGTTTCCAACCAGCCTTTCCAGTTTAGAGGCGATGGGCGGAGTATTTAAAGCTTAACACTTAAATTACGAGTCAATGTTTTTTGATCGGAAAATTCGGTAGATATATCGTTTAAAATATCGATTAGACCAAGTGCTATATTTGATTCTTCTTAATCGAAGCACTCACTGCATCATAACAAATGCGTCTGTGCTATGTAAAAGTTCTAACTTGAATGAGTTCGGAAAGCCTGATGGACGACACTCACCCGTCAAAACACTTAGCAGTATACTGTACTGTGGGGAAAACGTTGTACTTACCTGCAACAAAAAAGAAAGAAATATGCAAAGATACATTTGATAGATCCCAAATTCCCCCACCACCTTAAAAGCATCTTCGATTTCCATTGTCTTTGTGTGGATAAGCCGTGTTCAAAACGTGGCAGGCTTGTTCTTACAAAGAAATCACCCAGGAAACCTTCGAGAGCTAGAGAGAAACGTGCAATTGTTCATCCGAAACACTTCTGCATGATTTTATTATTAGTACTTGTATCTCTACAGAGAATAAAGCTGATACGTCTTCTTTTTTAAAATTTAGAATCTCCTTCTTGCTTCGTGCTAACATAACATTTCAAAGTTATAGGAGGACACCGCGTCACACGTGTCGATGCGTCATAATAGACTTGGTGGGATATTCTGTTTTAAGTCCCTTTCCAACAATGGATGAAACTGTGCCAGTTCACGTTTAGTTTAAAGGTGAAAGTCCAAAAAATACAAAATGTTGTATGTTTGTGCGTATGCGCAGCATTTGTTCGAGCGAATGTGCGTGGGATTACTGTCACTCATTTTTAAGTAGCCAATCATCTGCTAGATTTGCTTTGCAACAACTTCCGTGTTTTCGGACACACCCACTTTGTACGTAATGTCTCCTCTGTGCCTAACACTGTAATTCAACCACTAAATAACATAAAGGTAGAGTTTCGTAATATTCTGGATGCGAACCTCTTACTGGTTCAACACTGTTAAACTAAATTTCACCTTCAGAAAGCTAGTGTTTAAGCCAGCAGTTAAAGGGCATAAGAATGACCATCTAGTTACCAGTGTATTAAGAGGGGCGTGGTAAGTTTTGTGTAGTCATGCACATGCTGGTTTTACTGGATTTTCAGAAAAATTGTATTATGGCGTTTGTTGTGAATGCACTTCAGCATTTTCCTATATTGGTAGTATATTTTAGCCTATATAATAAATTAATAAAAATAAAATTCTGATATGTTTGAAAGTTTGTTTGGATAAATATTGTCTTGCCGTCCGTGCGGCGTGGGTAAAAAAACTGGTTCACGACAGAGATATCCGTCAGGAAGCCTTTAATAATGTACAAAACGTTATTCAGAATCTGCGGTGGGTTGGCAGCCTGCCTGGGATTGGTTCCTGCCTTGTGCCCTTTGTTGGCTGGGATTGGCTCCAGCAGACCCCCGTTGGAAAATGGATGGATGGATGGATGCTGCTTAACAAGTCGCTGCTCTAGCTCAGAGTACGGAGTACCTTTAGTGTGCGTCCATACACCAAGCCTGTGAGCAAACAACCAAAAAAAACGCGCTTTTACTGTGAATAACCACCAAGATAACTCACACGTGACCAAGTCACCCTGAACATCAGAGACGTTAAAACAGCAGCCCTGAACTTTTTCTGGTCACTACACTACCCCCCTTCTGCTGTGCTGAGTCTCTTCTCTCTTTAGCTATATACTCAAAATAAGTCATTATTAAGAACTGACTAACACTAGGCCAACACAACAAAGCCAATTTTTTTTTATTACTGTTGAAAGCGGAGAGGTTTTCTTATAGCCCTCCCTGCTCTGGTACATGGCAAATTCAGAGCATCATCTTCAAAATGAGATTGGTGGTGGGAAGTTGGCAAATCACGTCTTTCTTTATGATGCCTACAACTGGCAGCTGTCTGCCTTTTCTTGGGTGTTAGTGTGCTGCAAGTCTCTTCACTGGAGAGAAACTGCATGTGGCCCGAATCACCCTTTTGGTTGGATGTGCCAGGTTTTAAGGGTTCTCCCTGCTCCAGATTTCAGCACAGAATGGCGTAGTCTCCTCATCCACACTGGAACACTGTCAGTAGTATATTAAAGTATAAAGTAGGCGATCATGATACAAAACCTTTGAATTGCGCTGATCCCGGACCTGATACAGAACTGGGCCAAGGCATTTAGTAATAACCTTGCCTCAGGGTCTCTGCCAAGTGTTGCTCTGTAATTATACTTATGCACCTCAACCAACCTTTGTGCTTCAGACAGAGTTGTTGGATCTTTATTCATGACTTCGTAAGCCATACGCTGGTTGCGAAGCCCCTTCAGGAAAATATCAGCGGCTAACTGGTCCTGCAGGTTCAAATTTACTCCAGGATATGCTAAAGTCACTAGACGACACACTTCCTCTGCAAACTCTGCCCCAGACTCCTTTTGTTGGCGAAGCTCACCAAGTCGTCTGCGAATGGTGGTGGGGGGATCCACCTGTCCAAACCGCTGGGTCAGCTGCTCCACCAGAAGGGCATAGTGTTCTCGAATGTGTTCAGGGAGTGAACAGACATAACACATAGCTGGCCCTCTGAGTCTTTCATACAGCTGATCCACTCGTTCAGCCCCAGTCCTTACATGCCTCTGTGCTGCCCTCTCAAAAGGAACAAAAAATATCTCTCAGTCTTCTTTTCCATCAAAAGTGGCTAGCTTTGCATTTGTGCAGCATGATGTTCCAGGGCGCTGTCCATGATGGTGGTAGTAGCTGTTTGGGCCTTCCTGTAAAGGACTGTTGTCATTATTTTCTTGGGACAGGCGACTGGGCCTGCCATTCTCCAGAATGGGTGAATGATCTGTTCTGTCAGGCAGACTCTTGGTTGTGGTGGATGGTGGTGCTATAGCTCTCCTATCCAAGATACAGGGGCGCACAATGGGTTCTGAAGTAGGGTCCATAGCAGAACTGGAGATGCAAGATCGCTGGCGAATGACTTCTAACTCAGAAGCAAACTGCTGCTCTGCTGTTGTCAGTGCAGGTCTGAGTGTGCTTTCATACATGGACAGCATTGGAGGTGGGGAAGCAGATGGCAAACTGGGTCTCAGCCTTTCAAATGTTCTGGAAAACACTTCTGGGCCCTCAGGGGCTACTGGGGGACTGTACCTAGCTAGCATCCTGCAAAGTTCTCACTGCAGCCTCAATTTTCTGCATTGTTGGTGACATAATTTGTTGACACTACTGGACCTGGTGCTCAAGTAAGGTTTTCAGCCAAGCTGGTGGCTGCTCAGAACTCACAGCCCCTTCCTGTGATTTATGGTCAGCTTCTTCCATTATCTTTAATTTGGTTATTCATTAATCTTTGTTTATCTAGATAGATAGATAGATAGATACTTTATTAATCCCAAGGGGAAATTCACATAATCCAGCAGCAGTACACTGATACAAAGAAACAATATTAAATTAAATAGTAATAAAAATGAAAAAAAAAAAAAATGTTAGCATTTACTCCCTCGGGTGGAATTGAAGAGTCGCATAGTGTGGGGGAGGAACGATCTCCTCAGTCTGTCAGTGGAGCAGGACAGTGACAAAAGTCTGTCACTGAAGCTACTCCTCTGCCTGGAGATGACACTGTTCAGTGGATGCAGTGGATTCTTCATGATTGACAGGAGTTTGCTTAATGCCCGTCGCTCTGCCACAGATGTTAAACTGCCCAACTTTACTCCTACAATAGAGCCTGCCTTCTTAACAAGTTTGTCCAGGCGTGAGGCGTCTTTCATCTTTATGCTGCCACCCCAGCACACCACCGCGTAGAAGAGGGCACTCGCCACAACCGTCTGGTAGAACATCTGCAGCATCTTACTGCAGATGTTGAAGGATGCCAACCTTCTCAGAAAGTATAGTCTGCTCTGACCTTTCTTACATAGAGCATCAGTATTGGCAGTCCACTCCAATTTGTCATCCAGCTGCACCCTCTGCACACAGTCACCTCTGATGATCACAGAGTCCATGAGAGGCCTGGGCCTCCTAAAATCCACCACCAGCTCCTTGGTTTTGCTGGTGTTAAGATGTAAGTGGTTTGAGTCGCACCATTTAACAAAGTCTTTGATTAGCTTCCTGTACTCCTCCTCCTGCCCACTCCTGATGCAGCCCACAATAGCAGTGTCATCAGCAAACTTTTGCACGTGACAGGACTCTGAGTCATATTGGAAGTCTGATGTATACAGATTGAACAGGACCGGAGAAAGTACAGTCCCCTGCGGCGCCCCTGTATTGCTGAACACAATGTCAGACCTGCAGTTCCCAAGACGCACATATTGAGGTCTGTCTGTATGATAGTCCACAATCCATGCCACCAGGTGTGAGTCTACTCCCATCTCAGTCAGCTTGTCTCTAAGGAGCAGAGGTTGGATGGTGTTGAAGGTGCTAGAGAAGTCCAAAAACATAATTCTTACAGCACCACTGCCTCTGTCCAGGTGGGAGAGGGATCGGTGTAGCATATAGATGATGGCATCCTCCTCTCCCACCTTCTCCTGGTATGCGAACTGCAGAGGGTCGAGGGCATGGTGGACCTGTGGCCTCAGGTGGTGAAGCAGCAGCCGCTCCATGGTCTTCATCAGATGTGACGTCAGAGCAACAGGCCGGAAGTCATTCAGCTCACTAGGATGTGATACCTTTGGGACAGGGGTGATACAAGATGTTTTCCAAAGCCTTGGGACTCTCCCCTGTTCCAGGCTCAGGTTGAAGATGCGCTGTAGAGGACTCCCCAGTTCCAACGCACAGGCCTTCAGCAGTCGTGGCGATACACCATCTGGACCCGCTGCTTTGCTGGCACGAAGTCTTTTCAGCTCTCTGCTCACATGGGCTGCTGTAATTGTGGGTGGGGATGTCTCACCTATGCTGGTATCAGCAGAAGGATGGTTGGAGGATGCACTACTCCGAGGCGAGAGTGGGTTAGGGTGATCAAACCTATTAAAGAAGTTGTTCATTTGGTTTGCTCTCGTCACGTCTGTCTCGATGGCGGCACCCCGCTTCAAGCTGCAGCCAGTGATAATCTTCATCCCATCCCACACTTCCTTCATGCTGTTGTTCTGCAACTTCTGCTGCAGCTTTCTCCTGTACTGCTCTTTCGCCGCCCTGAGTTGGACTCGGAGTTCCTTCTGCACGCGCTTGAGCTCATGCTGATCACCACCTTTAAAAGCCTTTTTCTTCTGGTTCAAAAGGCCCTTGATGTCACTTGTAACCCATGGCTTGTTGTTAGCATAGCAGCGTACTGTTCTTACTGGAACTACAATGTCCATACAGAATTTGGTGTAATCAGTTGTGCATTCAACAGCCTCTTCAATGTTCTCACTATGTGACCCCAGCAATATATCCCAGTCTGTAGTTCCAAAGCAGTCTCTCAGAGCCTGCTCTGCCTCAGGGGACCACTTCCTGAATGAGCGTGTGGTTGTAGGTAGCGCCCTCACTCTTGGTTTGTATCGAGGCTGAAGCAGAACCAGGTTATGATCTGCTTTCCCAAGCGCAGGCAGCGGGGTGGCGCTGTATGCGTCTTTAACGTTTGCATACAATAGGTCGATAGTCCTGTTTCCCCTGGTGTTACAATCCACATATTGGGAGAAGGCAGGTAATGTTTTGTCCAGCGTTACATGGTTAAAGTCTCCAGCGATTAGCACAAGTGCCTCAGGTTTGCTGCGTTTGTAACTTAGCAACTGCGGAATGGATGATGTCACTCGCTATCTCCGCGTTCGCTTGAGGAGGGATGTAAACAATAACAACAATCACGTGTCCAAACTCTCTGGGCAAGTAATAGGGACGCAGACTTGCGGCCAGCAGTTCGATGTCCCTGCAGCAATTGGAGATTTTAACGTTTACATGTCCTGAGTTACACCACTTTGTATTGACATAGAGAGCGAGTCCTCCTCCTTTCTTCTTCCCGCAGGTACTTGCGTCTCTGTCCGCTCTAACTGTGCTAAACCCGAGTAGCTCCACGTTTTTACAGCTGCATTCTCTGTAGGTTCTGACATTTTTCACAAGCACAGCCAGTTCGTCGATCTTATTTGGTAGTGAGTTCACATTTCCCAGGATCACAGAAGGCAAACTGAAGTAGCCGCTCTTATTTTTCCCACAATATAGGTTCTATAACTTCTCAGTGGTAAAAGCGCTTATTATTTATTTATTTTATTTTTTTTAACGTGGTACAGGCAAGTCTGGTGCTTCAGACGGCTAGAGTCGCGCTCCCTTGTCACGTGACCTTGAAGCGCCGCCGTCAGTCTTCCTATCTCTCTCCTCTTTGTTTATTTATTAGTTTAAGTCCTAAGTCAACGTCCCCGCCTATGTAACGCTCCGCTCCTTCATTATGTTACCACGGTAAGCACTTACTTCTTTGCAACTGCTGTTTTATTTGTCTTCTACACGGGTGAATTAATCCCGATTCTGACACCCGTCCGTGCGACGTGGGTAAAAAACTGGTCCACGACAAAGATATCCGTCAGGAATCCTTTAATAATTAACTAAACGTTATTCAGAATTATTCAGCAATACATTTGCATTGAATTTAATGAAAAAGATGCTGCTTAGCAGGTCGCTGCTCTAGCTCAGAGTACGGAGCACCTTTAGGCCTTGTTCACACGGGCGTTAAGTTTTTGGATAAACGAACTTGCTCTGAACGTCCTAGACGTTTATGTTGCATTTTGTGGTGGCGATCGATTGACTTCTACACCGGCGTTCGTTTGTCTCTGTCTAACGCCAGCCTGCAGCCCAAATTGTAGTTTGTGTGTTAACCTGTGGAGGCAGTGTCGGGAACTGGATATGAAAGCCCTTGTCGTTTTATTTGAGGTGCTTCCTTTCAATATGGACCATTTTGCTATGTTAGATATTAATCTTCTTGTTTTAAAAATACTCGTAATACGGCGACGTAGGGAGAGAAAAAATCGCCGCCGCTACTGGGTTCATCCTCTGACTGCACAACGTCAGGTTAAAGGAAGTTTTTTTGTGCTTTATGAAGAAATGCGAAAATTTCCGGGCAAGTTTTTTAATTACTGTCGGATGTCGGTTTCCACTTTTGATTGTCTGCTGCAGCTGGTACAATGCCACATTGCACGCCGATCAACCAATATGCGACTTGGTGTTAGCCCCGAAGAGAGACTATATATATATATCCGGTCCTCCGAAGCGTAAAATAAACGCGCAGAAAACGAACTAGAAGCGGTTTCCTTGCGTTCGTTGGGTTTTGAACGCCAAGAAAAAGCTGCATGCAACGTTTTTTTGATGCCGTATGAACGCGCAGCCGGACAAACGCACGTCACCAAAGCCCGTGTGAACACTCTCATTGACTCCTACGTGTAGAAAACACTCGGCGCTTGATCCGCGCTCACCGGACGCTACGAACGCAAAAAAAACGCTCGATTTTAACGCGTGTGTGAACAAGGCCTTAGTGTGCGTCCATACACCAAGCCTGTGAGCAAACAACAATCTTAAATCTCGCGCTTTTACTGTGCATAACCACCAAGATAACTCACCACATGACCAAGTCACCCTGAACATTAAAGACGTTAAAACAACAGCCCTGAACTTTTTCTGGTCACTACACTATGAATCTATCTGTCCGTTTTCCTAATCCACTTATCGCGGGGCTGCCAAGCCCATCACAGCAATCATTGGTTGCAGGTTAGGAAAAATACCAGGACAAGGTGCAAGTCCACCACAGTGTTGATCGATATATATTTATCAAAAATATTACGTAGTACTAAAAATGTTTTTTGAGGTTTCAATATTTATGAATTTCAAGTTTTTATAAAGAAAATACTTTTTAGCTATTTATCAGTATATACAACAAGGGTGGCATAAGGAGACTGTGGTTCATGTCCCAGGTGCTCTCTTTGTGGAGTTTGCATGTTCTTAGTGTGCTTGTGTGGGTTTCCTCCTAGAGTCCAAAGACTTGCAGGATGAGTGAATTGACCTTGCTAAATTGGCTTGTTTGTGTGTGAGTGTGTTTATCCTGTGATAGACTGCCATCCTCTCTAGGTATTGTACTTACCTCATGTCTGATGCTTGCTAGGATAGGCTCCAGGTTCCCCACAACACTTCCCAGGATAAACACGTTAGATAAATAAAGGGACAGATATATACAACAAAATTAATTGTTGCTGTTTTGTGTTTAAAATTGATTGTGAGACTTTCTGCAAATAATGTATTTCATCAGTTTCTTTTTTGGTTTACAAAGTATTAAAATATGTATTTATTCATCTAGACCTGATTAACAGAAGTGAACAAGGGACTTCACTTTTTGCCAAGTGTGGGCTGGGGTACCAAACTCAGATCCTGGAGAGCTGCAGTGGTTGTAACCACTTTCTTGTCTGTCCATTCATGTACAATTCTAAACCTGGTCTGTCCTAAACTCACAATACACCTGTTTCCTAGTTTAAACAATTCTTGACTAGACTAATCATATGCCTCCCTAATACATTGGTGCCTTTCCAGTTCAAATGTAACCTATCACGGTGGAACAGGTCCCATGTGTTCCAAAAGGAGTCCCAATGCTCTGGAAACCTATACCCGTTTATCCTATATCAAGATTTAAGACACAAATTAAGCCTACTAATATCCATAATCTAACCTGCACTGATGCATTGTACAAGCAGAACTTCTGAGAAGACTACCTTGCCAAATTCTGCTATTCAACTTGGCACCTAACTCTAAACTTGGACTGCAGAACTGACAGCCTGCTCTTGTGAATGTCATTTGCTCCTACATGGACCATGACACCTGAATCCATCCCTACTCAGGCCAAGAGCCTATCCATCCTTCTAGGGAGATCCCACCCGTGCACACAGAAGGCAACACATTGTGTAAGATTCTCAATCCTTTGTCTCACCCCCCCCCAATGACTGAGTCTCCCACTGTCATAACCTCTATCTTTCTGGGAACTGGTTTTGAGGTGATATGTTTGGGCTTCCTCATACCTGCCTACTGCCCTAGAGTTTTCTGAGTCACTGTCCAGTTACACAAGGTCCTGAAAACGGTTTGATATTAAACTGTAATATTTTTATGTTTATGCTAATATTGCTATTTATGTTAATTATTTGCATTATTTGGGACTTATTTACCACTGGATCGCCTGTGGAGCACCATGAATTAGTCGGTCTGAAAATTGAGGAACCAACTAGTCACCCTGCGGTTGGAGTTTTTCCAGTTGCACACAGCCACTGAAGGGAAGCGTGGTCAGTCATCATGGTGAACTTGCAGCCCAGAAGGTAGTATCTTAGCTGCGAAACAGCCCACTTAATGGCTAGAACCTCCAGTTCAATCACCATGTACTGCGTCTCCTAATCTAGCAGTCTCTGGCAGAGGTAAATGATGGGATTGTTCAGCTCCATCGATGACTCGGTTCAGCACAGCACCAAGGCCGGAATCCGAGGCATCAATCTGGAGAACAAAAGGCAAGGCAAAGTTAGGAGCAGTTAACACAGGAGCTGACATGCTGTAAGGGCTGATTTTATGTCACTGAATGGCATCTTTGTGCTAGTGTTCCATACCACTGCTCTGGGGGCCTTCTTTCATGCAAGGGCTGTCAATGGAAAAGCTCTCTCCGAGAAGTTAGGAACAAACTGCGGTAGTACTTTGCCAGTCCTAAAAAAACTTGTATCTGCTGCTTGGTTTGTGGCTTGACATGTCCTCCACCCACCACATACCTCAAATACTTCGCTTTGATCAACCCAAAGAATCATTTTGCAGGGTTGATCCGTAAGCTGACGTTAATTAGAGTGTGGAGCCGAGTCGTGCTGTAAATGTTCCTTCCAGGTGCTGGATCATTATAGGTCACACTATAGGAATTGTGGGGCCGCAGCACACTGTCCATCAGATACTGAAAAGTTGTCCCATGCAGCCCAAATGGAAAGACCACTAGTGACCAGTGGCCACTAGGGACAGTAAATACAGTATTCTCTTTAGCCAAGTCCATCAGGGTGATTTGCCAGTACCCCTTAGTAATATTGGTATGGGATAGACATTGAACTTGGAGACCTGGTTCAGCTGACAGAAGTCATTGGAAAAGTGCCAGCTCCCTTTGGATTTGAGTACAAAGACAATCAGGCTGGACCACTGCCTATGGCTGGCCTCAGTGACTACAAAATTTAGCATCCACTGTACCATCGAACTCCACATCTGCCTTTTTGCCTCTAGGAGGTGATGTAAATGTTCCCTGACTACGACCTCAGAATCCATAACAATATCATAGATAATCAGCATAGTCCAGACCGGTTTTGAATCGACCACTCCATGTGTGGAAGTTTTGATGACCCCTAATTCTTTCTTCTGCCTAGAAGAGAGGGTGTCCCCATAATTTAACAGCTTCCATTTGAAGGAACTCCAAGGGAGTGGCTGTGGCATCACTGAAGTCACGGTCTTGCCATGGCTTTAGCAGATTTACGTGGCATACCAGCTCTGTAGGACACCGGTTTGACTGATAAATCAGGTAATCCATGAACCACTTTGGCTTTGCAGACTTTGAAAGGTGCTTGCCGGTGGGCCAGCAGTTTGGTGTGGGATGTAGGGACTAATGCCATGACCCTGTCTCCAGGGCAGAACTCGTGAAGGCTGGTGCCATGGTTGTATAGCCTGGCCTAAGAATGCTGTGCAGCCTTGAGATGCTTTTTCATAAGGGGCCACAGCTTAGAGAAACAGTCGTGTAAACCTGTGACTTGGTACTACTCAGTAATATTTGTGGGAGAAGAGCGTTGCTTCCTTCTCCCATCCTTCTTGAATTAGGTTTAAAAGACCCCGCAGCTGGGTAGCATGGTGGCGCAGTGGTAGCACTGCTGCACTGCAGTAAGGAGACTTGGGTTCGCTTCCCGGGTCCTCCCTGCGTGGAGTATGCATGTTCTCCTCGTGTCTGTGTGGATTTCCTCCGGGTGCTCTGGTTTCCTCCCACAGTCCAAAGAAATGCAGGTTAGGTGCATTAGCGATCCTAAATTGTCCCTAGTGTGTGCTTGGTGTGTGGGTGTGTGTGTGTGTGTGCTCTGTGGTGGTCTGGCGTCCTGCCCAGGATTTGTTCCTGCCTTGCACCCTGTGTTGGCTGGAATTGGCTCCAGCAGACCCCCATGACCCTGTGTTAGGATATAGCTGGTTGGATAATGGATGGATGGATGGATAATGGATGGAGACCCGGCAGCTGTCTCCTGTATAAAATCCTGAATGGGGAGAAACCAATGGAGGCTTGTGGTGCTTCACAGAAGGTAAATAAAACTAGAGGCAAGAGCTGGTCCCAGTCCCATCCATTTGTCCACACCACCTTCCACAGCATCTGTTTAAGTCTGTTTGTGGGAGGTAAACAGATGTATTGAGATAAGTGATACAGAGAAGTATGGCCACCTTCCTAAAGGTGGTCAATGTAAGGGCGTCCCCTGGTCCGTTATGACTTCTTGAGGGATATTGACTCACAAGAAGACCCCTACAAGTTCCCAGGCAATATTTTTTTTTGGCATAGTCAACCAGGACAAAAACGTATTTATGTCCCCATGCTGAGTGTTCGAGCAGACAGACTACAGTATATCCAATCTGATCCACTCAAACGGGATGTCAATTAATGACAGGGGAAAGAGAGATGAGTGATCTCACTGGGGTATCTGAGTTAGTTTGCACTCCAGACAAGAGTGGAAACCAGCACACCTCTTCGTGCACACCTGGCCAGTAAAACCGGGCTTGAGTGTTTTTATGATCTAAATCACAGACCTCACAGCGGTTAGGCCGCTGAACCAGCAACTGGCTATGGGATTTGCCCTGGGCCTTTGTAACTCGGTATAACAGACCATTATTCATTTTTCACAGCTGCCCCACTAAGAACCAGCACAGAGCATGGGATTTAGCTAAGACTCGCTGTGTTATGGTAGTGCGACTGGCCTTCTTTCCATCGTACTGTGTCGACAGGACATAATGGCCTGCAACAATCGATGTGTTGCTGCCAGAGTCATATAGAGCATGAAAGAAGCATCTATTCACTCGACTTGGACCTGAAAAAGGAAGCACAAGAGGGTCAATCATAACCACTTCACAGTACCTGCCTCCCTTGGCCCATCCACACTCCATAGAATCGTCTGCTCTGGGACAGTTGATCACAGTATATCTGAGTCTCACCGCAGTGGTAACATTGAAGCATTGCAGGACAGCGATCCTGTCTCCACTGGCATGTCTCCGCTTCTCTGGCTCTCTGCTGCTCCTCTGCTGCTTGATTATGGCCACAAGCTCCTCTATGTCCACCCAAGGCTGCCTTTTTTACTGAATGGAGTAGTCCCAGAGGCGCCCTTACTGGTCGCTCTGGGTCAAAGCACCATTCTTGGCACTTTTGTGCTTGGCACACTGGAGTCAGCCCATAGCAGGCAAGGATCTCCTGTTTAAGAGTGGCATAATCAGCCACTGCCTGCTAATCCAAATCATAATATGCCCTTTGGGCCTCACCAGTCAAAAAGAGGCAAGCAGATGCACACATTTGCTCTGCTGCATTCAAATATTAAAAGAAAGGTTTTCACATCATGGGTGCACCGGGACGATGCAGGATATCATATCGTTACTTTAAAACAAAAATAACACACAATGCTATGGAACAACAACAAAAGTAGTCACCACCCAATAAAGTGGCATCAATAGTCAGGCTTCCGGATGTTCTCTTAAAGGAGATTTTCTCCTTGGCCAGAAGACACCTCTATTCCAATAGCCATGCTTTTAAAGCTCCGGGACTGTAAGAGGCGGCATCAGTTGCCTGTACTGGGAGTTTTCTCTGGGCTTTGGAGGAAGAACATGACATGGCTGTTACCGATTGCGCCCCTCTTGGCCCAGGGTGGTACATACCTGAAAAGAGCTTGGATGGTGATACTCAGATACTTCAGTGGGTGAGTGTTATGTGATGGCATCTGTCTGTGTGATTAAACCTTGATGATACCAACAGGTAATAAGCCTCTCATTTTCATATTGGTAGCCACATGCAGTTAAGGGTGCATGTCTCTTTTCATTTTCTAGTTCACTCCTGTAGTGCCCTCCTAATTGAAGACAGCCAAGGACTGATTAAGGTGAAAAAAAGATTAGGAGATGAAAACATTTTAAGGAACAAGCAGAAGCATCATCCAGGAACAGATTTCAGTACAAAGTAGTCAGAACTCAAAAGGAGAACCCAAAATGTGAAACCAAAACTGAATTGTAGAGTAATAAACCAGCAAGATGATAATTTATCTATATGTCCCTCTCTGTTTAATCATAGAACAAAAGAGTTGTTTTTTACAGCTTATATCCGTAAACTTCAGTGTTTTGAACACTGTGTCACCATCTTAAACAAGACAATATAATCTATAATTAGATCACCACCATGTGACTGGCAACAGACCTTGTATCTATGAAAATATGGTCATGTCTTTGATACAATGTCCCATAATGGTGGCATCTCAAAAAAAAAAATGTTGCCAGAATGCTGTCAAAAACACTAATGTTCTGATTGTATAAAAATCAGAAATAAGTAATAGAAATGAAGAAAATGTTCATAATACATCAATAGGTAAAACATAAAACATAAATAACATTATAAAAATTATATCTCTATATATAATCTTCATTTGGATCTTGATCTTTGTTTGTCCGTGAATAAATTAGAAGAAGAAGCACTAGATGGCAGTAGAGAGACAGCTAAAACATAGGCATTGCATTAAGAATCCCCTCCAGGCTTATACTACTGAAGACTGTAGTACTCCAGTTACATCTCAAAACACAGACATTCAAACTAAACAAATTGTTGTGCTTTAAATTAACTAAAGAGATCTTCATTTAGATCTTGATTTTTGTTTGTCCGCAAATTCCACGCATGCATAGACCACCTTCCAGTTTAGTACATTGTTGTTACTCACGGATGTCAACAATGTGCCGGAATAATGAAAGGGGTGGTGGACAGTGTTACGCTGGTTAGCTCCTGAGGCCTGGTTAGAGAATGAGATTGCCGAAGATAAAAGGTACGTGCCTACGTAACATATGATTGAAAGAAAGACAGTGGGTAAAATGAATGACAACGTAACAGCACGTTCCGGAAATTATTATTGTTATGTTGTAGCTAGCGAGTGTTGCGCATCTCACAGTTGTACCATGCCTTGCTCACATGTCAGTGAAGTGATCCCTATTTATGCTTTAAAGAGCCTGGATACCTATGTGTCCCCCTTTTATAACCATTGCTCCGTGTATATTGCCTTACTCTTTGGATTGCTACAAAGCAACCTGCGAGATTGGAGAAAGGTTGAGAAGACATCATGAGAGGAAATGATAGCGTCGTGAAAACGAGACGGATTGTGAACGGACAGAAGCAGAAATGCTCCTACACCACCACATAATTACTATTCGGACAGTGATTCCGAGTAGGCCATTCCTATTGAATGAATGTCCAAGGGTTTTCTTTTGTAATTTTGTTTCCCTTATAAAAAATCATAATGCTGTGTGACGAAGGGCCCAGTTCACGACTGGCAGCCGCGTTTAAACAGGGAGCCCTTCACAGACAACTTTAACACGCGCAACGTAGTTGGGCTCACATGGCTAGTTCATAAATAATGATTCATGACAACTCAAAGACTTAAACATGCTATTACATTCATTTAGTTCTGTCTTAGCCCATGGTCTTAACTCCGACCACATAGAACATAATGTCCATGCACTGCACACACTGCTTCATGCTACCATCTCTTTAGGAACACAAGAAACCCCCTGCACAAGACCCAGTACTATCCCAGCTACCCTAGTTTATTAGAAATGACTGGCCTTGCACATTACCCAAAGAACTATTATCTTTTTTAAAGTGAGGCATGATCTCTACTTTTGGGGAGATTCAAATGCTTTTCAGGCTTTTGTGTTGTCTATGGCACATTAGGGCCACTTGGCATAATAAAAGTAAAACATATATGTAGTGATGAGGAGTATTGGCCATATATAGACAGGGACATAGAGGCTCCCACTAAAGACTGTGTACAGGTCACCAGGCTGCTCCCCTATTACAACTCATTGTCTGACCCACTCGATCTTGGGAAAATAATACAGATGGACATCTGCTTGAAAATGCATGAAATGTATTATCACCAGTGGTTTTTGGTTGTTGGTAGTTGACTTCTGGGGTCCCACTTTTCCTGCCAGGGGCTTCTCAAGGCTGCTAGTAGTGATAATGATCCTCACTTACCCTCATTCCTGGAGACTAAAGGCATTTGGCATAATTCACTACATGCTACCATATCTTCTCAAGTGGAGAAATGGAGTGCTTCTGTTGGGCATTGAACAATGGCCTTAGTCCACATCATGCCTAAGTTCAGTATGGCTGTTTTTAAAAGATTCTTCCACTAGTAAAGCACAACACCACCAATGTCCCACATGTATTTCTCCCTCATAACTGGGAGCTCAGTCTGCCTCTATCTGGATTTTGTCCATAGTTTATTAGAGCACACCCTTTGCCCTAGCTCCAGCCCCTAAAATGAAGGACTTTTTCACCAGACAGCTATAGAGAATAAAACAAATATTTGATCAATCAATACAGGTCAAGGCAGTCAACATAGCAATCTCAGATTGGGTTAGAGTTGAAAAACCTTATCATAATAAAAAGATGGGCTTTTTAATTTTCTCTCCTTTTCAGGTCAACAATGGCTGGCCCATCCACATTTGGCCTTGATGATGGCAGGCCTCCACTCTTCGAAAGGTTACCACCATCATCAGTTGTTAAACCACAGGTGACTTACATACATATGTTAAGCCCCTTGCAGCTTCCTCACATGGCTGAATGCTCCTGGTATTCAAACTTACGTCACATTAAATGAAGCTGGGTCTCCTCCAAAGCTCCCAAAAGCCACCAGCATAACCAATCAGGTCTATTGTTGGACTGAGCATGTATAGGACTTTGTTACTACATTTCATGTTTTAGTGTTATGTTACATAGTTCTAATACTTCAAGGAGAAGGTATGTACAGTATGTGCACTGCATTAGAAATGAATAATTGAGTTTGGGTATGCATTAATGAAATGATGATTTCTTTCTTAATTCTGGGGTGTTTTATGGGGAAGTCAAATACAATGAGGTTCATTTCTTCTGCTGTGCATTTTGGTGTTCAGCATCATGTTTACAATTAAGCTAAATCCTTGTTATGGTTATGATGTACTCTGGGCTGCTATTCTACATTAAATGGATTCTCCATGGTTCTGTGTGTGACACTTTTAGCAATAGGACATGCATTTTTTAGTCTGTTATTGTTTCAAGTATCCTTATCCCCACTAGTTAGTTATTTTACAATTATGTTTTATTTAATCACTATATTTCTGCTTTGTTCATATTCATGGATTTTGGCAGTTAAACATTACTAACTATACAATTAAGGATTAAATAATTTATCAGTACAAGACTAAAGGGTACAAAGAAGGCTTTGATCACTTAACTGCTCATCCTGGTAAGGATTACAGGGACCACATGTGTATCCCTATAGTAGTCCTCAAGAACTCCCATGGAATTAGTAGGTAATCCCAGGCCAGTCAAGAGATACAATCCCTTCAATGCTTTCTTGTTTCCAGGTCTTACTGTGCCAGCTTCTCTTTGATTATAAGACATATTGGTTTTAAAAATGTGAATTATCCATAATGAACACTATTTTTCAACAGACTAATGATAAATTAAGGGACAAGTTGCATGAATTAAAAAATGAAATATTTATCTATGACTGCTCTCCTGTATTTGTTGTCACTAAACACTGAATAAAAAGCTATGCCTTTTGAATTTTTCAGATTTTGTTTGTTTTGTAAGAAATCACGATTTCAAAATCAAACCAGCAAGTTAAATCTAGTGAACTAAAATAGGAAAAATTGTCAAATGATACTCACGCCGCTTATCAAGGAACTTTGTATTCTGCTATCAGAGTCTTACAGAAGCCGATAAAAAGCCCATGTTGGACTTTTAGGTATGTGGTTAATGCATCTCCCATCTGCTATCAACAAAGTTACAAGCTTTGCATCATTCTAAATTTTGGTTTAGTATTCCTTCATCTTTTGAGAACTGTCAATTAACTCTTTGCACCACTAGATGTCACCATTGTCTAAAGCAAATGATCACTTACAGCCTTGTTTATACTTTTATCATTTCCAGTTCAAGTTAATTTTATTGTGACAGAATAAAGTTAAATTCTTTCCTGAATGTCTCATCCATCCATCCTTTAATTTTCTAATCTGCTTATTCAGGTTTGAGTTACAGAAAGTCAGTACCTATCCCACCAGTCACTATTAAAAAAATCAGGAGTGGTCTCCCCTAGACTTTCTCCTATACTCAGATATGGGGATGGATATTTGAGGAGTAAACCGCAAGGCAATGATTATATTTTTATGTTATCAAATCAAATTAATAATATATTGAACAATTATTATAAAAGTAAAGTTGAATAAATCGGATTCTGCAGCTGCATGAATAAAAGGTAAAGTACCACCTCTGGTTAACAGAAATAGCTCAAAAGTTGATAGAAATCTATTTTTTGTACATAATACTTGTATGCAAAATTTGGTTGACCTAAGTAAAAGTGTACTCAAAGTATTGTGTTTACACACACACACACATAATTCTAAAAATGGTATTTTGAGACTCAGGGAGGTCTAAAACGTGGAGATTCATCAAAATCTTGAAATTGAATCTTTGGACGATTACAATATTTTCCCTATATTTTGTATACAAGAAAGTAAGAAGAAATCTATTAAAGTGAGGCGTGTCTTTTTTGTAGTGAATAATTTGATTAAAAAACGTAAATTAACACTGCATAAAAAATCAAAATAACCCTAACAGGTTGTATTGATACTTTAATGAAAATGTATTATATCCTTGGGATGCAATATATTGTAATTTAAATCCTATGTCAGTTAAATGCAAAATTAGGAAAAAAAATAATGGAAAATCGTCTACACCAAGTAAAAAATAGTTTCATATTATTCACCATAAATATATTTTAATGATAGCAGTTATCTTTATTGTTATATTTATTTGATGTTTGCATTTCTAATTCAAAGATGAAAGAAGAAACTTTATATATTGTACCTTCATTAACATAAGCTTTTCAAAAAGTGCATTAGCTGTTATAGGTTAACTTTATAAATTTACATACATTTACATACAGTAATTGTCACAACTATCTTATGAGTTTTTTTGTTTTTTTTTGCTGTATCATGTATTCTTATACTTTGTAAAGGGTATACTGTAATATTGTTAATTACTTTGAAAAGTTGAAGTTTAAATAGACATTTGAATGATTGAATTGATATGAATATAAACAAGGTAAAATTAAGCACTTTTTATTTCAGAAATACCATCTATTACTTTGTTATAGAGTACACTATAATGAATGTATTGTATAAAGTGACCCAGATGGTGCACTATTGTGGCAACTATACTATCCAGATGAACACCAAGGAAGCCAAGATATACGAAATCAGATGAACTCACTTAATAACCAAATACATGGGTGGAGGGAAAATGAACAATAAAAGGCATCAAATAAACAAAGTACTAAACTACCAAAATACAGTTTTTCTTGACCACCACATGGAGGTATGCTACCCTTTCCCACCCTAAAACTACTTATACTGTAGGTTCTGCCAAACTTATTTTCTGTGGCCTACTTTTAGAAGAGGATCTGGCATCCTTGACATACTGTATGTTGAGTCACCTGCTATTTAGAAACCTGGTGGGGGCATTGCCTTCTTTCTCCCTGGTCACCCTTCTCTACTTCATGTTCTTGGGTGCCCTGCCTCAAGCATTTCCAGGGTGCTCAGTGCAACTACAGGGTAAACTACACCCAATTGTCATGATAACACATTGTACAATGTCTCTGCCAGTTCATGCTATTTATTTCTTAAGCACTTGCTAAATCCTGCCCTTTTCTTATGGTTACCCGCCCAGTTGTCTAGGTGAAACATCAACATATACGTATATTTAACATAATTTTGAGTTCCCCTTACATTTAAAATAAACAGAATTTCACTGTACTCTGTACATGTGACAATACTACTACTACTTCTGTTACTACTACTGTATATATAGCTGCCTGTTCAACAGCCATTTTCTGGGTCCACCCAGAATGACTACTCAACTTCACTCAAAAAGGATATGTGGCTATTGGAATGGAATGCTTTAGGACCACATGCCCTTCCTCTATCAACCTCCTCCAGTAGCCATTAATGACAAAGCAGAGGGACAGTAACCTTATTCTAGTCCTAGGTTACAGGGGTTAAATATATATATATATAAAATCTAAAGCTGTTTGTTTTTCTGTCTGTTTTTTTGTTTACTAAAGTTTACATGTGTGCTGCCAACTTAAAATACAAAGTATATGATGTATCGGGGTGAGGGTCTGTAATGTAGGAGGCAACTCAAAAACCAGTTCTGATGTGGAGACTATAATTCCCATCAGGCAGCAGGAGTGCTCTAGGGCTGATGGGAGTACACTATTATCAGTGCACACAAAGTGGGATCTCATCTAAGACATCAAATACAGTGTTTTCATCTTAGCCTATGTGGAAAATAACTTTTTTGTCTTGCTGGATTGCAGATTTTGTCTAAGTGTATGTTATTTTGTCTGCTCATTGTTGCGACTGACTTTTTAATTTATGTTAAGAGGCCTTGTATATTT
Source organism: Polypterus bichir lapradei (assembly GCA_026402145.1). NCBI lineage: Eukaryota > Metazoa > Chordata > Cladistia > Polypteriformes > Polypteridae > Polypterus > Polypterus bichir. The sequence continues at coordinate 68,783,268 of JANRMT010028174.1, forward strand.
TTTCACGTTTACTTTGATGTTATTTTGTTTTTGTAATGGATGCCTCTATTTTGAAGGTTTCATTTTGCCTATTATCATAGTAATGTGTCGGATGATACACTGGGGCTGTGAGATGTTGAATTCATCAGCACAACCCTATAAAAGTCACCTTGCATGGTTCTGGTTCAATTGAGATTGGATAAATTAAAAGAGATTGAGTGCAACTTTCTTTTTGACTCCTGATTTACAATTTTTTGACTCCCAGTTGTGATGCTAGCTTTGTTTTCTAATCATGTCTTGTCTCCTGATCATTCTCTTAAACTCTATACTCCTCCTCTGAGTTAGTAGAATTGTGGGTTGTTTTTAGCCATGTTGAATTTCCAAAAGACAGTTTTTCATCTTTTATTTTCATCTAGACCCTTATATATAGATCCAAAAGGGGTGTGTGGTACGCACAAGGCTCCTTTTTTTCAATACCCAAAAACCTTTTGACACTCCAAAACAACCTTTTAGGTGAGCTCCCCGGTTGCAAAATTGCATGCAAAATGAAGTTTAGCATCAATTTTGCAAGACTGTATGTAAAAAGAAACTCAACATCTTTTCACTGTGTGCACGGGACAATAACTGAAATAAACTGATGGCACTACCTTTTCTATCAAAGCAAAATATTTAATTTTTTGAAAAAGCCAACACAATTGTATATCTGCATTTTGTTGCTAGGTGTGATTGAGATAAGGCACAATAAACCAGAATGAAACGTGATTGTTTTAGAGCATGCCAAGTCACTGGTAGAGAGAGAATGACTGAGAGCACAGTTAGTAACCTTTACTGTTTCTTGATAATTTTATGATTTTAATTTCAGGTTTCAATTCTAACAGTGCATAATGATTTGTAGCAATTTTTTAAATCAGTGTTAAATGAATTAGCTTTGACTCAGGATTACAGCATTGTTGAATACTACCATTGTACTCCCTCCTGTAATAATACGGAGACCTTCAGCAATGGATGGAACCCCCAATTCTCCGAACCCCACATTCCCCTACTGTAAATGCATTCCATTGTCTTTGGATTCAATTATTCAACCAGCCACCCAGTTTATTAATATAGGATCAAATATCTATTCATAAAACCAAAATGAATCAGGAAATACAAAAAAGTAGAGTTCATGGTTCCAACGCAACAAGGAGTTACCACATTTATGAAAACCAATCACACATAAAAAGAAAAAAATCCTGACTTATGTAAATACAGTATATACATGCAAATACAGTACATTGATAGAGAAATAGTGTAGGTGACAAATGAGACCCTTGCATTGTAGCTGACAATGACAACAGAATCAACATTTAAAAACAAAATATATATATATATATATACAAAGGATTCAGAAAGTATTCAGACTCCTTCACTTTTTGCACACTGTATTGCGTTGTAGATTTAATTTAAAATGAATACATTTGCCAATTTTTGTCCATTGATCAACACTCAATAAACATAATGACAAAGTGAAAACATGTTTTCAGAAAGTATTACAAATTTACTAACATCCATAAAATTCTCTAACCCTCTAAATCCCAGGATCAGGGTGACAGAAGATCAAAGGGCAGCTCTTTCGACAAGAACATTGGTTGTAAGACAAATAAGCCCTGGACAAGGAGACATGTCACTGTACATTTTACTCACCCGCATTCACACTCACACGGGTTCACTTTAGGCCCACTAGTAAATGTAATAAGCATTTCTTTGGTATGTTTGATGAAAAGCAGAGTACTGCAAGAAAAACCCTTTCCGAAACAGGAAGAATGTGCAAACTCCATGCAAACTACTGTATATTAATGATGCCTATTGTGCAGGAGGTTATATATCTTTACTTAAGTAAGGAAAAGATAAGTCACTCCAAATGAATTGTGAAATTTTATTTTTGAAAGGCAGTGTTAAATAATCCATTTAGCTTTTTCTCTACAATAAGGTGTTTCTACTTCTTCAACAATCTAATTCATTGCATTAAGCGGCCTACTGCTAACCTTACTTGTTTGTTGTCATTTCTAAGCCTTCTGTAACAACACAAAGCAGCTGCTATTGAAGCAGAAGGCTTGCCTATAAAACGAGTTGACCTCTGTCCTCCTCCATCTGTGTGGGGGGTACAACCAACTGCTGGACTACAAAGGTGCCAGACCCAACTGGATGGGCAGGAACTATGTTACCAGTAAGCAAATCAACAAACAGCCCCAGATTAGCTCCAGAGCTTCACAAAACATTTCACTTGGGAAATGTGCATCCCTCAAACCCGACATGAACAATTGTTTAATCTTTTTTTAATTCATTTATTTCCTATTCATGCAGTGTATTTAGACAGCAACATAAATGTGTCATGATTTATTCACTAATGTTCATAACCTATTTTGGGTGTTTATATAAATGACAGATGCTGTTTTTGGAATATATAAGGAATATGTTAAGAAATCAAGAAAATTCCTGGAAAAAAAAATAGAAAAGCTCAGCACATTATCTTAAGAATATTAGAGAAATCCATATATAGGCTGAGTTTTTTTCTCTTGCAGGAATCAAACCTAAACAGGCCACCAATCAGTCAACACTCATGCACTGTGGTAATTTAAAATCAACAGATCATGTAATTTAGAAATATTTTGAAAAAAACAGAAAAAAGTTTGCTGTACAATTCTCACATAGTTAATGAATAAACTGGAATCAAACTTAGCTCCTTGAGATTTAGTTCTGAAAATCAATCAACCTGCCCCTAACACTATGGGTAGCTATATCTTGTTTGCAGTCTTCTAGTTTGCCTTAGAAAATAATAATTTCCCATTTTTCGCTAAACTAAATTTAAGCAATTCTTGGTGACAAAATCATCTACACTAGTGGCTTTTAAATTTAGACGTGGCATTAACATGGCTGCAGGTTTTTATTACAACCAATTTTAGAATCATTAAGTACTCAGCCTACAGATATTTCTGAGAATTTTATAAACATTTGTACTCTCTACCATAGCTTTAGGTGTTTAATTTTCTTTTGCCATTTCTTTTTCATTTATTTTTTTTCTGTAAAGCTTGATTCCTTCTTTCTGTCCAAATGCTGATGACTAGCAATGAGCTTTTGCAGACACAGGTTCAAACAGCATTGACTTCTAAAGAGAAGCAATTACTTTGATGTTGGGTTTCACCTGTCTCCTCATTAAAAAAATGTTTGTTATAAATGATCAAATAAGTGAACGTGGCACTGAAGTAATTGCATACTTCCTGTTATCATTTAGTGGTGACAACATCCGAAAACAATTTAAGGTGCAAAACTCTATAGAAAAGAGTGAATTAAAGAAAAAGTGGCAAAGGAAACTTAATCGCTTAAACTTGTGGCAAATATAGAAATACTTCAAAATTTCTTAGAATAAGATAATAAAAAAGAACAGTTCACTAGACAAAGAAACCAATTATAAGTAAGAATGATGTTCTGACTGAAACTACTGTTCTAGATCATTCATAAATGCCATTGCATAATTTATGCCATTACACTATACATAGAGCTGTGTGATATATTCACACACACACACACACACACACACACACACATATATATATATTTTCCAGAAATTACAGTAGCTTTTGTTTGTTTGTTTTGTTTGCACTTTATTTAGAAGCATAAATCTCAAAAGTTTCTAAACATAGATAAATGTTTCATTCCTCACATTCCTCTCATGTGCTTCACTGAGGTGTGGCTTAGCGCTGAAACTCCAGATTCTGTGGTTGCATTGGATGGATTAAAAATCATACAGGCTGATAGAAGAAACAAGAAGAAAGAAGGTAGACTTGACATTTTTGTGAATGAAAAAATGGTACAACCCCGAACGCATTATAATTAAAGCACAGGTATGCAACCCAAATGTTGAGCTGCTCACAGTGGGCTTACAACCTTATTATATGGCACCAGACTACAGTTTGGCCATCTTGTAGTTCAGGACCGACTGTGATCAGACTTGAGAGTTGTCAGACATGGAGACACAGATGCAAAAAGGTAGATATTTCCAAAAACAACAGCAGGTTTTATTTACAGGTTTTTATTTATTTAAGTGTGCAAAAAAAAAAAAGAAAAAGCAACGTCCTGATCAAACTTTTATATCGGGGAACAAATTTTACAGCCATTTCTGCATCAGGCCACAAGTGGGAGCATAAGCACACCACTACATGCTTCCCAGGCGGTGTCCTCTCTGGAAAGTAAGTTCCTTTTCTTATAACTTTTCCTTGGGATTTTCTCTTGGGGATCCCCTTCTCAAATTAACTCATGCATACTTAAAATTAACCGAACTAAATTAATGCTCTGCACTTTTTATTTTATCCACAGCAGGTGGCTATGGAGATGCTTGCCTTTTTAACAGGGTACACACAGCATCCACCAGGCCTGAAGTAAATGCAAGCCTGCTGCGCCACCAGCGTTGCATCACCCAACAATTTAAACAGCTAAGTGCTTCTCTTAGTAACTCCTAGCAGGCAGATTACCACAATAACATGATTCCCCACAAAGGCAGTGTGGTGCTTTCCCAACAACAAGCCATGGATCACAAAAGAGCTGAAAGCCCTACTGAATATGAAGAAGGAAGCCTTCAAGTCTGGAGATAAGGATGAAATCAAGTGGGTGCAGTCAGAACCAGAGAAGCAGCTCAGTGAGGGAAAATCACACTCTGAGGCTAACTTGAGCAGAAGTTACAACAAAACAACATAAACAACATGAAGCAAGTGTGGAATGGAATGAGGACTGTCACTGTGTACAAGCAAGGCTGTTAAATATGCAGAGGAAGGGAACAAGAGCAGAGCTAATGAATTGAACCAGGTTTGACTCATTCTTGTCAGTAGAGCCCTGTGTTCAAGCTGAGGAGGTTCCAGAATCCCACCTGGGTCCTGAAAACATGTGGCAGCCATATCTGTGGGGCTCTTCAGCACCTGTTCTCCTTTTCCATGAATTTGCAGATGGTTTATGCAAAAAAAAAGAATAAGCTTTTACTGTTAAAGAAGTACACATAAGAGGGATAAACCAAAGGAGAAAAATATGTACACAAATAAATCAAGAAACAATAAGCAATAACACCTCTCTCTCACTCTCCTATAAAGGCGAGTTTCCCTGTATATCAGGTGTATTAAGACTGATGCTTTCATTATTTTTTTCTGAACTTAATATATTTTTGTCTGAGCGATTGTATGTTTTTTGATTGCCAATATACTGCATGTAGATTTTTTAGTAAATTATTTTTTGTGTTATTTATCATTTCAGTATTTCCTTGGTTGCAACCATTTTGAGCAACTGTTGTTATGATGCAACAACTGGTTGCTAAGAAGCATGTTTCAGTATTCACACAGAGTGACATCACTGACATAATAATATTGAATTTGGCATCACATGTAACTTACCATTTACAGTGCATCCGGAAAGTATTCACAGCGCATCACTTTTTCCACATTTTGTTATGTTACAGCCTTATTCTAAAATGGATTAAATTCATTTTTTTCCTCTGAATTCTACACACAAAACCCCATAATGACAATGTGAAAAAAGTTTACTTGAGATTTTTGCAAATTTATTAAAAATAAAAAAATTTAGAAAGCACATGTACATAAGTATTCACAGCCTTTGCCATGAAGCTCAAAATTGCGCTCAGGTGCATCCTTTTTCCCCTGATCATCCTTGAGATGTTTCTGCAGCTTAATTGGAGTCCACCTGTGGTAAATTCAGTTGATTGGACATGATTTGGAAAGGCACACACCTGTCTATATAAGGTCCTACAGTTGACAGTTCATGTCAGAGCACAAACCAAGCATGAAGTCAAAGGAATTGTCTGTAGACCTCCAAGACAGGATTGTCTCGAGGCACAAATCTGGGGAAGGTTACAGAAAAATTTCTGCTGCTTTGAAGGTCCCAATGAGCACAGTGGCCTCCATCATCCGTAAGTGGAAGAAATTCGAAACCACCAGGACTCTTCCTAGAGCTGGCCGGCCATCTAAACTAAGCGATCAGGGGAGAAGGGCCTTAGTCAGGGAGGTGACCAAGAACCCAATGGTCACTCTGTCAGAGCTTCAGAGGTCCTCTGTGGAGAGAGGAGAACCTTCCAGAAGGACAAACATCTCTGCAGCAATCCACCAATCAGGTCTGTATGGTAGAGTGGCCAGACGGAAGCCACTCCTTAGTAAAAGGCATATGGCAGCCCACCTGGAGTTTGCCAAAAGGCACCTGAAGGACTCTCAGACCATGAGAAACAAAATTCTTGGGAAAAAAAAGGGAAAGATGACTGTAGCAATGTACAGAGACATCCTGAATGAAAACCTGCTCTAGAACGCTCTTGACCTCAGACTGGGGTGACGGTTCATCTTTCAGCAGGACAACGACCCTAAGCACACAGCCAAGATATCAAAGGAGTGGCTTCAGGACAACTCTGTGAATGTCCTTGAGTGGCCCAGCCAGAGCCCAGACTTGAATCCGATTGAACATCTCTGGAGAGAGAAATGGCTGTGCACCGACGCTTCCCATCCAACCTGATTGAGAGGTGCTGCAAAGAGGAATGGGAGAATATATATTATTTATAATATATATTAAATTATTTCCTGGCTGCAAAACAGAAAAAAGTGATAGCACTGATGTGCACAAATTGGGGTCCAAAACAGAACTGAGGGAATAGGGGAAAGGTGGAGGCTTTTAAAGGCCAGTATAGGAAGTGACATCAAAGGGGCTTGGAACGGAAGGGTCTTCATCCATAGACTCAGGCCCAGAAATAACATCAGAGGGGCCGGAAGGGTCTTCATCCATAGGTTCGGACCCTGAAGTGACATCAACAGGGCCAGGCAGAAATTCCCGTGAATGGTCTGCAGAAAAACGAGAAAAGTGCACTCTTCCACATCCTGGTCTGGCTCGTAATTACCCTCTTTCAAGCCCTTTAGCTACCTCCCATGCGCACGTGTATGACACCTTTTTCTCTATATTTTGAATTATTACTATGAGTCTCTTTATGAATAAATACATTAAGTATGTTCAGCAATTTAAGTAAGTTTTAAGATGGCATAATGTTTATCATCAGTCCCTGTAAATGTGAATGTTCTTTGCCTTTCAGGGGTTTCCACTGGGTATTTTATTTTTATTGTACAACCCAAATACAGAAACAGTATGTCAGGGTGAATGGAGACACTGTGTTGGCCTGGTATGTAAATACCGGTACATTATCTGCTAATGTGTCCTGCAGCAGACTGCTTCAACAACCAGGCATGGTTTTAACCTTGTTCCCAATTTGCTGGGATAGACCAAGGAAGAACCCCCAACACCCTAGCACCCCAATGACTCTAAGGATATCTTAAGTGTGTTTGGAAAATGGGTTGATAAATACAATTTAGTTTCAAGTTTCAAGTTAGTTTCAATTAAATACATCAATTTGTACGGTACATCCATCTTTTCAATCCACTTTTTTCAATGTAGAATTATGCTGAGCCAAAGCTTACCAATGACCAAAAGGCCAACCTCTGCTCTGGATGGAACACTTATCGAAACATATCTTTGGGATTTTGTAGGTGCCCAGAATATTGGAGTAAAAATTTACATAGTCGCTAGAAGAATTGGCAAAGTCCATAAAAAGACTGTCGAGGCTGTGTTTTGAAAAAAGGTCTTCAGAGTTATAAGGGAACATTGCTAATCACTGTCCTACCCAGCATTAACTAAAATACATATTACATTTTGAAAAGCTTGAGAATCCCATGATTAAAGCATGTAAAGCAGTTTAACTTTATGGCTTTAATTTATTCACTGTGTTAGATGAGTGCCATCATTAATCTGCAAAGCAGTTTTACTTTGAAGTTTCCACCTTTCTCATTCATTCTTTCATTCATTCATTCCAAATACTTTCACAATAAATACTTTGACCCTTTATTAGAAATGTGTTATATTTTTAGCTTTTACTAAAGTTGGTTAATAAAATTCATATTAACTGTCATTTTTCTCAGGTTTGCATCATAATTAGAAATCAGCACAGTAAGAGTTTTGGTTAACCAAATATTATTATTTTATTATCTGCATCACCCCTGTCATCATCACTGCTGTTTTTGATAGATAGATAGATAGATAGATAGATAGATAGATAGATAGATAGATAGATAGATAGATAGATAGATAGATAG
>JANRMT010028174.1:68791415-68857142 GCA_026402145.1 Polypterus bichir lapradei
TAGATAGATAGATAGATAGATAGATAGATAGATAGATAGATAGATAGTATTTTATTTATCCCAAGGAGAAAATTTAGGTTTTTATAAAAGCTCAAAATATTATAACAAACAACAACAACAACCCATCTAACATAAACACAAAGAACTGCAAAAAGAACAAAACTTATTATTTGGCTAAAGATAAGACAGCTGTCACAGTCACAGTGAGGCATTATAAAGGCATATTGCTGTAGGTATGAAGAAGCCCCAGTAGGGTTTCTTGACACAGACACAGATATTCAGTAAACATTTCAATGAAGTACATACCTTTAATACCGTCTTCAAACATTTCCTTTTGGATGGGGGGAGAGTAAATGTTCATTTTGAAAAAACATGTTTAGATATTTAAATACAATGTAAAATGTCACTTAAGTCTGAGCAGCTTTTTCTGATGCCAGTTCCTATCTATCAAATTTCATGAACTGAATCTGTCATGTGTGCATTTTCTTTTATTCTCCTACTAAATCTTCTTTCTGGGCTTGAGACTTTCCCCATTAGTACATATACTGACACATCTGACTCACAAAATGTACTTTATGGTTGCAGTGTACACAGTACTAGTAAATTGTTTCAAAATAATTTGCTTTTGTTCTTCATTTTGGTAATCGGAGCTTGGGGTAATATTGTACAAAGTAATGTGTTACTGCAGGCTAGTGTGGCTACCAAATCTGCCTCCCCCACTGCAATCCCTACCCACTACTGCACACAAACACACAATATTTTTGGGTTGGAGTATATTAAATTGTACAACAGCATACCATACCATACCAACATACCACATGCTCTTCAGAACAGGCCATCCACCTGAAGCTAAGCATGTTTGGGCCTGACCAGTACTTGGATGGGAGACCATCTTGAAAAAGCTTGGGTTGCTGCTGAAAGAAGTGCTTCGAGTAATGAGAAAAGCACTATATAAATATGATAGTTTGTTTAACTTTGTGACTGGTCATGTTTTTTATTAAGAAATAAAGATTTTCAGTTTTACTTTGAAAGATAGATTTTCAGTTTCAGATTACTGGATAGAAGTTAATTCTACTTTATGGAAAATTAATGAAAGTGAACCACAGTGTCTTTGGGACTTTTTATAACCGAAAGTATACTCATTGTGTTTTACACTTTATCAAAAAGTTAATAAGGAATTATTTACATATGCATAAAATATTTTTAATATCTAACTAAATGAAAACACAACAATTTTTTGTTACATCTCTTTAACGTTCCCACACAAATGCAGACATCTATGTGTACTGAATCTTCACATTAATTGTTAGTGAATGTAATGTGTATGTGATCTCCACATACCTTTCTGAAATCTTTAAAGATCACAGAGACAAGTGAGAGAAACATGTGTACTGATTTACCCAGTAAGCACCACAAGAACCTGGCCTCATCCAATCAGAAAATGCTCTGGTCAGCTGGCTGTTAATAGACAATAACTTGACCATTTTCAACTCTACAGTTGCAAGTGTTTAGGTAATTAAGTTAGTTTTATTTTTAATCATTAAGATTTAGTTTTATTTTATCAACAGTACTTTTTGTGATCTGAAGACCTCTATTTAATGGTTTTTATGACCAAAATGACACAATGCTAATTATAAGTCATATAGTTTATTTGTTTATCTGCTGAATTCATATTCACTGTTATTGGTGTAATTCCTTATGGAAATACTGAAAGGACATTTGGTTGTTATCCTTGTACTTTCCAATTTGTACATATTTGCACAGGTTTTCAGAATAACTTAAAAGTAAAGTATTTTTTTCCATGAAGCAATGAGTAAAGCAATCCTGCTATATTTTGAGAGAAAAATTAGTAACTTAAGAGTCTATTTTCTTTTGAGTAACTATCCCAACTCTGCTGATAATACAGTATAGAGAAAATAAAGTCTTTATGGTAAAAATGTTTAATGTGTTTAATTTAAGGCATACATACAGCTATTTTTCTCTTCCCCTAAAATGTTTGCACCACTGGACCAAATGCCGTCCTATTACCTCTTGAACAGCGATCACAGGTAGAGTCTATCTGTGACAGAGTCTATCCTGACAGCAATGGGTTGAATACAAGAGTCAGCCTATGATGGGACACTCATTTATCACAGATGGGACACCCGTTTATCACAAATCACACTGTCAATATTCTTAATAGGACGTTCTTTGACTGTAAGAGAAATCTTGAGTCTGAAGAGGAATCAGATTTCAGGATTATCAGTAAGTTAAATATAGTGTGATGTTTACTAAACTATTTATTTCTCTGAAAATTAATTTCATTTATTGTTTTCATCTTTTAGTATCTCAGCTCTGTGATGTCATGCTGTGCTTCATATCACATCCTGGGACGTTTTGCTTTTGCACTGTTTTGTTGCACTTTTCTCAACTGATAAGATACAGTATGTGATGTACTAAATTTAAGAACCTGTGGCAGCAGTAAAACTCTGTCTTTCTTTATAGCGCTAAGGCAGTAGTACCCACTAGGCTGCTATGCCTTCCTATGTAAATTTTAATTTTCTAAAAACATTAGGGATGGGGGGATTCATGAGACCCTGGTCATTGAATCAACACAAATAAGATAAACTCTATTGGGACCTCCAATTAACTTCCTTGGCGGTAACTTCGATTGTGACTCATGCTCGGAATTCTATGTTATTCTTGTTAATCCCTGGGTGATGTTTAATGATCTGCTTTACAGTGTAAAGTCCAAATAACTCTCCGGACAGTAGTTTGCTAACATCTAGTGGATAAAATAACATTATGCTGCAAAAAACATGGATATTTCTATACGTTTTGCCACTCTACGGTAACTCATCAATATTCATTAGTGGGATGAAGCCTTCAACCAAAACACAATGGTTTGTAAACAAGAAGCTGTAAACCCAGTTTTAGAACACACAGAAACTTAACCATTACTTGAATCAAGTAATAGAGATGACAATGTGAACTGGTCATCAGACAATGACACTGAATTTGAGCACTGTACAATCCAACCACTATTATATACATGGTGAATTGTGTCATCTGATGTTTTAACCTTGATGAAAGTAGGTGTATAGCAAAAATAAAAAATGATCATGACCATGTAGACAGACAAGAATGATGTTAGCCCCCTAAACACTGTATACAAAGAGGCAACGATCATTTGTGTCAGGAGAAATATGGAAATCACTAAGCCTTGCAGTGTGGTAGTTTACAGTAACACAAGGGAAATATTGATCGTGCAAATCAGGCACAGTCATTCTACCCTCTCATACTTAAGCAACAGACAAAATATTATAAGAAAAGAAACACACTTCTACTGACCCAAGCGGAAATGTTGGGGTGTGTATTGGTGACTGTTTCTCAAAATGTCACACCAAGACCGTGTACTTAATCTGTATCAGTACAGTAGTGGACAGTAAACATACCTTTCCTTGTATATTTATGTTGACATTTTGATATTTATATATTTATGTTACACATAATAACACCTTTTCTTGTTCAAAAAAATGTAACATTTTTGACTCCCTTTTCCAGGGGTAAATATAATGCACAATGGGCTTCGCGTTTTTTTTTTTGGTACATACCTTTTTATGAGGATTCTGGCAATTTAATCTGGCAGAAGGTTGCATGTTGAAGCGACTAGCCCAGTCAGACTGGTTTTTTTCTTACTAAAGCTTCCTATGATGACAAACCCAGCATATCAAAAATTAGTGCTAGCTGTGGCAAATTCAATAATTTGGTTTCAAGCCAGCTTGATTTGTTAATGGCAGAATTTTCAAAAAGACCTAGCATTTATCCTAAGGAACATAACTGAGGTAATATAAAACAAAAATATCTTAGGATTCTGGATTTTACCCCCTTGCATAAAGTAACTTTGCATAAGAATAAAATCCAGGCACAGGAAAGCCAGGCCACTAAACCTCCCCTCTATGTTAATTAATCTGGAGAACCAAACACATGTATTCATAATAATTCATAATAATGGCATTAAAAAGGTGGGTGTAAACAATGATGCCATTATTTTCATAACAGCGCTGACTAACTATTTCTCTTAAGTTGCATGATTTGTTCCTGTGGTGCACCATTGTCATAGGGTATACACACCTACTGGTAACTCATCATGCATAGTAGACCTCCTCTGAACATTTTAGATTAATGTCTGTGTCTTTGTTACAAAACCATGTGCAAGGTATATGGGACGTTGTCATCCAGAAACAGTTTTTCTCTCAATAAAATAACTTCTTCACATGGGATAACATTATCTCCTTTTTTCTCTGAACATTTTACTTAATTCTCTGTGTTTTTTGCTTTGTACCCTCCCCCACCATAACCTATCGTCTATGGGGAGGAGCAAAAGTTGTCAAAAATTTTGAACTCCAGTTTTCAATGGATCTTGATGTTTTAGGTTCCCCTGATATTGAAAACACTGATATCTCAATGATGGGTGTCTCTCTCTGTGTGTGTGTGTGTGTGTGTGTGTGTCTGTGCATCAGAGTTTCCTGAGGTATGGTCAAGAGCTAAAATGGCTGGACGGAAAAATACCAAACTCGAAACTTAAGGCTATTATGTGAGATGACGATCTGCTGATTAGTTTATGAGCAGCACTCTAGAGGAACCCTCAAATACTGTAATTCTGCAATTAATTGTAAATTCTTCTTGTCAATTGCTATTGTAATGACCTATTTTATGATTAGAAAGATCAGCATCAGAGTGGTAAATAATTACTGAAATGTTATAGAAGTTTAGGTATTATGGTTCCTAGGGCACAAAGCCTACTGATGCTCATGTATGAATTTTTTTTATAGTGCTGGTGTTTTTAAATTATCTCATGTAGGTAAAAGGCTTAGCAAAAAAATTAAATACTCCTCGCTGTATGTTTTCAAACCAATCAGGAAGGCAATTGTAATTGTGCATTCAAAATATGTAAAAGCCACAGCTGTCTTTCTGAAAGTATACATGATTTTCCTTAATGTTGCAAATGCATTACTAGTAATCAAGGGCAGCTAAAAGTTCAAATGGTAAAAAGAAGCTGTATGAAAATGCAAGGAGTTGATCAAATATTGGTATAACAAATGTGTCAATATATGGCCATGTTCATTCTTTGATTTTCACCTATTATTTTATAAATAAGATTATAGGTTCAAGCAGAAAATGTCTTTCTTAGTTTTGATTTAAGCAATATTACCACAAGCAATTAGTTTACCATGGTAAGTATATAAGCAATTTGGAAGAATAAACCGTGTTTTATAATGAGATTACTTTTGGTCTGATCAAAGGGATGAGCAGGTGTTTCTTTTCAGTATTGTCAGTGGCATCAAAGCAGAAAATGGTACTTAAGTAAAGTGTTGGAGCCAACTTAGGTCATCAATGTTTACTTCTTACCAGAGCTGAGCCGTGGATACTCTAGGTCCAAAAGGCAGAAAAAAATCACAAACTGCTCAGGTGCTAATTAGATTAATTAAATCTTTAAAACTTAAAGAACTGGAAGGCAGCCAAAAACCAAAGGTCAGTCTGAGTGAAACATTTAAAGTCTTATAAAACTAATATATTATGTTTAAAATAGGCATGGTAGTAAGCAAATTAATAAAGATGAAAATATGTAAAACATGTTTGCTTTTGGTAGAAAAGTACATTTTGTTATTACCTTAGTAAAAGCTGTACACTAGAAGCAAGAGCAGTTACAAATGTTTAGGATGCTTAAGCTATAATGTTTAAAGCAGATGAGATAAATTTTCAGCAAAATTACTGAAGATAAACATAAGCAAATCTTGATTTTACAAAATTAGTGAAAAAAAATGTTACATCTTTTTGTCCTGTATGTTCAGTTAGAAGTAGCATAAGCTTATGTAAGAGGCAAGAGAGGTGAGAAGGGAGAGGAAAGAGAAGTTAGAGAGAAGAGTGAATCTCTGAACAAGAAGACATACCAAACACAGAGCTAAAAACTAAAAAAAAAAGAAAAAAAAAACTCTAAGAAACATTTTACGAATCTTGCTTAGTGCCTACATTTTATTGTTTTATAAGAAAAATATACTGCTACCACTAATTGATTAAGTGGATAAGTGCTAATAACAACAACAACAAAATTTATTTCTATAGCACATTTTCATACAAATTATGTAGCTCAAAGTGCTTTACAAGATGAAGGATGAAAAAAGAAAAATACAAAATAAGAGTAACACAGAATAAATAAGGTCTGATGGCCAGGAGGACAGAAAAAAAAAAAACAACCCCAGAGGGCTGGAGACAAAAACAAAATCTGCAGGGGTTACAAAGCCACAAGACCACCCAGCCCCCTCTAGGCATTCTACCTAAAATAAATGATCTCATTCAGCCCTCATGGTTTTCATACTTCACATGGAAGAATTAGATGATGATGGTCATGTGGACATCTGGCCTTCAACCATCAATTTAGGGACTGCACGGTGCTTTGATCAGAGTGAACTAATTTTTCGGCATCTTGCAAAGTTATAAGGGGTCTAATTTTTGCTATATTTCTTAAGTTAAAAAATGCTGCCCTAGTAATCTGATTAATATGTGATTTAAAATTTAGTTCAGAGTCAATAATTACCCCTAAATTCTTTTTTTTCTTTGTCTTAACTTTCAATCCTAATGATTCAAGTTTATTTCTAATACCCTCACTATACCCATTTTTGCCAATCACTAAGATTTCCAATTTCTTCTTATTTAGTTTGAGAAAATTATTACTCATCCATTCAGAAACACAAATTAGACATTGTGCCAGTGAGAAAAGAGAGTCGGGGTCATCAGGCATTATTGATAAATACAGTTGTGTGTCGTCAGCATAGCTGTGGTAGCCCACGTTATGCTGTGAGATAATTTGACTTAATGGAAGCATGCAGATCGAAAAGAGCAGTGGACCCAGGATAGATCCTTGTGGAACACCATATAAAATATCATGTGTCTTTGAAGTATAATTACCACAACTAACAAAGATTTTTCCTTACCTGTCGAGTAAGCCTTAAAATGCATTTGTTTAAATGAAACATTATATAGTCATATAAGCAGTGATCCTGTATTGTATCCTAAAGCAGCCTAATCAGTGTATTGTTTCCTGTACTCAGGGGACAGCAGGTTACAACATACATCTAGCGATGAATTTGGACACTCTGTCGGTGATGTAACCTGGAGTCATCAGGTGTTTCTAGGTCTTTCAACATCAGACACCCTCGACCAGGCAACCCAACCAGGAATGATCAGTTCATGGCTAGTGCCCAAGTAACAGATGACCATTGCTCAGTCTTCTTAATTCAAAGCTATCTGGAAACTTTTTATGCTGCCTCTGTGATGGTTCTAATGGCTTTACTCTTGCACACACCTGTGATACAAAAAGACTGTAGGCTTTACACGAAATGTAGATGCATATTTTATTATACCTACTTACTTTTACCGACATTTATCTAACTCTATATTTATTGTTCTAGCATCAGAATGCAGTTTAAGTTAATTTGTTTTGGTTTCAACAGATGTTTTTTCATATTTTTGATTCTTGTTTTCTTTTTTTCACATCTTCGCGCCCCCCTTTTTGTTACTTCGCACCCCCTTAGGGGGGCCCGCCCCACAGGTTGGGAACCACTGCTATAGTGATTTTACTTTATTGTATAAAATCAATACAGGAGAATTACCTTTCTTAGAAACAGAAAAGGAATCCAGCATCAATTGGACAGCTAGAAGGAGACATTAAACATATTTCCAATGTTCTCTTAACATAATCTTCTGTTGTGTTAGCCTCTGTTCCTGAAAGCATATACAGTATATGAAATGTCTTGTTACATGAGTGAAAAGAAAAGATACAATTTACCAACCATAAACTCATGTTTCTCTGGATAGATCTCTAATTAACCCAACAGAGTAAAAGTTAGTTTATAGTGACAGCATAATTGTAATCTTATTCTGCAACTCCATACATCATAAAAATTAATCAACTGGCTATCCGAATATAATCAAAGAATTCTATGAGATCAAAGTATAATGATTATCTTTAAACATTTTGACAGAATCCTCTTTACTGATCCTTGTCACCATATGCAAATAACACAGAATCACCATTCAGTCAGTGCACAAAGATGGTGACGAAAAATGGAAGCATAAAACATTTTAGAGTTCATGTAAGTTTTAATACTAGTTTTACTGTAACACATTTGAAAGATATTTATAGCTAGAATTAAATCAGCCTTTAGTAATGTACTCAAAGAGCGAAGCAGTCATGTTGCTTTATTGATCATTTAAGTTGATTTTGCTGTGTCTGTCTCCTATATAACAACAGTTTGAGGATTTTTATTGTTGGATTATTGTCTTTGTTTTAGGCTATAACTTATTGCCTCCTCCGTATCCCCTAAGTTTATGACAAGTTGGTGCCCATGCCCATTTTTGGCTCCTATGAATATTTTGCTTTACAAAAATGCATGAAGAACGTGGTCCATAAACAAAACTGCTTGTTGCACTCTGCATTGATTGGCTCAGTACAGAGTGATGCTATTCTTTTCTCATCACCTCGGCATATGATTTGATCGACCTGATCTCAACTGAATGTACACTTTTTTGTGGTCAATTCCTATCTGATCTTGGCAGAAAGGAAGAGCAACTCTGAGTCTGAGGCGGGTACCAGGCTTGATCTTTTTGCCTGATCTTACTGATCTGATTGAGCTGTGTTATGTAAAGTGGGTTGAATTTGTATGCATGTATGGATTCATTTAATCATTTTACTTTGTACATGCCGATTTTGTGTGTGCTATGTTATGTGAAAATTTCTTTCACTATTTTTTTTTCTAAAAATAATTTATATTTAATTGTTGTTCATTGTTTCTGAAGTCCATTACTGTGAGGATGCATTGTATTATTTGTTTTATTTATCATTCTTGTCCCATCGTACTGTCTTTTTATCTGAAGTGTTATGTAATGTGCATATTTTCCATTTCATTCACAGACCCATATAATAGTCTGATTATGAAGTTGCATTGAAGCAAAATCGTTCAAGAGAGGGAATCACAATGCATCAGAAAATTGGTTTCATATAGAACACTAAACAGGCAGGTTAACAACGCATGATACTAACAAATCAGTGTTGTCCTTCCTGTGAGCTGAACTGGAAAATGTTTTTAACTGGAAAGCAATAAAGTGTTTTTAAAAGTCAGGTAACAATAGAACATGACGAATATATGTAGACTTCTTTGAGTGTGTGTGTGTGGGTGTGTTTGTGTGTATGCGTGCATATGCCTGCGTGTGCCTTTGTGCATGCATACATGTATATTTAAATAAATTATGCAATTCAAAAATTACTCAGGCAAAAATTTTACAAATCAATAGGTCTTAGAGAAGACTGCAACAAAAACGTTAAACTAATCAATTTGTTTGGTAATTATTGTTGGGCATAGGTCAAATAGTTTTAGAAGGGTATGGAGGTTAAGTACTGGAACAAACTGGACCATAAAACAATAGGACTGGAACCTGTAACAAGGCATGTACAATGCAACTAATTTGAATAATATAGGTACATTTTTTTCCGAAGTTATCACTGTACATTGGTCACGGCATTCAGAGCGGATATCTCAAAAACCACTTTTTCCATAATTTTCTGTCTTTGTTTGGATGTAGTCATCCTGAAAGTCTACACAATGCAAAAATGCATAATTGTTATGACTGAAATTTGCATTTTTAGACATGAAAAGTTTAGATTTTACACACACATACAGACACCATTCTAAAATCAACTTTTCTCAACATTTTAAACACTGTAGAATCCGAATCTCAGCTTAACTTGGTCTCTTGGTCTGGAATCCCTACAGAATTTATTTTTTTTCTCCAGCCTCTGGAGTTTTTTTTTTTTTGTTTTATCTGTCCACCCTGGCCATCGGACCTTACTTATTCTATGTTAATTAATGTTGACTTATGTTTATTTTTTATTGTGTCTTCTATTTTTCTATTCTTCATTTTGTAAAGCACTTTGAGCTGCATTTTTTTTGTATGAAAACGTGCTATATAAATAAATGTTGTTGTTGTTAACTCAAAAGAGAATTTTTGATCCTATCGCCAAACATCCATTTACACAGAAGTAAAACATGACCTGATAAATGCCCTATAAATGAAATAAATTCTTAATGTCCAAATAGAGATTTGTGTTTGGACTAGTAATTCTTCAGTTATTCAATTGTCATATGATCCTCCTCTTTTATTGTAATTATTTGCTTATTTTCAGCATTATAGAGATTATTTTTTTTAACTAACTGCAGTCTGATAAAGTTCCCTTCTGTTCCTCAATTAATGCTTAAAGCCTTCAATATCAGTTGTCCAGTGTTCACCTGTATGGTGAAGTTATCATTGGTAAATTCAAGCTTGTTCTTCATTAAGTGGATTCCTTAAATTAGTACTTTGGGCAATTATCTCCAAAGTCAGAATTTGAAATCCTGGTCCTGGAAGGCAGTAGTTTTGTTGTGATTTTTTTAATGAACATCAATTCTTTTAACATATGGAATCTGACAACTACTTAGATAATATACTCCTTGTAATTGTAATCAGTGTGGTATGTCGAAATGTCTTAGTCTATATTTTCATTTTCTACAGTTCAAGTGTTTGGTTTGAGATGATCAGACTCTCTCATTTCCTCGAGTTATTTACTTTTTTTTATTTCATAATGTTTTATTAACGCCAGCTACTTAATAATGAACACACATGTACAGCTGATTAAAATTGCACCACTTTAGTTGTTTCCTACTTATTTGCCACTCATGGCTAATTTCCTTCTGTTTAATAAAGAATTGATACAGAACGTAAGAATGAAATCATGCAAATGAATTAAAATGTTTTGAAAAAAGTAAAAGATTAAGAGACTCATGAGTGTTATCAGGCATGGCGATGTTAAGCTTCTGAATTTTAAGAAGAATTAAAAGTCTTCTTTTAACTTGATGTCTCAATTTCTCTTAAAGTGTGAAACTCAGCTCTGCCTGACAGGCACTGGCTTTGACAAAATTGCACAGGAACTTATGCTGGTATTTTTTAGCAGTTATATGAACCTTTATTTCAGACGTTTCACCCAAATATTAATAGTTCTAGCCATCCTAGCTTTAACATGGCAGTAATTGCCATATTGCATAATCACACCCCATGTGGTGTCAGAATTGTAAGTATCTCTTTTTTATATGCTTATTTTTTTATGTTTGCTCTTAGTGTTACTTGTGCCTTTGTCTGTCCATACAGTTACAACATAAGTAATTTCCTTCGGGATTATTAAAGTATTCTGATTCTGATTATGAATGCAAATATTAAGTATTCAGTTTGACTGAATAAATGAGCTTATCCTGACCAAAAGGGTTTATTAAATATCACATGATTGCAGGTAATTTAAACAGGTTGCTTCATGTTATTGAGTCTGCAACTAATTTTAGTTCTCCCACTGCCCTTTTGTCTTTAGCATTTGACAGTTTAAATGTGAGCTGTATTTGCTCAATTCTGCATTAAATGGTCTTTGTAGACTGTTTTATTAATATTATTACACTCTTTCCTCCCCTTAGCTTAGCAGTCACACTAAGAAATTTGTATCTGTCCAATCCATTCCGTATCACAAGAAGATTTTGTCAGGGTTGTCCTCTGTCTCCAATCCATGGCTTGAGCTTTTTATTATAGCCACATGTAGATATAATGAGATTTTTCTCTTTTGTCTTCTCTCATACAATTTCTTATATATAGTACCAAAGATATTGTACTATATTAAAGGATGCTTGACCTGACATTCCTTATGACTTACATTTGTTCAACCAAAAAAAAATGCTGGATAAAAGATTAACTGGAATATTTTGGTTCTGATCTCACTTAATTCTAAATGGAGTAACAAAAGTACTAATATCAGCATTAATTGGTTCAGTTCTAGATATTTAGGGGTGGATATTTATCCATCATTAAATTTAATTTCTTCCTTTACTTATCTCTGTATTTTAATGATATCAGAAATTTCAAATTAATATTTTACCCTGTCTGAATCTTGTCTATTCTATGATCCCACTCTTCCACCCTCATAGTACTGGCAGAATGTAAAATTCCTGCTCTCTAAATGTTTCTGAGGTTTTAGGAAATTACCATTAAAGTATGCAACTCTAACTCATACCAAAGATGCTGCTGGCCTTTTTTTACCTGACTTATTATTGGGTATCTGCTTGGCTAAATGTGATTTATTTTTCCCTAGGATTACCATTTGAGTCCTCTATAGCTTGCTCACTCAAACTTGTTAATTCTGTTCTGTAATTTTTGCATAAACTCTTTTATATTTCATCTTGGCCCTATGATAACTTGTGCCATTCTAAGTCAGTACTCAATTGAGAGATTACTTAATTTCATATCAAGATAGCACAAGAAAATTTGACTTATTTAATTTACTTCATCGCTTTGGATTGGAGAACACCTATGTACATACTTACAATTCTTAGTCTCTCCATGGCATTGTGACAAATGGTGGCAGTTGTTACATGTTTAAAAAAATTAATTGCACGTGTTAACCTGTCTTTAGGTCTGGTCACCATGCTGCTATATATTTACATAATATCCCAACTCACATATCATAAATTGTTCATAATATATACTGTAAGTTACAATATAACCTAAATAACACAAAGCTAAAGTAAAGCTTAATTTTGAAACAGTAAAGTAATTTAACATTTATATAGTGCAGAATGTTTCTCTGTTTTAAGGGTAAGTGATGTTAAATTACCATATTCGTTGATTATTAACTTATTTACATTAGTTGTGGCTTTAAACATTTTTTGATGCAAACAAAAAACTTAATTGGAGATTTATTTAACAATAAAGACTCTCTAACCAAAACCAAACTCTGAAGCATTCTAGGTTGATGTTTGAAACTATCCAAAAGCTTTGATGACTGAAGCTATCTACTGCCATTTTAGATATGCAGCAGGAAAAAAATGACATAACATGTCACATGACTGACAACCAACCTAGCAACAATTAACAACATGGTAATGGCCAAGAAAATACTGACACAAAATAGCAGCAACCATGGTAAAGCCAAAAAAGCAACACAAGGTCATCAGAGTAACACTGAAAATTGTAATCCTTGGGCACTTAAATCAAAATTTAAAATATAGAGTTTTTGGCAACTTACCTCTCTTAGAGTCTCATGTGCAACTGTTTGTATTGCATTATTTTCTATTTATTTCATTAATTGTAAACATAATTGAAAATGAGTATTTGCTTTTCCCTTTTTTTCACTGTCTTGACATGAAATTTGTCATCATTGTTATTTTGGTTAAATTACTCCAGCTGGACATCAAATGGCCTTATGGAGTATCACCTGTGACCACCTGTATTGCCAGTAATATCTGTTCTGACTCTGAGAGACACTTTTAATGTTATTAATGAAAATAACTGGGAGATAAGTGTAGTCAAGAAGCTAGCTAACATTAGAACCGTAGTTCAATCCTATCATTTGACAAAGAAAGTGAGAATGTTAAGCAGTAATCAGGAGTCAGAAACAAGAGCAGATGTTCAAGAAATGGAAATCCATAAACAAAAGATTGTTTTTACAAATTCAAACACAAGGTCTATCGACAAATTCAGACACTCTGGGAATATCTGGGGTGACCTTTAAGCCATTGCTCTGATGACATCGCCAGCATCACACACCCTTGAGAATTCTGGGAGAATCTCCATGACAATGAGTGATACAATAGTCATCAAATGACAGCACCCTTTGAAGACAAAGATGTGGCATAACGATAAAAATACTTTACATAGCTGTAAAAAGAACTTTGCCAATTTACACTGAAAAATGTGGCCACTAGTGGGCACTAACGAGCTAGAACCCCCATACTCAACTTCATAGACACAAATGTCAGGTTCAAGGTAGAGGTGGGCTCTTTCTTATTTGTAATGGTAATGGACAGGTTGACAGACGAAATTAGACAAGATGTTTGCTGATGACATTGTGATCTGTAACGATAGTAGGGAGCAGGTTGAGGAGACCCTGGAGAGGTGGAGATATGCTCTAGAGAGGAGAGGAATGAAGGTCAGTAGGAACAAGACAGAATACATGTGTGTAAATGAGAGGAAGGTCAGTGGAATGGTGAGGATGCAAGGAGCACAGTTGGCGAAGGTGGATGAGTTTAAATACTTGGGATCAACAGTAATGGGGATTGTGGAAGAGAGGTGAAGAAGAGAGTGCTGTTAGGGTGGAATGGGTGGAGAAGAGTGTCAGGGGTGATTTTTGACAGACAGATATCAGCAAGAGTGAAAGGGAATGTCTACAGGACGGTAGTGAGACCAGCTATGTTATATGGGTTGGAGACGGTGGCACTGACCAGAAAGCAGGAGACAGAGCTGGAGGTGGCAGAGTTAAAGATGCTAAGATTTGCATTGGGTGTGACAAGGATGGATAGGATAAGAAATGAGTACATCAGAGGATCAGCTCAAGTTGGACGGTTGGGAGACAAAGTCAGAGAGGCGAGATTGCACTGGTTTGGATATGTGCAGAGAAGAGATGCTGAGTATATTTGGAGAAGGATGCTAAGGATAGAGCTGCCAGGCAAGAGAAAAAGAGGAAGGCCTAAGAGAAGGTTAATGGATGTGGTGAAAGAGGACATGCAGGTGATGGGTGTAACAGAACAAGTTACAGAGGACAGAAAGATATGGAAAAAGGTGATCCACTGTGGCGACCCCTAACTGCAGCAGCCGAAAGAAGAAGAAGACCTTTAACAGGCCTCTTTTCCTTTACATGAGCACAGCAACATTTCTTTCTCTTTTCACTCCTTTCTCCTCCACTCCTCCCTGGCAAGTGTTGTCCAACACTTTTAACGTCAACCTGGGTGTACTTTCAGTGGTCAATTAATTGTCTTCAGGAAGTAATTCCAGGTCAGGTGGTGCGCCTTGGTCACAAGCAGTCAATTACTAACAGTTCCTCCTTTCGGACCCAACTTAACCCAAAAGGGCGGCCCTATGGGACCACAACTTCCATACTGCCTTGCAGGTATCCAAACTGAGCTTGCGAAATGGGATCCTGTCGCCCAGTGTATAAGGGAAGCATTTGTCCACAAACTCCTGGCCAGTTAAGTCCAATCTGGCCGTGGCACCAGTATATCCATTACAAATAAAAAAAACTAATGAAAATATCTCAGTTATTGAGTCCTAAAATCCCAAAAGTAATGTTTATATTGTAGAAATCAATCCAGGATTTCTGCAAAATATTAATAAAGATCATTGATCATGGCAATGTATTTTTTTCCAAAAATCATATCAAATAAATAGAAGCAATAGAAAGCCTGCCAGTTTTTCTCAGTGAATAAGTAATATGAAAAGAAAGAAAGATGTATTGATTATATAACAGCAGCTATAGAAAAAGTAACTCAGCAATAGCCATATTGAGCACACAAGAGCAACAGGTAAATGGAATCGTATAAATACCAAAATAATCATGGAAAATAATGCAAAAAAAAAACAACCTTAACAGCTTTTTCAGAATTTTAACAATAAAAGAGCAGTTGAGGAGGAGGTGAAATGTATTGCAAAGCAAGGTTTTTCATATCATTGCCAAATTATTATTCTGAATGGATTAAATTGGATAATGATTATATAATATGAATTTTTAAAAATCCCTGGAAACCTGTAAAATAGTTAAAGATTAAAATGTAGTTCCTTATGTAAGAAATGTGACCATAGTAACTATTTGCCAATTTGTATTACATGCATCATGGGCAAATTAATGGAAACATTGCAAAGCAGTTGTAAAAGGCAACATACTGTAGGGAAACAGCATTAGTTAACAGTCAACATGGGTCTAAATGGGGAGACAATACACTGCAGCAAAATTACTTGCTTGTATTGAAATTTATATTATTTATCTTGACTTTCTAAACATTGACGATAAGGCTTTCTATGGGAGACTAGTCATCAACCATCAAAATCAGGGATTTGGTGTGCAATGTGCACATTTGTACAGAACTGAAATGTTCCTGTTTTTGCACATACTTCTTGAGATAATAGAAACAAAATCAACAGGCTACTGCACAAGAAACAACTTTTGTGTTGGTTGAATTTTAAAGTGAATCCCTGCAGGAGTCATTGGACTTTTTATGTTATATAAATAAATAATTTGTTTCATTGGTTTGCAGATTTAGAGAAGTCAAAAGAACAACATCCATGGCAATGACGGATTAAAAAGACAAGAGTGGCAGAGAGAGGTATAATGTTATCTACAGTGTCAGAAAAGAACACTTTGAGGACACCTTCAGTGTTCCAACATGGAAAGCAGTACCACTCTACACTAAGAGTGGGTGTGCTTGCCAACTCCTTCTCCATTTTTTTCTGCAGTCTTGAAGATTTCCAGGAATCTGACTGACATCATTTCCTCCATATCCTGCGAATTTTCACTTCTTCTGGAATGTACACTATATAACACAGTGTAAGACTGGAACTGAACTTTAATTTTTGGACCCGCAATGGAGGGAGGCTACCTCCTAGTCAGAGTACTGTCTCATCAATTACTGACAATATCTGATTGTGGATGCGGCTACTTTTGACTTGAGTTGTTTTTTTTTTTTTTTTTTTCTTTGTTTTTCATTATTTAAAGGTGTTCCATCAAAGAAGTGCCAAACCTCTTCATCATTTGCTATGTTTATGTGCTCTTGGACTATTTGGAAATCTACAGTAACTTGGGATATTTCACCGTTCCAGTTCATTGCATTCACATGAATTTCTGGTCGGACTATTCAAGATAACTATTTATTTGTTACTAGGTCTGCAAAAAAATAAAACATAAAATAAACACCATTTTTCATGGAAATAAAAAGAAAGATAAATTTATTAAACATGTATCACTTTGCTCCAAATCAGATTTGACAAAAAAATTGCCTTTCTGTCTGATCAGGTTCTATGTTTTATTTTATACTATTGACTAAGATGAAAGGTTAGTGTTACATCACTGCTTGAACAATTCAGGATGCCTTGACTTCTCTGAAGTATCTGACTTGCAGCTCTGAGTTTGTAGTGGAAACTCAAATTTACCGTCTGTCCAAGAACACATGAATCCATTTGTCCCATTTGTTAGGTAAACACAACTCAAATGCATATGAGTAAAAGGCAATCCAAAACATAAGCAGGTCATAAACAGTAAAAAAAAAATACTAAACTTATCTAAAGTGTTCTGTAACATAACAGGCCTAAAATACTGGAGCTACCCTTTATAATTCCCCTTGCTCCATCCATTATGTGACTACCATCTGATTAATGTTTCTTAGAGACAGACACCATAAGAGTTGCTCAGGCAAATAACAACCAGGATGCAGATTTTTGGAGGAACTGCAGCCTAATCATTTGTTTTCTTTTTTCATTCTCAAACCTGCTAAACTCATTGGAATGGAACCAATCCTGGCAGCACTGGGTGTAAGGAAGCAAATAGTCATTAGCTGGAATTTGATCTGTCGCAGGACACACTCATGCATACAGCCTGACTCACTCGCACTGGACCAATTTAGTAATAGCCAAACACACAAAATCCTAGGTGATTTTGTCTATACAGTACTGTCAGCAAAATCATACTAGATGACCTACATAGAATTTAAATTTGTGCAGATAGATAGATAGATAGATAGATAGATAGATAGATAGATAGATAGATAGATAGATAGATAGATAGATAGATAGATAGATAGATATTTTATTTGTCACCAGGGACAATGTCTAATGTAAAAAAAAGTTGAGCTTCAATGATGGGTATTCCTCTGAGTAGCAAATGTATTTGCCATGCCTCATCTAAGACAGCTTTTATAATGTGAATTTAAGTAATACAAGAGTGCCGAAGAAATATGAATTTTCAGCCTTCTCTAGATATATAACCTTTGGCCTACTCTTTTCTATAATCCAGGTGTGCTTGTACTGCCTAGTTAGTGTGTTACTGTCATTTTCATGAAAAACGAATCACTTTTCATTACAGTATATGTAGTGTAATGGTAATTATTGCCAGGGCCTATATCAGTAAATGTGGGAAAATATACCAGAATGGTGGCCAACCATAACCCCCTCCCATCAGGGATGGAGTCATAATCAAGATAGTCCTGCAAAGTGTTATTTCAGGGCAAGAATAATAATGGAAGGAAATTGGTGGATGCAGAAAAATAGGTAATATATTCCATACCCTTGTAACGGGTGCTGAGGCCATGGTAAGATTCTCTGGCCTTTTTGGTAAATGTGGGCCATCAGTTTGGCAGGGATAGCTGGGACTGCCAGATGAAGCTCTGGACAGACAAGTCCAAGGGTTTTGTTAGGCTGCTTCAGAGGGTAGAAGAAATTACCTCAGGCGTGACCATTGGTCCAGTGAGCTAATATTTGGGAGGAATTAAAAGAGGAATGAAAGAGTTAACCTACTGTAACTGGAGGAAGAAAAATATCAAAGAAAGAAGAGGGAGAGAAGGCTGAAGGAGCAAGAATGGATGTGTAAAGCTAGGCAAATGGGACAACCGTGCCACCAGGCAGACATCTGTGTAGTTAGGCCCGGGGAGGCAGCAGGTTTGCTGGTTTCCCCTCATAGTCTGTGCTATTTAAAACAATAAACCCCTTCCTTTTAGATATGTTGTATTTGTTCCTCTTTAGGTCTGTGGTGGGTTCAGCACCCCCTTTAGCTCTGTTTTTTTCCAAATCTATAACTGCATTTCATCTTCTGTCTCTGCAGATACCTTTATATAATTTAGCTCAGTGATTATATGTAAAACTCCATAGATATCATTGATAAGTTGGATTCTTTTAGTTTTTCTATAACATGATTTGGAGCTGACATTGTTTTCTGTTTCTTGAACTTACAACATACCTGAAAACTCAAAGACTGCTCACCACTTCTGTAAACCTGTTTTGTTTAACATGTTGTACATACATAGGTTATTATTAATACTCAGAAGTACAGGTTAATAAGGAACTGAAAAAACAAATTATTAAAAAATATCACAGCACTGCTGTCTATATGCTGTTCACATCATTTACAACTTTAATTTTCATCACTACTTAGACCTGTCTGCATTACTCAAAGTTAACAAACGCTAGCCTATGTTCACGTTATAGCATTAACACTAGTTTAAGTGGACAACATTGATTTATGTAATATTACATTTGATATGATTTTAAACTGTTCATTGCTTTTCTATTTCCTCTTTTAAAGTAAATATTAATCTCATGTAAACCTAAAACATCCAGTTTATCCTGTGGCCACTTTTCTTATAAATGTTAAAGAAATGTCAAGTTGGAGGATCTGCTTACAAGGGTGGATGCAAATTAACATCATAACAAAGATATAGTAATTGCAGGCTAAGGGACTTACTCAAGGGCCCAACAGAGTAGAGTCACTTTTGGCATTTATGGGTTTCTAACCAGCAACCTTCTGATTACTGGCATAGATCCCTAGCGCCACCACCCCACCCTAAAGAGTCTTTATAAAATAAAGAATCTTTATAAAATAAAAGATTTAATTCACAAAATATGCTCTATAGCACAAGAATGTCAAGGGCACACAAAAGGCCCAGAAGGAGTTTATATCAGAAAGTAGGCAATTCATTGGTCAACAAGTCCCATAAACACAAATCCAAAGAGAGGTCAAAAAACAGAGCACTGAGTTAAAAAAATCTAAAAAATGAAAAAAAGACAGCAATAATCAAAAGACAACTCACCAACACCCAGCACATACAATGTACCTCAAGGAACCATGTGTTCCCTCAGTCCCCTGACTGTGATGGTGGTCCCGTCTCTTGGGGAACTACCCAAAAATACATGGAATATGGTAGAAGCATGGACACATAGAACTAAATCATATCCAAACCTACGTAATAAAAATAGAGAATAATACAAATAATAAATATAAATACCAATATTAACATAATCAAAAGAATCAAACATGAATAAAAAAGACATAAAGGAATTTGAACATAAGCCAGAGAATTATTCCTGGCTGAAAAAAAAAAACATTTTCTTTTACTTTCCTTAATTTACCCAACATTAAATGGGGTCTCAGCTTATCCTGAACATTTTGTCATCTGTCTGTAGTCTTTGCATTTATAACGAGTTTTGTCTTCCATTATTTATTTGATTTTGCTGCTGTTAAGATTTGGGATCTTGTACATTGTAGAATCCATTTTGGTATTTAGTATTTTTATCTTTATTTTGATTTTTTTAGTTGTTTTACAACTTTATTTTTGTGATGTTGATCTTCTTCTTCTTCTTTCGGCTGCTCTCGTTAGGGGTTGCCACAGCAGATCATCTTGTTCTATATCTTTCTGTCCTCTGTAACTTGTTCTGTTACACCCATCACCTGCATGTCCTCTCCCACCACATCCATAAACCTCCTCTTAGGCCTTCCTCTTTTCCTCTTCCCTGGCAGCTCTATAATTAGCATCCTTCTCCCAATATACTCGGCATCTCTCCTTTGCACATGTCCAAACCAAAGCAATCTCGCCTCTCTGACTTTGTCTCCCAACTGTCCAACTTGAGCTGACCCTCTAATGTACTCATTTCTAATCCTATCCATCCTCATCACACCCAATGCAAATCTTAGCATCTTTAACTCTACCTCCAGCTCTGTCTCCTGCTTTCTGGTCAGTGCCACCGTCTCCAACCCATATAACATAGCTGGTCTCACAACCGTCCTGTAGACCTTCCATTTCACTCTTGCTGATATCAGTTTTTCACAAATCACTCCTAACACTCTCCTCCACCTACTCCACCCTGCCTGCACTCTCTTTTTCATCTCTCTTCCACAATCCCCATTACTCTGTACTGTTGATCCCAAGTATTTAAACTCATCCACCTTCACCAACTCTACTCCTTGCATCCTCACCATTCCACTGACCTCCCTCTCATTCACACACATGTATTCTGTTTTGTTCCTACTGACCTTCATTCCTCTCCTCTCTAGAGCATATCTCCACCTCTCTAGGGTCTCCTCAACCTGCTCCCTACTATCACTACAGATCACAATGTCATCAGCAAACATCATAGTCCACGGGGACTCCTGTCTCATCTCGTCTGTCAACCTGTCCATCAGTATTGCAAATAAGAAAGGGCTCAGGGCCGATCCCTGATGTAATCCCACCTCCACCTTGAATGCATCTGTCACTCCTAAACTGCCACTTTGTGTTGTGATTTTGCAGATACCGCTCTTTTGTGTATTTTTGTGGCCATCATGAGAATGCCAGGCGAGCTGTGAATGACAGCATTGTGACAATGGTGGTACACTAGTCCTGGTTTCTGGATTCATAAACAGTACCTCTCAGTATATATTTTGTAAAGGTAACATATTACTGGTAGTTACAAACTTGGCATGGAATTGTTATCTTAATTTGTTGGTTATTTTTTTATTTTTTTGTTTTTGAGTATTTTGGTTTACTATCTGCTGGTTTAGACCTCTTCTAGTATCAAACTTTGATATTTTTTTCTGCATGTTGCAGTCATTTTAAGATAATATTTGCTTTAATGGTGTACCATTTTCCATCTTGGCAAGGCACTTAGAAGACATGTTTGGAATACTGGTGTAGCCCTTACCTTAACGGAATTAGTGGATTTCTCAAATTTCTCTTTCTTTTGTTTTTCCTGGGTATTTTTTACCTCCCATATCTCAGAGATGTGTGTGCCATTGAGAACTATAAATTTGCCTGGATATGAATAAGTGAGGGTTTGTGAGTGTGTCCTACTATAGATCATCATTAATTCTTTCTTGATATTTAATGGTGCAGGAATGGGCCCCGGCTTCCATGACCCTGAAATGTAAAAGGAGGTCCAGAAAATGGCTGGCTTGTATATTTGAAAATTATAATCAAGCGGGGAGGGTGGTCTTAAACACACCAGATATCATGTCTCTAATTTGAAACTTTCCATTCAAAAGTAAATATTCTCACTAAGTTTGAGCATGTAGCCCATTTCCCATTTGCATTTAAATTGCTTCACATTTTAAATTTTCTATTATACTGTATGGATAGCCAATTCTTTGTCTGATTTATCTTCACTGTCTTTCTAAATGACATGAATCCATTTATACTACATTATACTTGTTGCAGTATTATTCCTACAATTAGAGGTTTGCACATCCACAATGTAATTATTTAATATTACTTAAAACAATAAAACAAGTCAATTTAAGAATCACTGAGCCCATACTTGGACTGAAATGTTTGGCGCTGAAATATTTTATTTGTTTTGATGTTTCATTTTTTTGTACATTTTAATTAATATTACTCTTTAGTGCGTTGTTTACTCTTTGACTATTCTATGATTCCCAGTCCTGCAATGTGCTTATTTAAACATTCCTATACTAACTTAAGTTTGTGGCTTTCTTGTGCATCAGTGGCCTTCCTGTTTAGACACATTCCATCTAGAATGGACAATTACCATCTTTTTCAACAAACAGCAAACCATTTCAACTCTTTCCTTACACCAAGACCAGACACATGCATTTAACCTATTCTGAACCATGCACTTAACCTTTGTGATGGATGTCCGGCAAGAGTTGCCGGCCCTCACCCCCAGGCCGCCAGGAGGAGCTCTCCCGACAGCATGGACGTGCCCCAAGTTCCAGCAGGGCCTCAAGGACTTTGTAGTTTTTATACACAGCCCTGCTGGATACCTTGGGGACCACAAGGAGTCGCTGTAGCGAGGCTCGTAGACTCTTATGTGCCCTATAACCTGGAAGTGCGACCTGGTCACGTGAACGGGAGGAATGACATACTTCCAGGTTGAAAAGAAAGACTTTTACCCTGACCTGGAAGTGGTAAGGACTTGTGGACTATGGGGCAGGAACACCTCCGGGTCAGGGGGTATAAAAGGACTCTGGGAAAGCCCAGACACTGAGCTGAGTTGGGAGGCAGGGTGGCTAAGTGTCTGGGAGAAGAGGATTGTGTATTGTTTAATTGTTTATTGAGAATTGTGGAGAGGAGCGTGCTTTGTGCACTTTATTATTATAATAAATCCTATTATTGGACTTTTATCTGGTGTCTGACGTGGTGTCTGAGGGCACAAGGGTGCGAGAAAGCCCTAATCTGTCACACCTTCTAATTTCCTCAATTTTATTTGCACTACCACAGAGCATAGAATTTTAAGAATACAAACAAGTTTGGCCTCAAGCTCTATCACTGAACTATTTAAACCATTGTTGTACAGCAAGCAGTCTACCTACATATCTGCCACACATTCCACTGTGAGCAATGGCAATAGAATCAATAACCAGAAGCTTAGTCACACCCACCTTGTGCAACATGAAGACAAGATACTGACAGAACTCCTTGTCTTTATTAGAGACCTCTATCACTATCCTTCTTTTGAGCGAGTTTCCTCCAATCCTGATCTCATACTCAATATGCATTTAATCGTGTCCTGACAGGGCTGCTCAGTCTCTACTCCAGAGTCACAAGAGTTTTCATGCAGGTCTTAGAAGATGTGGGAGAGGTTGGACACTTAAAACACTACAGTTGGTGGTCCTAGACAAGTGCAGTTCTTTCCCTACCCATTTCCATTCCTCTGTCACATTCCCCAGAGCTGATGTAGAAGAACCCACTTGTTACTTTTGTTCTTAGCAGAGCCCAGCAGTCCTTTGTACAAGTTTAATGATTCATCTCAGTAGTGCCAGATTCATACCTCTAAGAAATCTGATCCTGCAACTGCCTCCTAATTTCATCTTTGAGCGGAAACTTTTTTTTTCATTAAGAAATCATAAAAAATGAATGAATGTAAATTTAGAGCGTAGTTTCTTAGTCATCCCATGTATATAACAAAAGGTTAACACTCATGCATAGACTGATGGCTTCAAACAAAGCACCTATGTGTAGAGGTGTAAACCTTTAAGCCTTTAAGTTATAAATTCAACTTGCTTTGTATATCCATCAGAAAAAAACATTATTTAATTCACAGATGTAATGCTGGACAAAAAATGTCACATCTTTCCATTTATCATCGAGCATGCTTAATACACTTCAGAGTTATGTGGGGCAGGGCAGTATGCGGCTGAATTGCGGGGAAGATGGGGACCAAACAGTAGACAGAGTAACAGCCCACCCAAGGCCATTTTCATGTACCCATTTTCATCAATACAGTGTCAATTTGTCCAAACCTTTTTTGATCAGTTTGCAGTCTAAATTATTTTGAGCTTTTTTTCTTTTAAGACTCATAAACCTTTATCCTAACTATGCACTAAAAGAATGCCTTTGTCTTCTTCCATTCAATCTGTATTTCAGAAAGGGTCAGAAATCCTACAGTTTCTCTAAAGTTATGCTATCTGTTAAGCAGGATGCACAACAGATAAATCAAAACTCAAGATAACACCTTTCAGATCTCAGTAAAGTAGTGCTGGCATTGTGTGTTACATCAAAATAATCCTATGCAAAATGCCTTTGGTCCATTGTTGCTAGATTCTGTATGCTGTTTGTACAGTGGTTTGCTATGTTTCAGCCTTGCACTTAAATCATTTAAATTCATTTTTTCTCTCATCAAGGAACACTCAGTACTCTGAAATGACAAAGGGGCCTGAGTCACATCAATTAAAACTAAGGCAAAACAAGTTATTCAGCAGCAAAAATGGCTCACTGATTAAGAAGATGGTTAGAATGAAAACCTGCAGCCACTGCGGCCCACCAGCACCGGTGTTGGACACAACTGACTTAGAGTCTTCTTGAGTATGATGCAACAAGCTTCAGAATTTTGTGATTTTCCTGCCATTCTTCTCTTCAGATGCTCTCAAACTCTGTCAGGTTGGATAGAGACTCCCATGTCTAATTGGGTTAAGTCTACAGTCTAGTTGGGCAACTCAAGGAAACATCCCAGAGTTGTTCCTAAACTTCTCATGTGTTGTCCCTGCTTTGTGCTTCAGCCAAGTGTGAGGCTCAGTGTGCTCTGGAGCAGGTTTTCATTAAGGGCATCTCTTTACTTCACTGTGTTCAGCTTTCCCTAAACCCTGTCTAGTCTACCAGTCTATGATACTGAATAACATCCCCACTGCGTAATATTGCCACCACCACTCATCTCCATTTGAATTGTATTGCACAAAAATGAACAGTGTATGGTTTCCTACAGACATGATGTGAATTTTGGTTTATTCAAACCAATTGTTTCTCACAGCCTGAGACTCCTTTTGGTGCATTTTTGAAAGCTCCAAGCAGGCTTCCATGTGTCTTACTGAGAAGAAGCTATTGTCTGACCACTGTGTCATAAAGTTCAGATCATTGGAGTGTTGCAGTGATGGTTGTCCTTGTGGATGTGTCTCCCATCTCTACACAGGTCACAGGTTCTGTGGAGCTCAAACAGAGTGACCATTGGGTTATTTGTCACCATTTTACCATGGCCCGTCTTCCCTGTCTGCTCAGTTTGGTTAGATGGCCAACTCTAGGAAGAATCATGGTTATTCCAAACTTCTTCCACTTAAGAATTATGAAGGCAACTGTGAAACCTCCAGTGCTGCAGGAGTTTTTTGTAGCCTTCCCCAGATCTGTGTCTCGAAACAATACTGTCTTTAAGCTCTGCAGAAAATTCCTTAGACATCATGGCTTAATTTTGCTCTGACACACACTGTCAGCTATGGGAGCATATATAGACAGATATGTGGGATAGGCTGTAGGCCTCTGCAACCCTGCTCAGGATTTAGTGGGCTTAGAAAATTATACGATGTGGATTTTAGCATAAGGCAGCAACATAATGCAAAAAAAGTGAAGGGGTATGAATACTTTATGAATACACTGCACTGCATGTTTAACATAAAAAGATTGATACTATGGTCTGATGATGTACGTTAAACCATCAGTACAGAAGTGCTGAAATCCACATAATTTCAGAGCACTATAGTTGTTTAATGTTAAAAAGAATTATTAATATGACTAATTTAGTAAAACAAGAACAGTTCAAGCTTTAAAATTATAATTTAATTGAACTTTTTTGAATGTTTTAATGTTTGACTGATTTGTGTTTTACTTATTGTAATGTGGTCTTTAAGTTCTCTAAAATTTAAACTAAACCCTGATATTGCAACATTGTAGTATACTCTGTTCTGAATGTATTATTTTAATACATCTCTCCAGTATGTGCCTGGTATGTTTAAATGCCAGGCCAGTGTGTGTAGGCTGCCTGAGCTGGAACTAATGAATTAGACACTATTTGCTCATGGATTCCCATTATCAAAGCTGTGAATTGCAGAAGTAGCCAGAATTCATTTCACTTAGGCACAGAACAGCTGTGAAACAGAAACAACTTGTATTTCCCTGGATCAAATAAGGATTTTGAGATAATTCCCCAAAGTGAAATACAAACACTGTCGCTAAATCTTGTGTTTGTTACACATTTAGAGGTCTTTTTTTCACTTTTTTTTAATTTCCAGCTCTACATTTGAAACTGAGCGTTCAGTATTTACCTAACATTGTCAAATATCCCATGGTGATCAACTGAGAAGTACAATGCCCTGCTGTACTTACTGGGAGGTGATTCTAGGAGTTTAAGAATTCAACCCCAAGTAGCTCAGATTTCCCAATCTTTGTCTTTCAAAGCATCTGTTGTTTTTAAATTTTCTGTATAGCCTGTGAAGGATTGGGTAGAGATGTGTCTCTGAGGCTAGGGATCTGTGCCAGCAATCGGAAGGTTGCTGGTTTGAATCCCGTAAATGCTCTACTCTGCTTCTTTGGGTCCTAGAGCAAGGCCCTTAACCTGCAATTGCTTCATCTTGGTTGTCACGTTAATCTGCATCCAGCAGCTCCTGCAACTTGCCAGGCAGGATTGGCACTCCAGCCACTGTAAAAAAAACTCAAAGTGTGCTGCTGAGGTGTCACCTGCTGCACGGCTTGACTTGGTTTGTCGTGTGGTGGGTTCAGCAACACGCTGTATCAGCGCTTGCTCCCAACCTCTATGAAGGATAATTATTCACCTAATACACTTATATGGTGTTATTAAAGAATTCTTTAATGCTGTTTATATTTTTCACATTGTTTGCTATTTGCAACTACAAAAAATAGCATTAAAACTATCTTTCAAAGAAGGGTCAAATCTTTATTTAAACCACAGGTTTTTTGTTTTATATTGTTCAGAGAAAATATCTGCTGCATCTTGCATAATTTTATTCCCATCAGAGATTCAATAGTTCAGGAGTACCAGGTTCCAACATTTTTGCTTAGAGCAGTCATTAATTTTGCTACAAATAGCTAAAGATGCTTTCAGGAGCACTTGAATGACAAGAGACTTTGTATGTAAAAGACACAAAGAAGTCCAGTCCATTTAAACCATTTTACCACTAGTATGCCCAGAAATAAGTGGAAAGATTGTGTGACGATGCAGATTCAGCTCCATGCTCCCATCCCGTCGGTAATGTAACCAGATGAATTGGACAGTGAAGACATCAACAACGAATGCAAGGGGATGGTGCAAAATGTGCAAAGTGCTTTTATTTAAAACAAAACCAAAAACAAAGTGTTCAAAAACAAGTGCAGTGCATAAAGTTGAAAAAACAAATAATCCATTAAAAACAAGTGAAAAATGTGGAGGTTAAAATCACATAAATAGATAGATCCTTTTAAAATGAGGTTAAAGCAATGGCTGGAAGCAGTCTTTTTAAAAACAAAGGCCGGTGCATTCTTCTCCTGGCGACTCCCCGGCTTCTCCCATCCAGGATATGCACCAGTTGAGTCACCCTACCTGCAGCTTACCTTCTCTGCCTTCTGCTGGTCTATTCGCCTTTCCGATCCCTGGCTTCGGTGGGCTCCACCAGACCGTGATTTGGACTCTCCAGCGACCAGAGCACTCACGCTGGGGCTTTCACTTCCCAAGTCCCAGACTCCTGCTGCCATATGCAGCTTGCCATCCTCCTTCTGGTCACTTCTGCTTCTCACTTTAAACCGCTAGTGCAATGATTATCTATTTAAAAAAAACTGGCCTTTTTGATCTGAGCTGTGGACCCACTATACCACAGGTCGATCCCTCACTATTCACCAATGCAAGATGAAACCCTATAAATCATTCCAGTCTGGAGAACATCTAGAAGTGATAGGGATCTACAGGGATAAATAACAGACTAACAAGTAATGGATCCTATGAACTTTATGTATTGTAGTTCAAAATGAAGGGAAGTGTAGAGTGGCTGATCAGGACTGCATTTTCCATTGACATTTCAACACAGCAGTTATATGTCATTTAGTCAGTCATAGCAGGGTTTAAAGCAGGGCATAAATGGTAGTTGGATTGAGTAGTTTAATTTGTGGCTCATTCTACTTGGATGGCTCAGTGCTGAGCAACTTCACATTTTCATTGTGTGATGAAGTGCAAGAAAACATGAGAAGAGGCATGTGGAAAGTAATGTAGCCCTTGTTGGTAGATTGTGGCAGTTGAGAATAAGCCGGCAATTGGTCCTCAGTCCTTAACTGCAAGGTAAATTATAAGTTATTTTCATCCTGTGCCATGTTATATTACAGTACCTTAATAGGACTTTCTCTGTAAAAGTAGTGAAAAGGAGTGGCAAATGCCTATAAGTGGTTCGGGCACCCTGCTTTCATTTAAGCACTACTGATGGGTTGTCAATTGGCACTCCCACCATTAAACAGAAATCATCAAGAGGAGTACTGAATCTACACAATCAGACCATTTGTACAGTGGCACATCCACTATAAATTAAAGAGGCAACTTACAATTCCCCTGCTGAGGTAACCTTAAAATGTAACTGTGAGCCACAGCATGCTATCAGAATTAACATTTTGCTGGTTGTAGTTATTCTAGTTGACACAGGTTGCAAATGAAAATTTGCCAAAAATTGACTGCTGATGCACTGACTCACACGGAGGCAGTAAGAATTTCTTCATGAAAAGGATTTGGAGGTGTCAAGCTGATGTTGTTACCAAAGTGTAACTGATCTATCGTTTTAAGTTCAAAACGCTAATCAAAAATCAGGGACCTTAACATCAATAGCAACCGGGAGAAGTTTTTGTAGCAAGAATCACAGGCCAATGCTGTTTTATCCTAATCTTGGAACCCCCAGAATTGCACAGGCCAAGCTTTAAACTGTTGTTCTAATGATGTCAGGCCTCACACATTCCCAGAGCATTCTGGGTAGATTCCCATACCAGCCAATAATGCTACTATCTCATAAGTAAACATAACGACATTGAAGAATATAGTAAAATTATTCAACTTATTCAGCAACCCTTCTAGATAAAAAGAGGCCAGAATAGAATTCTTCATGTATAAAATAATAGATGTATACTGTGTTCAAAACACTTCAGGAAATTTTATATAAGTGTAATCAAAAATGTCTATCGTAATACCCAATACAGGAAATACCCTTGTGGAGTTTGCATGTTCTTCCTTTGTCTGTCTGTTTTTTTTCCTCATGAGTACTTTAGTGTTCTGCCCACATATTATGTTAACTGGAGACTCTAAAACATGTAGGTTTTAGGGTGACTGACAACTCTAAACGATAAATATTTAGTTCCAATGACTCTAATAAAATCCATGAGGTGAATCGAAATTGTGAGTGAGTGTGGATACATGTGTGATTGTGCTCTGCAAGAGACAGGAAATCGATATTCCCTACTCCTGGCAAGTCTGAACCAGATAGGTGGGTATGAGAATTCAGGAATATATTGATAAATGGATAGCTAAACATAAGTAAACTGACCATTCTTCGGTTTGATTTTTTTACACCTAAAAAAATT
This sequence comes from Polypterus bichir lapradei, assembly GCA_026402145.1. NCBI lineage: Eukaryota > Metazoa > Chordata > Cladistia > Polypteriformes > Polypteridae > Polypterus > Polypterus bichir. The sequence continues at coordinate 68,821,082 of JANRMT010028174.1, forward strand.
GTCCAAAAATTAGAAATAGAAAGAAAATAGTCTTACACATGAAAGAGATACCATATTCATTTAGAGCCATAAGTGTAGTCTGTGGGGGAGTATTTGGATAAAATGTATCCTCTCCTTATGAAGGGGGCAATACAGATAAGAATATAGGCCTCTTGACTAATGAATGAGGGATAGAGGCAGATCTTCAGTCAAAAGGGAATGTGCTTTAATTTCTTTCTTTCTTAGATGTCTGTTAAAAGCCTTTTTTGACATTAAGCACAGCATAGAGCTGTGACTTTTACTGTTATTATTTTCATTTGAACTTGTGATCTCCGGTGACTTATCTAACCACAGACAGAAAGCAGTTTTGGAATGAGGGGATTTTGCAACAGTCAGAAGTGCAGACATACACTTTTACAGACATGCCTACCAAGATGATAAGGTCAGAACCTTAAACAGTGAACTGGTAATTTTTCTGGATTTTCCACGTGCATAAAAGTGACACCCTAGAACCATTAGTTTGCACTTTGTGCACATGTACTGATATGGTCTGTTAAAATGACATTAAGCAGTGTGGGTTAGGGGTGTTCAGCTTGGCTTTGACAAGCTTTTAAATAGCAGCTTCAAGCAGGAAGAGATAATGAAAGAACTGTAGACACGCAGAGACACTCAAAGCCATACACATTGAGTGTATCAGCCAGCATCATCTATCACACTTCTTGAAAAATTCCGAATTGTGTTAATTGATTTGCCACACTCATTTACTTTTACGTTTCTGAATGTTAAAAACTACAACGACCAACAAAGTTTGCTGCCTGCTCCCCTTGCCTTCCTTGTTGAGCTATCATGCTGCCCAAGGTGTAGAAAAAGAGGAGACATGCTCCAATAGGGGAAGTGAAGTACAGTAGCAGTCAGTTCCAGGTGTAGATTGGATCCATAGTCCCAGTGGCAAGGGGATTGTGCCTGCCAGGCTGTCTCTTCTCCAGGACTAAGTGTCATTGTGGAAGACATATATGTGGGTCTCCGTAACAAAGAATCTGGGTGTGGGGAAAAAAGTATCTAATGTTTTAGGATAAGGTCAAAACTCTTTTATGATAAAACACATGTGAATTGTGTTTCCTGTTTACGCTCTGATTTTTCCAGAAGCAATTATTCAACAACTAGCTGTGTTACCTGCATAAAACAAGTTAAAATCTAAGTAATCAATGTAGACCTCAGCATATTCAGCATTAACATCTACAGTGCACCATCTATTAGAGTGTACTTAGCAATGCATGCGGTAATAAGGCGCTTTGCATTTTTCATCTCAACAGATGGCACAACAAAAACATTAGTACTGCCTTTACAAATGACATACCAAATGGCTTATAACAGAGTCATAGCAACTAGACAGACACACAGATACACACACAATTGTACTTTTATTGAGCTGGATATTTTAGTATAAAGTGCATGTTTTAAGCAAACAACTGGATAACTGACATGAGGAGTATGCAACATAAGTAATATCAGATTTTTTTTCCATGGACATTGATATTGTTTGCTGTGGTCCAGCATTGGTCACCATGAGTGCCATGTTATCATTAACATTTTTTCCTCTCCATTCTCCATGAAAATATAAGATTGAAATTCTTTCTCGGTTATATCACCCAAGGCAAACTGGTCCTAGGTGAGGGACGAGTCAAAGAGCAGTTCAGAAAACCTACCATGAAGAATAAAAACTTTGGACGCTGTTTTCCCTTGCCCGGATGCGGGTCACTGGGGCCCCCCTCCGGAGCCAGGCCTGGAGGTGGGGCTCGATGGCGAGCGCCTGGTGGCCAGGCCTGCACCCATGGGGCTCAGCCAGGCACAGCTCGAAGAGGCAACGTGGGTCCCCCTTCCCATGGGCTCACCACCTATGGGAGGTGCCAAGGAGGTTGGGTGCAGTGTGAATTGCGTGGTGGCCGAAGGCAGGGATCTTAGCAGTCTGATCCTCGGCTACAGAAGCTGGCTCTTGGGACGTGGAATGTCACCTCTCTGAAGGGGAAGGAGCCTGAGCTGGTGCACGAGGCCGAGAGGTTCCGGCTAGATATAGTTGGGCTCACCTCGACGCACAGCGTGGACTCTGGAACCAATCTCCTTGAGAGGGGCTGGATTCTCTACCACTCTGGAGTTGCCCCCTGTGAGAGGCACTGAGCGGGTGTGGGCATACCTATTGCCCCCTGACTTGGAGCCTGTTCATTGGGGTTCACCCCAGTAGATGAGAGGGCAGCCTCCCTCCACCTTCGGGTTGGGGGACGGTTCCTAACTGTTATTTGTGTGTATGCGCCAAACAGTAGGCTGGAGTACCCACCCTTTTTGGAGTCCCTGGAGGGGGTGCTAGAGGGCACACCTTCTGGGGACTCCCTCGTTCTGCTGGGAGACTTCAACGCTCACGTGGGCAATGACAGTGAGACCTGGAAGGGCATGAATGGGAGGAATGGCGCCCCCGATCTGAACCCGAGCAGTGTTTTGTTATTGGACTTCTGTGCTCATCATGGATTGTCCATAACGGACACCATGTTCAAACATAGGGGTATCCATATATGCATCTGGCATCAGGACACCCTAGGCCTCAGTTCAATGATCGACATTGTGGTTGTGTCATCGGACTTGCGGCCACATGTCTTGGACACTCGGGTGAAGAGAGGGGCACCTGGTGGTGAGTTGGCTTCGATGGTGGGGGAGGATGTCGGTCAGGCCTGGTAGGCCCAAACGTATTGTGAGGGTCTGCTGAGAACATCTGGCAGAGTCAACTGTCAGAAGTAGCTTCAACTCCCACCTCAGAACTTTGACCACTTCCCGAGGGAGGTGCGGGACATTGAGTCTGAATGGGCCATGTTCCATGCCTCTATTGTTGAGGCGGCTGACCAGAGCTGTGGCTGTAAGGTGGTGCCTGTCGTGGCGGCAATCTCCGAACTCGTTGGTGAACACTAGCGGTGAGGGATGCCATCAAGCTGAAGGAGTCCTACAGGACCCTTTTGTCCTGTGGGACTCCTGAGGCAGCTAATAGGTACCGGCAGGCCAAGCAGAATGTGGCTTTGGTGGTTGCTGAGGCAAAAACTTGGGCGTGGGAGGTGTTTGGGGAGGCCATGGAGAACAACTTCGATGGCTTCGAGGAGATTCTGGTCCACCATCCTGGCGTCTCAGGAGGGGGAAGCAGTGCAGTGTCAGCACTGTATATGGTGGGGATGGTGCGCTGCTGACTTCGACTCAGGACGTTGTGGATAGGTAGGGGGAGTACTTTGAAGACCTCCTCAATGAAAAGGCGTTCGACCTTGTCCCTTGGGGAATCCTGTGAGGGATGCTCCGAAAGTATAGGGTACCGGACCCCCTGATAAGGGCTGTTCGGTCCCTGTACAACCAGTGTCGGACCTTGGTCCGCATTGCCAGCAGTAAGCTGAACCCATTTCCGGTGAGAGTTGGACTCCACCAGGGCTGCCCTTTGTCACCGATTCTGTTCATAACTTTTATAGACAGAATTTCTAGGCACAGCCAGGGCATTGAGGGGGTCCGGTTTGGTGGGCTCAGGATTGGGTCACTACTTTTTGCAGATGATGTTGTCCTGTTTGCTTCATTAGGCCGTGATCTTCGGCTCTCTCTGGATCAGTTCGCAGCCGAGTGTGAAGCGACTGGGATGGGAATCAGCACCTCCAAATCCGAGACCATGGTCCTCAGCCGGAAAAGAGTGGAGTGCCCTCTTAGGGTTGGGAGTGAGATCCTGCCCCAAGCGGAGGAGTTCAAGTATCTCGGGGTCTTGTTCACAAGTGAGGGAAGAATGGAGTGGGAGATCGGTGCGGCGTATGCAGTGATGCGGGCTCAGCATCAGTCTGTCATGGTGACAAAGGAGCTGAGCCATAAGTCAAAGCTCTCAATTTACTGGTTGATCAACGTTCCTACTCTAACCTATGGTCATGAGCTGTGGATAGTGACCGAAAGAACGAGATCACAAATACAAGCGGCTGAAATAAGTTTCCTCTGCAGGGTGTTTGGGCTTTCCCTTAAAGATAGGGTGAGAAGCTCAGTCATCCGGGAGGAGCTCAGAGTAGAGCCACTGCTCCTCCGCATTGAGAGGAGTCAGATGAGGTGGCTCGGGCACCTGATCAGGATTCCTCCTGGACGCCTCCCTGGTGAGGTGTTCTGGACACTTCTAACTGGGAGGAGGCCCCGGGGAAGACCCAGGACATGCTGGAGGGACTATGTCTCACGGCTGGCCTGGGAATACCACGGGATTCACCCGGAAGAGCTAGTAGAATTGGCCAGGGAGATGGAAGTCTGGGAATCTCTGCTCATGCTGCTGCCACCGCAACCCAATCTCGGATAAGCAGAAGAGGATGGATGGATGGATGAATGGATGGTTATAAGTACAAAATACATGGGGTAAGTAGCAAATAAAAAATATGTATCCATTTTTGGTGGAGTATTCTTTTAAACTGCCTGCGTAACAGGCAGCTTACAATGATGGTGACAGCAAAGTCACTATCTTATCAGAGCAGCCCTGTAAACTATAACCATGTAAATCATAGGCTCCCTAAACAAACTAGCTAATCGCAATATTCAATTAAATGAAAGTACAATAATCACCTTTAATGTTTAACCCATAATTGCTATGCCAACACTAGCATATTTAAAGAATGCAATATTAACATCAGGTCAATGCACAGAGTATGAGGGTGTTCCAACAAGAAGTTGAATATAGAGAATAATTTAGAGGAGTGTCATTAATCATTGTATTTAACAATGGAGAATGATATTTGACAGGTTTTAACTCAAATTAGTTGATTTTAGAGATGCTTATTGTTAGAAATAAATCAGTTTTTATCAATGCATTCAAAGCCTACAATTATAGTCATGTTGTCATGTTGATTACTACATTTTGTTTTGCCATGTCTCAGTCTCCTTTGCCACTTCAAGTGGAGTGTTACTATTACGGTATCTTATTATTATTGTTGCTGTTTTATTTTTTTTAATGAAAAATGCATCTTTTAAAGTAAATGTTGCAAACAAACAACTTATATTGATCTTTTCGTTACCAAATAGTATGAAAGTTTACTATGATCAAAATTGTATAAACAACCCTCCGAAGTAGCCTATAATCCCTTTCAGTGAGTAATGTCTGCTCTGTTTCCTATGAAAGGCCATGCTCCACTAATGTGTCAGATTTCTTTTAATTCTTTAATGCTCTGCAGTCCTCTGCTGCTGAATTTTTTGATACCAATAACCAGTCTCTGAACTCAGCAATATATATATCTGTATCAATATCTATAAGTACAAAGCACCAATCATAAACAGATTCAATTTAAAGAAAATCAAAAAGAGAAATTAGCTATGTCATCAAAAAGAGGAGCTGGAAATTGGAAAATTCACAGAATTAGTTTAATAATATTAATCATGAATGCAGAGAAACTGAAATATAATTTATGTTGTAGCCTATGATTTTTTTTTGCCTCCTAATGTTTAGGAAAAGCCAATGAACAATTAAATACAGTCAATCATATATTAGGGTTTTTAAAACTATGGAAGTGAATCATGGTTGTAAAATACTCACAATAAATGGTGCATATGCCCACTTTATGGGGTGGAGCGCTGTTTTATTTGATATTCATCTACTGCACACCTTTGATATCCTGATTGATTTTAACACAGGTGTCAAGCTCACTCACTTTATGGAAAAGCTATTTCACTTTGATTTTATAGAGTTTTTGGTGTTGAAAAATGTAAAAAATAGCACTAAAATATGTTATATTTGACAGCCCAATTTAACAACATATACAATATATTGGAAAATATTATCAAAAAAAAAAATGATTATGATTTTAGCAATTACAATACAGTAAAGTTAATTTTTAGATGTTATCATAGGTTATTCAATAGCATAACAGTAACATACTGTATGAAGCCTAGGAGGTTTATGCCAGCTCAGGCTGGTCTGTTATTTTAAACTAATGACTCCCTTGAAAACCATCTTTGCTTACACGATGATCTGTTTCAAAAGTTCAGTGACAAATGGAAATGCACAGCACAAAAAAATGGATAAACGAGGCTTTATCTGTTACTGTAGCAGATGGCAGTACTGCTGCACAGTTTGGATACCACATGGCTGATAAATGGTTCTCTGTAACGATGCAGAGTGCTCACTCGGATAATGACCTACTAGTGGTACTGCTTTTATGTTTGTACGTTTACACCAATCTGTTTTGGTGCTGTTTTAACCGCATGCAAACAGACCCCACGGTTTCTGTCTTTCATAATTCTGCCACAGTTCATGTTTGCTAAATTTCACAAATGTAAGTATAGTATTTTCAGTCATAATTTATGATAATAATGGTCACTGCCTGATGAATGCTGAAGAGTGATAATTGGTAAATCTGTAATGTAACTTCTTTACAATCTTAACATTGTCCATTTCGTAATGTACAAATACTTTTTTCATTCTTTGCTTTAGGGGCTCACTTTAGTACATCTTTCAGTCACTTACTGGATTGCTACATAACACAAAGAAAGCCTTTGTTATGACTTACTTAGTTAAGGTCTTGTTACTTAGCAGTAACTTACTAAAAAACGCACAAAGGTAGACCCCTGTTGTACTGTTACCATGGCTTTTTCCATCGCAACTTACAGTGTTGTGTAATGCTTTCAATAAAAAGTTGTTGTAATACCATTATACACCAATATGCTGGTAGACAGTCTGTACTAATCAGGGTCAATGAATGTCAACACAGAAAATGCAGAAACATTTCTCCTGCTTGGCTGTGTTAATAGGATCAATAACAATTTTTTTTTTTATTTGGTGAATATTTTTGTTTCTAAGAAATAGGCTCTAGGTTAATAGTCCAATAACAGACTATTGGAAAGTTTATAGAAACAAGATGGGATGAGAAAAGAAAATTCACATGAAAAAAGGTAAAACAGAGAAAGAGCATATTCTACAATGGATTGTGTGGCTGGGTGCAGGTCTCACAAAGGTAAAAGTTGCCACACCAACCGGGTCATCCTGTTTAATTGACTGAGTTGTCCTGAGTTGTCCAGACTGTTCTGGTCGCAGAAGACACCTTCTACTGAGCAGCCAGGTTTCTTATACCTGGTGAACTAAAGAGGCATGGCTAAGTGCCCTCACTGGCACTGAAGGGAGAGAAGGAGAAGAGAATGTTAATGACAGCACCCTCTCTCGTCCTGGTGGGTAATTACATACATCAGCAAGCCTGTGAGAAGGTCCTCCAACGCGCATGCGTGACAACTGATATCTGATAAAATAATAGAAAATAAATACTTTATAGTAGATGTTGGTACCAGCAGCAAGCAGTGTTTATTTTCATCTTCAGTATAAGTAGCAATTAAATGCAGACACCACATGTGAATATTTGCAAGAAAAGACTCACTGGACTGCTACAACAAGATAAACTCATTATTTAATCAAGAAAATACCAAAAGCATGCAGCATTTCCTAAGAATCCCTAATTTCTCCCTTACACATCTACATCATACTCCCCAGAAGGGCAATATATTTACATCTGTTACTCCTGTATCAGTTTTGAATATGTCAACATTAGTTATAACAAATAAGAAATATTGGGTTTGTGTATCAGCTTGTATTACTTCACTCACTTCCTAACTATGTGCCATTTTGCTACATTTTTTGCAGAGCAACTTTATTGCTGAGCATTTTTCATGGCTGTGATGTGTTCCATCATCATTCACATTTGATGTCTCCCCATGCGTCCACTCCTCTTGGGCTTCAATTTACTATTTTTCCCATATGCCATTTTGTTTGTTTCTATTTTCTAAATGGCTGCCCATGCGTCAACTTGCTGGCTTAACTGAAGTGCCACTTTTTCACAATGATGCACCTTCTGAATGATCTGAGCAAGCATAAGGTCGGGCATCAGTAATACGAAAATTCTTTCTTCAAGATGCCAAAAACTATATGATCTTAGATATGCTCTTCGTGATCTTCTGACACCATATGAAAATTTGCAAGAAAAAACTTACTGAACCGTTGTAGAAAGATACACTGAGTATCTAATGAATGAACTATTAGAAGCATGCAGTATCTATACTAATAAAAGGCAAAGCCCTCACTCACTCACTCACTCACTCACTCACTCACTCACTCACTCACTCACTCACTCATCACTAATTCTCCAACTTCCCGTGTAGGTAGAAGGCTGAAATTTGGCAGGCTTATTCCTTACAGCTCACTTACAAAAGTTAAGCAGGTTTCATTTCGAAATTCTACACGTAACGGTCATAACGGTCGATAACGGTCGACAACGTCCGCCATGTTGAACTTTCTTATTTATGGCACCATCTTCACGAAATTTGGTAGGCGGCTTCCCTGCGCTAACCAAAACCGATGTATGTACTTATTTCGATGGTATGACGCCATTGTCGGCCGCCATTTTGAACTTTCCAACGTCACTAATTTTCCAACTTCCCGTGTAGGTAGAAGGCTGACCCCATCTTCACGAAATTTGGTAGGTGGCTTCCCTGCGCTAACCAAAATCGATGTACGTACTTATTTCGGTGGTATGACGCCACTGTCGGCCGCCATATTGAATTTTCCAAACATCACTAATTCTCCAACTTCCCGTGTAGGTAGAAGGCTGAAATTTGGCAGGCTCATTCCTTACAGCTTACCTACAAAAGTTAAGCAGATTTCATTTCGAAATTCTACGCGTAACGGTCATAACGGTCAACAGCGTCCGCCATGTTGAACTTTCTTATTCATGGCCCCAACTTCACGAAATTTGGTAGGCGGCTTCCCTGCGCTAACCGAAACCAATGTACATACTTATTTCGGTGGTATGACACCACTGTCAGCCGCCATATTGAACTTTCCAACGTCACTAATTCTCCAACTTCCCGTGTAGGTAGAAGGCTGAAATTTGGCAGGCTCATTCCTTACAGCTTACTTACAAAAGTTAAACAGGTTTCATTTCGAAATTCTACACGTAACGGTCGTAACGGTCCATAACGGTCGACAACGTCCGCCATGTTGAATTTTCTTATTTATGGCCCCATCTTCACGAAATTTGGTAGGCGGATTCCCTGCGCTAACCGAAACCGATGTATGTACTTATTTCGATGGTATGACGCCACCGTCGGCCGCCATATTGAACTTTCCAATGTCACTAATTTTCACAATGTCCGCCATGTTGAACTTTCTTATTTATGGCCCCATCTTCACGAAATTTGGTAGGTGGCTTCCCTGCGCTAACCAAAACCGATGTATGTACTTATTTCAGTGGTATGATGCCACTGTCGGCCGCCATATTGAAGTTTCCAACGTCACTAATTCTCCAACTTCCCGTGTAGGTAGAAGGCTGAAATTTGGCAGGCTCATTCCTTACAGCTTACTTACAAAAGTTAAGCAGGTTTCATTTCAAAATTCTACGCGTAACGGTCAACAACGTCCGCCATGTTGAACTTTCTTATTCATAGGTAGAAGGCTGAAATTTGGTACTTATTTCGGTGATATGATGCCACTGTCGGCTGCCATATTGAACTTTTCAACGGTCTTTGTTACTTATGGGCCCATCTTCAAGAACTTTGGTACGCGGGTTCCCAACGCTAACTGAATCCTACTTACGTACATATATACGTCCATAGACTGCAGCTCGGTCACCGTGTGAGGTGGCGTTGGGTCCCCCATCCCAACGCCTCCCACGTTGTTGGCTGCCTGCCTATATATGCCTATATGCCTGCCTGATGACGCTGCGATACGCGGGTATATATATATATATGTATATATATATATATACCCTGATCTACATACTCGAATAATGAATACTTTATTCGCAATCAATGATTGTTTTGGTAAAGCCATACTCAGTGTATTCATTAGATGAACGGTAAAAAAGTAAGAGCGAGGGGAGGGTCACTTATTGAGGCATGCAGACAAAACCACATTAGCACGCCGGCTCGATGTACGAAAAAATATATCTTTTTCAAGTTCTATTTAGTCCATATGTGTCAAATTCAAGGGCCACGGGCCACATCCGGCCCGGCGTGTAATTATATCCGGCCCGCGAGATCATTTTATATACTGTATTATTGTTATTAATGGCCCGGGTATATGAAGCGCTGGTAACACAATAAACTACAGATCCCATAATGCAGCGCTTCACCTGCCTTGCTGAACACTTACCGCGTTAATCAAGTCTAGCTTGCAAGTTATTGCGAAGCTAGCCCACACGATGCTTAAGAGAAAAGTTGATTCTGAAAATAGAGCCTTTAAAAACCGATGGGAGGCTGAGTATATGTTTAGTGACATTGCCGTTAAACCCGTGTGTCTCATTTGTGGAGCTAATGTGGCTGTAATTACAGAATTTAATCTAAGACGGCACAATGAGACAAAACATCAAGATAACCTGAAAGACCTGAATGCAATGCAGAAGATACAGAAAGCAGAAGAATTAAATAAGAATCTGACACTTCAGCGGACGTTTTTACCCGTGCACAATCACAAAGTGATTTCAAGTGAAGCTGCTTTTATGGGAGACACAAATGCACCAGTGCAACTTGCCCCACTTTCCCTGTTGCCAAGTAATGTTGAACCAAGTCGTCACTACGGTGTTCCCAAATACGCACTTTGCTGATAAACTGAGCGCACAGCGCGTTGGTGACTTTGAAGAACAAAAAAAGTCCGTCTACATGCGGCTCGAACCTTGTGCATGTTTGGTAGCACATATCTGTGTGAGAAGCTCTTCTCAGTGATGAAGACTAACAAAACAGCACACAGGAGTCGCCTCACTCATGAGCACCTGCAGTCCATCCTGAGAATCTCCACAACACAGAACCTCACACCAAACATAAACGAACTTGTTGCCAAAAAAAGATGCCAGGCGTCCAGCTCTAAAATGACATAAGAGCAAAGACAACTGAATGATTTGATTTGTTATTGCTGAAAGGAACACATTTTATTTATATTTCCAGGTTTTGTTATGCAGCATGTTCATATTTGAATTTGTATAATTTTGACAGGATATATTTTTATGGAGAGCAAAATCTTTTGGGATATTTAAAATCTAAGTTTATTTTTTATATAAAATTACATAAGAGTAAAGAAATTTGAATGTTTGTTCTTTTAAAGTTTACTTTATTTCTAACTTGTATAATTTAGACAGGATATATTTTTATGGAGAGCAAAATATTATAAGTTGTTTAAGGTTTGAGTTGATTTATTCAGGAATAATATTCCTGTCTGTTTTTACCATTCCTACCAAAGATATTTCTGTCGACTAAATAAAAATTCCTTCTATTTAAAATTTAAATAGAACTTGAACAATAATATCCACGCAGACTTGCACGTAAGAGCATATATAGATATATATATATATAGATATAGATATAGATATAGATATTGGAACAACACTCATATCAATGACAAAACAATTACATTAACAATCATGTTACGTTATTTTTTAAATTTTTCCTTTTCTTTTTCATACCTTCTTTAACACACTACTTCTCCGCTGCGAAGCGCGGGTATTCTGCTAGTTATTTATAAACCTTCGACTTTCCCCATGTACATCTGCACCAGTTTACACTGTAATATACGGTATATACTGTATTACAACAGAAAGGGGACTTTGTGCTCAGTTGCTCCAGCCACAGGACATACATTCTAGAGATGGGATTGTTGAAGTGCATCTTAAATCATTTGAAACAAGCTAAAAATGGAAAGGATAATGAAAGTTGACATACTGAATATATCATACATAACAACACGAGATGTTTGACATAACACAGCATGACTCAATCCACCAAGCTTGGTGGTCTGGCCTGTGAGCCAGCTTGTCCTATTATTTCATCCAGGTACTTTTTAAATGTGGTCAAGGTTTCCACTTTAACTCCATGACTTTGTGGAAAGCAGCCCGGACACAGACAGGCAGACTTTATATAATCACAACACACATGTTTATTATACATCCTACTATATACAAGGTGCAGCACAACCCCAGAACTCCCCCAAAGTCCGGGCCTCAACAAAATGCCTCACTCTCTTCAGGCCGCCTCCTTTTCTCCCATCCCGAGCTCCGTCCTTCTCGCTCCCGACTCAAGCCAACGAATGGAGGGTGGCGGCCCCTCTTATCCCTAGCCGGATGTGCTCCAGGTGCCTCCCGATAATCTTCCGCCGGCACTCCCCAGTGTGGCGGAAGTACTGGCTGCGCACCCGGAAGCACTCCGGGTGTCCCTGGTCTTCTTCCCCCCAGCACTTCCAGGTGTGGCGGAAGTGCTGAGGGCCAGGGCTCCTCAGGCATTGGGGCGTCCCCTAGCGGTGACCACGGGCCCCAATAGGGCAAGCCCTCCTCCGGTCCTCCTGGGTGTCCCAGCTGGGTACCACCATCAGCCACTCGCCACAACTTATAGCACCTTGTTCCACATTCCCATGATTCTTTGTGTAAATAAGTGATACCCAGCTTCATTCTTAAACACTTGTCTCTTTAATTTGAAGTGGCCATCTTGAGTATGTCATTGACTACTTAATGAATGATTTTAAGGGGTCATCTCTATCAAGGTGTTTGGGAACTTCATTTAATCAACAAAATATTTTAATCCTCATCTTTCTTCCAAAACCACTGCAAGAAGAAGAGCAGTGATCAAATTATGACACCATTTGCCTCTCCACCTAAGAGGATCTCCTTTTCACTATTAACCTGTCTAATAACTGGATAAGAGCAGGACTCTGTGCTTTATCTAACAGTGCAAGAGTCATTGATTATCTACACTCATCTCAGCAAAACATAAGCATTATCAATCCCTGGACCCCAACCCATTTTCAACTATTATATTTTTGTCTGATTTTTCAACTTTACACCTGACAGAGGTTTGATAATACCATTACAAAGTAGTATGGCTTCTATAGATGATCAAATTGTTCTTGTCTAAAAAAAAATAGGTCAGCAATTCTAGAAATTAAAGGCTTTCTCAGTTGTAATGTCAAGAACTTTGCTTACTTTGCAAAATCTTTAAATGAGATGTAGTTTTTACACAATCAGTGTGGAGTGGAGACCTTTGGGGGTATTCTTTGAGGCCCAATAGTTCTCCTGGATTGTCTTTCAATTCCTAAGTTTGAATCACAGTCCCAGTTAGTACCCTACCTATGTGGAGGTTTGCATGTTCTTTCTTTTTTTGTTCTGAGTCTTCTAATTTACCTCTGGGTACTCCAATCTTTCTCCTAAATCACAAAGATGTAGAATTTAGATTTATTGATTACTCAATTTTTCACCCAGTATGTGTGAGCTTGGGTGTGTACATGTGTGTCCCCTGTGATGGACTGGCATTTTGTTCAGAACTGCTTTCCATCTTGTTCTAAATATTTCCAGGATAGCCATTGGCAGATGGATACAGTGGAATACAAAGGATGCACCAAAAATGTTTTGACACATTTTATGTACGTTTGTGGTTGTAGGCAAATGGAAAATATCCAAGCATTATCGTAAAAGACAGGAATCAACCTTAAATGGGGTGCCATTTTATCACACGACACATCATTACATACTCATGTACAAAATCCAAACCAACAGTAATCAGATTCAGTCTCCGGAAGCATTAAGACAGCAACACCAGTCATTCTGCCACTAAGTCATCCTATAATGCAAAGTATTACAAGAGAATAATGTAGACTAAAAAAATTATCCAATGACTGATAAAAAGACTTGCATAAGGTAGTGCATCAACATCAAGAGACCAAAATATTTTGACTAATTTACTTCTATAACACACAAAGAAATTTAGATGGCATTGTGGCTTTTTCCAAGTGGTCTTATTTCTTTGTATATTCAATAGCTACTGCTTTATATTAGCAGCAATATACCTGCACAATTCTTCACTGTGACTGTGACCATAAAGTAAGACATCTTATTTATTTCTTTAGTCATTCCGGTGCATGTGCAGACAATTGTGTGTGTATATCTTTATTCATCTATCTATTTATGCATTTAATTTTATAAAGAGCTTCTGTAAAATGGTAAATTTCCCATGGGGATAAATAAAATCATATCTCTCCGTTTATCTAGGTGTAACATGTTGGTTAATCAGTGTTTCTAAATTTGCCTGGCATGATATTGTGCTTCAGTGTGCCTACTATGTGTCCTATTCAGTTAGGATAAGTTCTGACTCCATGTGATCCTCTAATAAAAAAGCGGCTTAGAAAATTAATTCATGGACAAAATCCTCATGATGAGCTGCACTAAAGAAAGCCTTTTTGCCTTTCCAAGATTACCAGATGCTGTTCTTCCTTGCTTCACCAGCCAAAGATTAATTTTAAAAATTGGGTGTGGAATTTGTTTTCCAAATTGCAAACTTGCACAGTAGACAGGGCTGACAAAATGTGTTTTTATTACGTCTGATAATTAGTGTCACCTAAATGTGATGCACCACTCGAAGCTGATACACTGTAAAACTGGCAAGTCGGTGACTAATTGTTGTAAGGTTCACCTTAATCATGAAGGTACAATATATACAAGGAGTATCAAATGGATACTGATTACTATGATCTTAAAAAGTTGTGCAGCAGACAGAACCCATTTTCTTTCAAATTTGATTTTTTTTCCCTCACATTTGCTATTTATTGATTTTATTTTTGTATTCCAGACCTCTAGAGCAGGGGTGACAAATTTAGATCCAGAAGTCAAACAATAGTGAGATATAAAGCAAGCCAATACATGACCAGGTAACTGAAACTCTCTAACCAGTTTCTTAATAAGAAACCACTTCAAACACATTATAGAATTTATGGCTCGTCAGTGTTCTTGTTCTGCCACACCAGACATTTGCCAAACCATTGTAATTTTCTTTTTCCTGACAGCATCATCAACTTGTTTTATGGAGTAGAACTGACCACTATTTCTCAGACCTTCAGTTTCTTTATTCCTTTAAACTAGCTGTGCTACCCATAAATGCAAGTGCCAGTACTAGGTTATTTTGCACCTTAGGCCAAGATTACTAGTGTGCCAACCAATTGTTCGGTAGCAACCCCCCAAGCCACTCCCTTATGATCTGCATCGTAGGCAAATGCCTTAATGGTGGCGCCGGCCATGCATCTAAGATGGGGTAAGCAATCAACTTAGACCTAAGCATTAACGTTTGCAGCACACAATCTATTGGAATGTACTTTGTAATATATTTGACAATAAAATGCATTGCATTTGTCATTCCAACAGATACCGCATCACAAACATTTGTATTAATAAAATGCATTGCTACAAATGTTTTGCGATGTGTAATCTGTTGGAATGACAAATACAATACATTTTATTACTATAAATGCTTGTGAGGCACAGAGACATAGCAACCAGACAGACATACAGATAACACAGATTTACAGACACATATCCTTTTATTAAGGTGGATACTCTATTGGAACTATCTCTGTATGATAGATACATGAGTGAAAATGGGATCAAATTAGCTGTTCATCTGTTGGCTTGCTTTGCTTCGCATTATAGCATGACAGCAGGTCAAGGAAAAATAAAGTTCTCAGTCTTAAAAAGCAAGTCAATTAAAGCTAAATGAGTACATTCCATCAGTAGCAGTAACTTTTTAGTAATTAAGAAAGTAGCTAGAATGAAAATATGTAGTTTGGCAGACAGATCTAGGTACTGCCATCAATATACTATATGTAAAATGCTTACTTTGAGAACAAATTAATCACTGTGATATTATCACTGTTTCAAAAAAGTAGTTGGGTTAAAAACTTAAAAATTATGCATTTCAGTTACATATAAATTCTCCTTCCAATCCATTCACATTACCCCAGTGTAAACAATGCCATTTCACTCCACGTTTCTCAATCATGCTCATGAATGAATGAAGTAACCACTTCATAACTGAAAATCTTGAGTTAATGCAAGTATTACATATAAACTTGATGTATTTCAAATATATTATCACTGTCTGTTACTTTCATACTAAAGTTTCAGTCTATATATTTTTAAATATCAAACACTGATAAAATAAATGTTAGGATTTGTTAATTTTTCATGTCAAATTTTCTACCTAAATAAATTAGGTAAATCCTATTTAAACATAGTATGTTAGTTTTAGTTAATATATTTACTTTATTTGAACATAATGAAATTAACTAAACCACACATAGATCATTTTATAAAGGTAACATTCATGCTAGGTACATATAGTAGGTGTAATATAATATTCAAACTACATCAATACTGTTCCATTTATTAAGTGTGTGGGGGTTCACTTACTGTATTACCACATAAGGTAAACAACTTTTATTTTGTTTGGTTGTGTTTTTCATATAATCTTAACATTAATTACATTGGAAGCAAACGAAACAATGCCTTTCTGATGTTGGGTGGGTGACGTGTATCAAAAAAAGTATCATAAATCAGCTTTCACAACCCCACAAAACCCAAAGCATTTATAAAAAAAAATCAATATACTAAAATCTTTAACATTGGAAAACCCTCTGAATGTGTTGTCAACAAAAGAGGCCTTTCTTTATGCAAAATGTCATACTTTATGCAAATGTCAGATAGTCGAGTACATAAAACTTGATTTTTTTTAAGGTAAATTGACCTAATTTAACTGTGTTTAGGGAAAATCGGAATACCTTGTTTCGAGGATTAGAAAAGTATTAATTTCAAGTAAGAATAACATAAAATATGTGAGTAATGACAATAGTTCTTAAGACCGATTATGCTTCTGTTGACAAAAATAATCAAATTGCTTTGTTTCAACATAAATAACTGTGTTAGTGTGATACCTAACAAATTTAAGTCAATGTAACTTTTTTAAGTTAAAGTAGCTTAAATCAGTAACATAAAGTGAGCATCCCCAATCATTCACTTTTAATAATTATTGTTATGCAGCAACGCAACACAACAAGTGTTGTCAAATATAGGCAGAAGGTGAAAGAAGGTGGGCCTTGGATTCAGGCATATTACTAATAAATAGTAATACAGTAGGATACATATGAAATAGGCAGGTACACAGTAGTTATGACCAGCATGAATGCTTGTGGCCATGGATTTTACATATTTTGGGGTTTTCCCCACTTAAGACTTTTGTCAGCTCAATTTACATTTTATTTCTATGAAGTAAGTGTTTAGAAAATAAATTATTTGTTTCTGCCAAATAATTTTTAGATGTATGGAAGAATGTCTTCCTAAGCTATGAAGTTCTGTAGCCAGTAAGAAAATGTCATTTCCTATTGCAGGCGATTCCAAGTGGTGATGATTTATGCCTTTAGCTGGTATATCACTTCTTCATGGACCTCAATCTCTTTTTGTTGGATGATTCAGAAAATGGATGTATGATCTTACATACTAATAAACGTATACCATAAGTTCTCTCACTGTGTGGTACTCTGGTGTTCATTTTTTTCCACATTCCCACGTACATGCATGTTAAGTTGATTACTTGATTTTAAATTGGCTCCAGGTAAATGTGGACATGAGCTTGAGTGATGGACTAATACCCCATCACAGGTTGCATCCTACCTTGTTCCCAGTGCTGTTGAGAGGTACTGCGGGTTCCCAAAAACACCAGCTTCAAGAATGCTCTGTTACACTGATTTACCTTTAATGCATGCTGTATCATACAAAGGAAAGGTTCATGCAAGTGCAAGCAACTTCACAATACAAAAAATTCAGATTTCATCTTCAGGATATTTGCCGCATTTAAATGACAGTAGATTTTCACTTACCAATTAGTAAAGGATCTGAATGGCATTGCCAAACAGCACAAATGTAATTACAACAAATCCGTTTACTGACTAAAGCTGTTTTTTGAATCCACTTATGGTGTTTCATGTAATCAGATTACAGAATCTGGTGCAATAGTAACTAGGTTTAAATTGGATTTTAGGGGCCATTGTGAAAAATGATTGACATATGTGATAAATTAGGAGAAACAAGCTGTTAGAATGTGGGAATAATTGCACTGTTTAAAAGCAGAAGTTTAACACCAGAAGTAAATAGTTATGATAGTTTAATTGGACCAAAATTGAAATGGTCTCAGTAAATGAAAGTGGCACAACATGATACAAAAAAGCTTCCAATTCAAGAGCAGGTCTGAGGAGGTGAACATCGTGAAGGAGCCAAAATCCACTAAAATCTGAAACTTTGGGAAAAAGATTGATGATGAAATGTTGATGCTGAAGTGCTCAAACTTTGTATATATGAAACAATTTAAAAGGACAGTAGAAAGGAAAAAAATATCAGACGTAACACTTTTGATTTTTACTGTTGAATCCAAAAATACTCAACAACAAAGGGAATATGAGAAAGTCAGTTGCTGTCCTCATTCTTTATGTTGTTTTCCTACATTCAATTCTCTTAAGAAGTACTCCTTTTCAAATTGTTCATCTCTGAATCCACACCTAGTGTCATCTATCTGCTCCTTCAGAAGAGATTTTACTTAAATGAGCATGCAGTTCATCAGTATGTGCAAAGATTGTACTCATGAGAAGGTGCAAATACCTGATCTTCTAAGTATTTTCCTAAATATATTGTTGTTATTTTTTATTTTATTTTTATTAATGGTTGACTGTCTGCATCAAACTGTGAAGCACGTTGGAGGTTCCTTGTACATTTTGGGCTGCTCTTCTACATGCACAGTTAATGACCTAGGCAGAATCCTAAAAAGTACAAGTTAATTCAAGTCCATTGTTCTATACCAGCAGGGAGGTGTCTGAACATCCCAAATTCGTTCTGCAGCAGGACACTGACCCTCAAAAAAACGGCCAAGGTCATAAAGAACTATCTTCAACAAATGAGGAAAAGAGAGGTATGGCCTCCATAGAGCCCTTATCTCAACATCATCAGGCTGTCTGGGATTACCTGGAAAGACAGACTCCAGCAATATGCAAAGTCTACAGAAGAATGGCTCCAAGCTCTTCAAAACATTTGAAATAAACTACCAGTGGATGTTCTTATAAAACTGAACAATAGTGGACCTAAAAAAAACGCTGCAGTTTTTCAGGCAAAGTATGTGGTTTGATTTAGTTTTATTGCTCTTTATGGTAAACTTTTTGATATTTAAAAACATTTTATTTCATTATTTTTAAGGGCATCTTAGCTTTATACATTTTTTATATGTGCTGTATCGGAAGGCAAGGACTGACTGACAAATGTAATAGATGGACAGTGGCAGACTGCCTCCGGGGGTCAAGTGTTGCCAAGGTATGCTGGGTGCCACTATCTGTCTGGTGGAGCTTCCATTTGGACCATGGGAGTTATAGTTCCAACAAGGAGACTTGTTGATACTACAGAGCTGCCTGCGTGTCACTGAAGTGAGCTGTCAGGGTGGTGGCTCACCTTGTCATGTGGACATATAGTACTGCTGGTGCCTCGTTGATGCAATACTAATGCACAGGAAGAACTCCTTGGTCTGGCTTGAGAAAAAAAAACTCTCCATTTCAGCCTGTAGAGTCACATTCAGTAGTGTAGGAGGCCAGCAGTCACCTTGGAGAGGAAGAGAAGGACAAGATCAGTGCTTGTATTGTGTTTACTCTGGTGCAAATATCCTCTGGAGTGCTTCAAATATGTTAAAAGATACTGTGTCTAATAAAAGAGTCCTTTTGGACTGGAACCTGCATGCGAGACGTGTATGTTGTGGGTTTGGGGTGCAGGATGCCCCACCTAAAGTTCACAGTGCTTAAATCTTTTGCAAAGTAATGTACAGTATACTCTAAAATAGAATATAGTATACATCCTAGCTTTTCTTATATCTGACCACCAGATTTTGCATGGCAGAGTTATAATTTTATTTATTTATAGATTTTGTCGCACAAAAAAAAAAAGAAAAGTATTGACCAGCCCTAGGTAACTTTGCAAATCAAATGGATTAACTGTACACTGTTCTCCCAGATTGTATTAGATTTCCCCTTCTAAAAATACAGCAGCAAAATGAACTGCTAAGCACAGACTAAGCCTTTTGAGAAGTTTTCAAGAATATCTATTATTATGCAAATTATACCTGCATTCTGGAGACAGTGTATATAAATGAGAAATGAAGAGGAGTCATTTTCATTGGAAATCAATGACGTCAGTGTGTATCAACGCAGAAAAAAGAAGCACTTGATGACTTGTACCCTATATTCAACGAACAGGCTATTAGTATATTCATAAAAATTGAGATATTTCTTCAAATGCTGCATATAGAAAATTAGTGCATATTTTGCCAGTAAAGTGAGTAGTACAGTAAAAAAAAATCAGCAATTTGTCGTCTAAAGTCAGTTGTGATCGTCTGGGTTATGGAGAAATTAAAAGTGTATTATAATTTTTAATGTCAAATGAAAATGTATGACGTATTCTGCTATATCCTTGATAGTCTTTGACTATGTCTGCTTCTCTCTCTCTCAAGATCTTTCTCTGTGTACTGGTGTGCTCCTTCTTTCTCCTGATCATCAAACTGTAAAATATTTATCTGAGGTTCATTTTAAAGATGTTACACTGGGTGGAATCATGTCTGGCCATTGAGAGAATTAACAAGTCACTTATCTTTCAAAGCTCTGTACTTCCTTTGTTCCCTTTAATTCGGTCCTCATAAAGGTGGCATGATGACCATTTCCTCAATATCACATACTCACTTCATGTCAAATAAAAAATTCCAGTCATAATAACTTTTACATTCTTGGGAAAAAAAGTAGTAAAAAAATCCATCATCAACATGGGCGTGAAGATTCAAATATATTGCAGACAGAATTCGAACCTCTGTCTTCTGTACCACCACATTGCCAGTTAGAGACACTACTCACTCATTCACGCACTCACTCACTTACACACATTATTTTTCAGCTTTATGCTACAATCATTTAAATTCTTTTTTTTTCATATCAACCAACACTAAATAACCCAGAATGATAAAGTAAAAACAAAATTTGAGAAATTTTTGAAAATGTATTAAAAATAAGAAAAAACAAAATAGCCCACTGACACAAGTCATCAGACCCTTTAAGTCCTTAGTTAAAGCACCTTCTTGGGTTTGACATAACAAGCTTCTCACAATTGGATTTTGGGATTGTATGCCTTTCTTCTCTGCAGATCTGCATAAGTTCTACCGGGTTGGATGGAGACCAACTAATTGGATGGAGACTAATTCGATTAGGTTCATGTTCAGGCTCAAGTTCAAGGGCATTCCCAGAGTTGTTCCTAAGCCATTCTCGTATTATCTTTGCTTCATGCTTACAGTCATTGTCCTGTTGGAAGGTAAATCTTTAGAACAGTCTGATGTCCAGAGTACTCTGGAGCAGGTTTTCATTAAGGGTATCTTTATACTTTGCTCCATTCAGCTTTCCCTTAGCACTGTCCAGTCTCTCAGTTCCTGCCACTGAAAAACAAATGAACAGCATGATGCTGCCAACATTATGCTTCACCACTGGAATAGTATTTTCCAAATGACAAGTGGTCCCTGGTTTCCTATAACAACAACATTTATTTATATAGCACGTTTTCATACAAATGATGTAGCTCAAAGTGCTTTACAAGATGAAAAAAGAAAAATACAAAAATAAGATTAGGCAATACTAAGTAACACAAAATAAAGTAAGGTCTGATGACCAGGAGGACAGAAAAGAAAAAAGAGGAAAACTCTAGAGGGCTGGAGATAAAAAAAAAACCCAAAATCTGCAAGGGTTCCGAGGCCACAAGACTGCCAAGCCCCCACTGGGCAGTCTACTTAACATCAATGATCTCAATCAGTCCTCATGGTTTTCAGGATTCACGTGGAAGAATTAGATGATGAGAGTCATGTGGACCTCTGGCATTCAATCCATCAATGTAGGAACTGCATAGTGCTTTCATTGGGTGTTGGCGGCGCAGATCACCATCACAGAAAACCAGAAAAAGAACAGCAGAGAAAGTAGGAGATTGCAGAGATATGATAAAAATGATAATTAAATACATACAGTATACAGAATATCAGGGTTACACTAAAATAAAGCTATAAGAAAGCTATATTAAAGTAATGGATTTTTAGCAGTTTTTAAAAGTGCTCCACCGTATTAGTCCAGTTAATTTCTATTGGTAAGCTATTCCATATTTTAGGTGCATAACAGCAGAAGGCTGCCTCATCACTTCTTTAAATTTAGCTCTTGGAATTATAAGCAGACACTCATTTGAAGATCTAAGGTTACGATTTGGAGTGTACAGATCTGATGCATAGAATTGAGACCAAACAGTTCAATCTTGGTTTCATCAGATGACAGAATCCTGTTTCTCATATTCTGAGAGTCCTTTAAGTGCCTTTTTGCAAACAACACTTGGTCTTTCATGTATCATTTGGCAACTCTGGCATAAAGTCCAGCTCAGTGGAGTGTTGCGTGGGTGGGGGTCCTTTTGGATGTTTCTCCCATTTCCACACAGATTTTCCGGAGCTCAAACAGAGTGAACACCAAGTTCTTGGTTACCTCTCTTACCATAGCCCTTCTCCTCAGATTGTTAAGTTTGGCTGGACATCCAGCTCTAGGAAGGGTTTTGATTGTTCAAAATTTATTCAATTTACAAATTATTATTATTATTTGACTCTTGGGAACCTTCAATGCTGCAGACATCTTTTGTAACCTTCCACAGGATCTGTGCCTCAACACAGTCCTGTCTCTAAGCTCTGCAGGTAATTCTTTTGACCTGATAGTTTGGTTTTTGTTCTGATACAACTGTCAATTGTGGGACCTCATATAGGTAGGTGTACGCGGGTATTGAGTGTTGTTTGATGAGGGTAAATGAATTTAAACAATATTAACATAAGGTTGCAACATAATGAAATGTGAAAAAAGTGAAGGGGTATGAATACTTTCTTAACCCATTGTAATTTTATTCATTTAGCACTTCCCATTCTCAGAGTGTTTCGGAATTATTCAAAAGGAAACAATAGGAACAGAATAATAAAAAACGATCACATAAACACGACCGCACATAAATTAATATCAGACATAAAACATGAGATAAAAGATAAATACAGGAAATGCTAAATTCTTAGATTAACAAACAATAGGCAGGAATACAAATTCCAAATGCTGAAAGAAAACTATGAACAAAAAAAAATAATTTGTGTAATTGGTTACAGAAGTTGAAGTGAGAGAAAGGGCAAGAATGTTATCTTAAGTTGAATGTCCTGCTGAAGAATAGGATGACAAGATTTTCTATGTCCCAAGCTGTGAGCACAATTAATGCATATGTTCGATCGAATAGAGAGAGAAGAGGTTGGATGATGCGGAGATAGTGAATCAGGAAGTGCAACAGATTAGCAAGGAAGAAGTAAGGACAGCTTTGAAGAGGATGAACAATGGAAAAGTTGTTGTTCCAGGTGACATACCTGTGGAAGCATGGAGATGTTTAGGAGAGATGGCAGTGGAGTTTTTAACCAGATTGTTTAATGGAATCTTGGAAAGTTAGAGGATGCCCGAGGAGTGGAAAAGAAGTGTACTGGTGCCGATATTTAAGAATAAGGGGACTGTGCAGGACTGTAGTATCTACAGGGGCATAAAATTGATGAGCCACAGCATGAAGTTATGGGAAAGACGAGTAGACGCTAGGTTAAGAAGTGAGGTGATGATTAGTGAGCAGCAGTATGGTTTTATGCCAAGAAAGAGCACCACAGATGCAATGTTTGCTCTGAGGGTGTTGATGGAGAAGTATAGAGAAGGTTAGAAGGAGTTGCACTGCGTCTTTGTGGACCTGGAGAAAGCATATGACAGGGTGCCTCGAGAAGAGCTGTGGTACAGTATGAAGAAGTCGGGAGTGGCAGAGAAGTATGTAAGAGTTGAACAGAATATGTACAAGAGAAGTTTGACAGTGGTGAGGTCTGCGGTAGGAGTGATGGATGTATTCAAGGTGGACGTGGGATTATATCAGGGATCGGCTCTGAGCTCTTTCTTATTTGCAATGGTGATGGACAGGTTGACAGACAAGATTAAACAGGAGTCCCCGTGGACTATGATGTTTGCTGATGACATTGTGATCTGTAGTGATAGTAGGGAGCAGGTTGAGGAGACCCTGGAGAGGTGGAGATATGCTCTAGAGAGGAGAGGAATGAAGGTCAGTAGGAACAAGACAGAATACATGTGTGTGAATGAGAGGAAGGTCAGTGGAATGGTGAAGATACAGGAATTAGAGTTAGCGAAAGTGGATGAGTTTAAATACTTGAGGATCAACAGTACAGAGTAATGGGGATTGTGGAAGAGAGGTGAAAAAGAGAGTGCAGGCAGGGTGGAATGGGTGGAGAAGTCAGGAGTAATTTGTGACAAATGGTTATCAGCAAGAGTGAAATGGAAGGTCTACAGGATGGCAGTGAGACCAGCTATGTTATATGGGTTGGAGACGGTGGCACTGACCAGAAAGCAGGAGACAGAGCTGGAGGTAGCAGAGCTAAAGATGCTAAGATTTGCATTGGGTGTGACAAGGATGGATAGGATTAGAAATGAGTACATTAGAGGGTCAGCTCAAGTTGGATGGTTGGGAGACAAAGTCAGAGAGGCGAGATTGCATTGGTTTGGACATGTGCAGAGGAGAGATGCTGTATTGGGAGAAGGATGCTAAGGATAGAGCTGCCAGGGAAGAGGAACAGAGGAAAGCCTAAGAGGAGGTTTATGGATGTGGTGAGAGAGGACATGCAGGTGATGGGTGTAACAGAATGAGATGCAGAGGACAGAAAGATATGAGAGAAGATAATCCGCGGTGGCAACACCTATAGGAGCAGCTGAAAGAAGAAGAAGACCCCCTGGGAATTTTGTGCACAGTTATACATATCTATAATTGAACAGCAATGGAGTGTGGGTGGAGGAGTTGTCTCCTTGGAGTTTTAAGCACTTGTTATATATTTATAAAATCAACAGGCTTGGGGTGGGGGGTCACCCATGAAGTTTTGAAAGCACAATTTACATGTATATATCAAAGAGTGGGGATTGCCCCTGTATTTTAATAAGAATTAGGTTTTTTGCTGTGTCTGTGTCAGTAGAATTATGTTTGCTGCATAATAAAATGTTTTCATTTTTAATTTTTTTTTACTATTAAATTATTTGTAGAGACTCATGGCCTGAAATTGGGACTATCCTAGTTAAATCTAGGCAGCTGGTCTTCCTATCTTTAAGTAATCCTTGTGATTTAAAAAAATTAATTGAGTCAACCATTCTCGTTTCTTTCCAATGTCTGGTTGTAATAAAAACTGAAGACCTGTCACTCACATAGCACAAGTTAATTTGATGGCATCAGTGGACTGAAGTGAGTGAACAGGACGGTAGGAAATTACTGATGTAGTCCGTTGCAAGGCCATTTAGAGCTTTACGGATTAGCAATAGAATTTTATATTCAGTCCTATAAGACACAAACAGTCAGTGAAGATGAGACAGAACAACTGTTATATGATCACTGTTGTGGGTCCTTGAGAGGAATCTTGCAGCAGAGTTTTCAATAACATGGAACTGATTAGAACAGATTAGAAGGGGCAGTGGACAACAGAGAGTGTCTGTAGTCAATGTATGATGTGATGAAAGCACGGGAAAGATTCTCAGTTTTAGAGAAGGTTAGGAACAAGCGAACAGACAATATTCTGATGATGAGGATGTATGAAATTAATGTTATTTACGTGGGTTGAATAGAAAGGTATGAAATTAATAAAATTCAAGAGTCTTTGCAGAAGGCAATAGTACGACGATATCATCATTGCAAAATGATGCAAATTAGTGCTAATAAGCACAACTTCTAGTTTATTTTTAATTTGAAAGAGATGTGTCATCCAGCATTTAATTTCTCCAAGATGAGTAATAAGATAAGAAATCCCTGAAGAACATTCAATTTTAATACTGAGTATCATCCACATAAAAATGATAACCCAGTCCAAAGCTAAAAATATGACCAAAGTGAAGCATGTACAGAATAGTAAGAACCAAGGATTGAGCCTTGAGGAACAGCATGTATGGCTGGAGCAAATCTAGGGGTTCTTTTGCCAAAACTGAGAAACTCTTGCCTGTTAGTTAGATAGGACGTAAACTACTGCAAGAGGTGCCAGAGATACCCAAGCTGTTGTCCATTCTGGATAGTATAATATCATGAATAATAGTATGAAATGCTGCACTAAAGTCTAAGAGAATTAATATGCTAATTTGCACACTGTCATCTGTCATAAGTAAATCACTTCCTACTCGAAGCAGAGCAGTTGGAGTAAAAGGGTTCTATCAGGTTACTCACTCACTGATTCACCAACAATTTCCATTCACTTTCAAGCTGTATTTCTCCATTGTGTTTCATGTCCGCTATTGAATCTTATGACAATGGGTAATACCCTGCTATACTTCTTGTAGGAGTAAATATCCTAACTGCAGTATATGTTCAAGTAACTTCTCAACGCATCAATTTCCATTTCATTGTCTTCAGGTAGCAATGAGCTCAGTAACTCATACTCAAAACCTCATTCTTTTAGTCACTACCCACAGATTGTGACAATAGATGAGGATGGGGACTGACCTGTAAATTGAAAGCTTTAATACTTAATGCTGTCATACATGCATCTTCTATTCAAAAGAAAAAAAACACTAGTCTTCAAGTTTGGAGATGTTGTTCTTCCCTTCCATGTAACAAACAAGATGTGTACTTAATCAAAACACCTTGAAACAATACAGCAGGGGTCTCCAGTTCTGAACCTGGAGCACTACTATGGCTGCAGCTTTACATTTTAACCCTTTTCTTAATTAGTGATCAGTTTTTGCTACTAATTAACTCTTTTGTTTTAATTAGCAGCCAAACAATAATGAGATACAAAACACGCCAACACTAGACCAGCAACCTGTGTCCATAATACAATATAAGAAAATACAGAAAGGAGAAGGTCTCAGTAATGTTGATCTGCTCAGGTCCTAAATATTTTGATGCTGTTTTTAGAAAAAAGAAAATCAACAGTTTTGGAAATGCCCACTGTGGCAGAATGAGAGAACCAACAAGCCATAAATTAAATAACCAATTTAAACAATAAGAATTGGCTTTCACTAAGCAAAGTTGATGTTTTTGTAGGCTTGCTTAGAAGAGAGTAAGAAGTATCACAATTAACCTTCTTTCTCAACAGACAAGTTTTCAGGGTGATTAGTGTTTCTAAATTATGCATCCTAAGATAAACTGCCCTCATGACAGATTTGAGTCTTGTACCTGTTGCTTCCAGAAAAGGTTCAAACTATAAAATACACAATTGATTAAATGAGCATTCCCACTTCAAGAAAGTATATTCAAATCCAGTCTCTCCACAACGTCTATGGAGTCCACATGCCTGTGTGGTTTTATCCCTGGGTAATTTGGTTTTCCTCCTCCATCCCTTAAATATGAGTTTTAAGATAAATAGTAACTCCAAATTGGCAAGTTGTGATTATGTATACCCTGTCTAATTTCTGTCTCTGCCTTGCTCCAGAAGATGGTGATACACTCCAGAGTTCCATAACCCTAGTAAAATTTAATTAAGCTAGTTAAAAAATAGGAAGGGTTTCTAAAGAAGGTGTACGTTCAAATTTCAGAACCCTACCAATTCAGTCTTCGTGTCTAACATGTTTACTACCTACATGTAATATTGTACACTTATTTATATTAAGTTTCATCTGCTGCAAACCCGTCAGAGTCTGAATTCTCTCCATGTTCATCTGTAATGGTACTTCTGAGTATCTGCCTTTCCACCTACTTTGGTAACATTTGCTTTTTACTCGCTTGTTTGTTACACTTTTATCTAGATCACTTATTTAATACACAATTGCAACCAGAACCAATATCTGAGGGACACCACCTTTAATATTAATTAATTTCAAAAAAAGTTTTTTTTCACCCTAACCCTTGCTTCTCTATTTTAGCAAATGTTGCACCTTACACATTACACCTTTTACTTTAATCACTAGCCTCTCAGATGATATCCTATCAAAAACATTTTGAAAATCAAGTTAAGCAATACTAAAACCGTATGCATTCTGCCAATGAAAAGCTTCTGTTACTTTTTTGCAAAATTTTAGCATATTAGAGAAACATGACCTGTATTGTCTAAGTCTATGTTTGTAGTTCCTTGATAAATCAATTATTGATTGGTATTGCTCAATCCTTTCTTTAATAAGCATTTCCATTCATTTATTCCTGATACATGTTTAGCTTGTGGATTATAATTACTATCACTGAGACATATACCTTTTTATATGATGGGACAACATTTTTTAGCTTCCATTAATTCAGAAGCAATGATTTAAGAATTCAAAGGTAAATATTAACCAGTCCAGGCAATTCATTTTATTTTTGTCCTATTGTATTAGCACTTTTGTCTCTGCTATCTCTGTATCACTGAGTACCTCCAAAACCATGACTACTAAAGATTATCAACTTCTACAAAAGTGAAAACTTCAGATAAATATGGATTTAGAGCATTGCTATATCATTTTATATATTTTTAATTTGATGTCTTCTGTTTCTAATGCATTTCACGTCCTTATTGACCTGTCTTTTACTACTAGAATGTCAGGAAACACAGCTTAATGGCTAGAGAAGCCGACATTCTACGTACTAGTGCTTACATTTCTAAGATAATACTTAATTTGACAGTGGTCAGGGCTGGCAAAACAAAACCTCTGAAGAAAGACAGTTGCTTTGCCACTAATTCACAAACGATGCGAGTATGTCGGCAAAATGAAACCTCCTAGGAGAGAGATGCCCAGAGTAGTTCTTTTCAATTACCTGACATCTCTACATTTCTTTTTTTTTCTGACGATGTCAGATATTTATATGCACTAGAAGCATGGTGTGCCAGTCCATTGCAGAATACAGCCATACTAATGCCCATATTTAGTGAGGAAAAATGGGAATCTCAGAACATAGCTGGCAGTTATATTAGCCCCCATAATGTAAAACAACATTTAAAAGTGTATATGTTGAATTTTTTTCACATCTATTCAATTTAAGTGATACTAAAACACAAGCGAAGTTGCTGTGCCTGTGGACATGGGACAAACATAACAGCTCAATGAAAACAGTGGCTAGGTCCAGGATTCTAACCCTGAAACTAACAGCCAGCATTTCTCACCCTGCCTAAATACTAATTAAATAAATTAAATAAGAAGTTTATGGTAAAATTAGAAAAATCTCCAAGAACAAGAAAATGCATTGTAGATCTGAAACAAAAGTTGGTAAAAGAATATGTTGGTTTTTTTTTTGTTGTGTTTTATTTTTCAAAAATATGAAAGCTAGTTTCTTTTTCACCTTCTTCAATCTAATTGTAGAATTTATCAGCAGAAAGTCATTCAATACTGCTAACTCTAATATATATTCTTTTCACTGCTTCATCTAGCTCAGTTAATATTTCTAATCTTGCATCTGTCTCACCAAAAGCTTCCAGAATTCTAATTTTCCTGAAAAACAAATCAAAAATAATGGTGCCGATAGACTAGAAAGCAAATTATTTAAATTAGCTATCTCCATTACATTTATTCCCCTGTGGGCCATTCTTTTAGAGCTGTCTTCTCAAAACTCAGGATTGAACAGCTGCTCAGATGAGAGTTAATGTAACCATTTTCTCAAAGGCCGATGACAGAATTCCAATAAATCACTCTCACCCTGTTTCAGATATCCCAGCAGTCTCCCTGAGTTTTGGAAAAGAAGTGTTCCACACCCAGCTGCTTAACCATACCAAGACTAATTGAGTAATATCAGCCTATAATGCACACATTATCCTTTGATAATAAGCTCAGTGGGGGATGAGGTGAAGCCACATGCGTCAATCAGATCAATTAACTGGCTCGTTAGAAGAATAAGTCACACACCAGTGAGCTGTTGTGTTTGTACCATTTTTTGTAAATATTTTATGATTTTATGTTGCAAAAGCTTTGAAGAAGTTACACAGTAAATTGTATGTGTGCATCATACTATGTCTATGTATATAGATAGTTATCTGCTGACTGAAGCCCAAAGAAGAAGCTGGTGAAGAGAATAATTATTATTCACCTACACTAAATTAAACAGGCATAGAGTTCCTGTATTTGGTATGAAAATGTGGGGGATTTGTATGTATTTTATAGGAAGTAACAAGAGTTCCATGAAAAATATGCTGCCCCATTTTGATTTTTTAATTTCTTCATTAATATGTATATTTATGACTCTGAATGTTATACGGTTGTCATTCTAACAGTAATAATATTTAAATTTATACAGCCACATTCAAAGAGAAAGACAAAAGGTTAAGATACAAGTTCAGGAAAACTATCTACTGTCTATATATTAACTCACATTGCTTTACTAATGAAGTTAAACCATCAAAGCTCAAAGCTCTCCTTTTTTTCCTACTGAATAAATGCCAAAAAACTATATTCTTGGTGTAGAAGTCTAGTTATTTAAGTTCATTGGCCAACTGAAGTTTATAGGGCATGTCTCAAGGGTGTCCTTTTGAGGTTTACAGGTAAGCCAGGTTGAATGTCAATGTCAATGTCAATGTCACTTTATTTATATAGCACATTTAAAACAACATAGTAATGCTGCGGCCAAAGTGCTTTACAATAATAGAATAAAAGAAAAAACAATAAACAATAAAACATTAATAGTAATAAAATATATGAACATAAAATAAGATACAAACCGGATTCCAAAAAAGTTGGGACACTACATGCAAGGATGTGGAGGTGCCAACTTCTAATATTATATTCAGAATAGAACATAAATCACGGAACAAAAGTTTAAACTGAGAAAATGTATCATTTTAAGGGAAAAATATGTTGATTCAGAATTTCATGGTGTCAACAAATCCCAAAAAAGTTGGGACAAGGCCATTTTCACCACTGTGTGGCATCTCCCCTTCTTCTTACAACACTCAACAGACGTCTGGGGACCGAGGAGACCAGTTTCTCAAGTTTAGAAATAGGAATGCTCTCCCATTCTTGTCTAATACAGGCCTCTAACTGTTCAATCATCTTGGGCCTTCTTTGTCGCACCTTCCTCTTTATGATGCGCCAAATGTTCTCTATAGGTGAAAGATCTGGACTGCAGACTGGCCATTTCAGTACCCGGATCCTTCTCCTACGCAGCCATGATGTTGTGATTGATGCAGAATGTGGTCTGGCATTATCTTGTTGAAAAATGCAGGGTCTTCCCTGAAAGAGATGACGTCTGGATGGGAGCATATGTTGTTCTAGAACCTGAATATATTTTTCTGCATTCATGGTGCCTTTCCAGACATGCAAGCTGCCCATGCCACACGCACTCATGCAACCCCATACCATCAGAGATGCAGGCTTCTGAACTGAGCGTTGATAACAACTTGGGTTGTCCTTGTCCTCTTTGGTCCGGATGACATGGCGTCCCAGATTTCCAAAAAGAACTTCGAATCGTGACTCGTCTGACCACAGAACAGTCTTCCATTTTGCCACACTCCATTTTAAATGATCCCTGGCCCAGTGACAACGCCTGAGCTTGTGGATCTTGCTTAGAAATGGCTTCTTCTTTGCACTGTAGAGTTTCAGCTGGCAACGGCGGATGGCACGGTGGATTGTGTTCACTGATAATGGTTTCTGGAAGTATTCCTGAGCCCATTCTGTGATTTCCTTTACAGTAGCATTCCTGTTTGTGGTGCAGTGTCGTTTAAGGGCCAGTATGGTTTTACGGCCTTGACCCTTACGCACAGAGATTGTTCCAGATTCTCTGAATCTTCGGATGATGTTATGCACAGTTGATGATGATAGATGCAAAGTCTTTGCAATTTTTCGCTGGGTAACACCTTTCTGATATTGCTCCACTATCTTTCTGCGCAACATTGTGGGAATTGGTGATCCTCTACCCATCTTGGCTTCTGAGAGACACTGCCACTCTGAGAAGCTCTTTTTATACCCAATCATGTTGCCAATTGACCTAATTAGTGTTTATTGGTCTTCCAGCTCTTCGTTATGCTCAAATTTACTTTTTCCAGCCTCTTATTGCTACTTGTCCCAACTTTTTTGGGATTTGTTGACACCGTGAAATTTTGAATCAACATATTTTTCCTTTAAAATGATACATTTACTCGGATTAAATGTTTGATCTGTCATCTACGTTCTATTACAAATAAAATATTGACACATGCCATCTCCACATCATTGCATTCAGTTTTTATTCACAATTTGTTTAGTGTCCCAACTTTTTTGGAATCCGGTTTGTAGATAATAAATAGGAATTATGTTATATGATCACAAAGAGGAAAACCATCAGTATTACTGAAGGTCACTGAATGCAAGTGAAAAGAAGTGAGTTTTTAATCTCGTTTTGAACTGTTCAATTGTAGACGACTCCTTAATATGATGAGGTAGAGAGTTCCACAGGCGAGGGGCAGCAGCTGCAAAGGCCCTGTCCCCCTTGGTTTTACATTTGGTACGAGGGACAACAAGAGACAACTGACCAGAAGATCTAAGCACTCTGGATGGCTGGTGTAAAACACACAGTTCAGATAAATAGGCAGGAGCAAGCCCATGTAACGATTTAAAAACTAGCAGCAAGATTTTAAAATCAATTCGAAAACTGACAGGCAGCCAGTGTAACGAAGCTAAAATAGGAGAAACAGAGTCATACTTCCTTGCCCCAACCAGAAGGCGAGCAGCAGCATTTTGGACCAGCTGTAACCTGTGTATCAGAGATTTGTTAATCCCAGAATACAGCGAATTGCAATAATCGAGGCAAGAAAAAATAAAAGCATGAGTAGCTTTCTCAAGATCTTTAGAAGATAAAAAAAATCTTCCCAGACAAAGTATAGGACTCAGGTGAAGAACTTTGTTTCTTGGTGCAAAGAGAACTGTCTATATCTTAACATCAGTAAATCCAAGGAACTGGTCATTGAATGTTACTGCACCAAAGAGCCTCTATGTCTGGTCACTATTCTGGAAATGGATGTATAGGTGGTCCACATCATTGGTAGGTTGGACTGGTCTCAGAAGATAGAGCAGCTATAAAAGAAAGGGCAGAGCACAGTCTTTTTCCTTAGGATCCTGTTACTTTAATGTGAGTAGTGACATCCTTCACATCTTCTACAACTCTGTGATGGCCAGTGCGATTTTCTGCACTGTGGTATACTGGGGCTGGCGACATTACTGCAAGAAAGACCAACAAATCAGCAATCTAATTAAAAGGGCAAGCTCAGTTATATGACACACTCTGAACCCTCTAGAAAAGAAATGAACTAAAACAAAACTGAGTACCATTATGAACAGTTCTTCACATCCCCTCTCTGGGACACAAAAATTGAGGACTTTCAGCCAATGAATCATTCAGCAGAATTATGTCTAGAAACACTACTGGGGCTCCTTTATACCAACGACAATACACCTGCATAATGTCTCACTGTGACTGTGACAGCCAAGTCAGAAATGTTCTTTCTTTTTACATTTTTTTCCTTCTGGTGTGTTCAGATCACAGTGTGTGTGTGTGTGTGAAAACTTGAACCCTTCTGTTTTTTCAGATTGTATGCCTACTCATTAAACATCCTATTTTGACAATTGATGTAATCTCATATTTGGCAAAAAAAAAAAAAAAAAAACAGCAAGGATGTGTCCTGAATCTCTTCTTGGTCATTGACAGTAGCACACTGTTCTCTCAGTAATATTCAGGTATTACTTATCCTCATCCCTGGCTCTCAGCTTCTGTAAGATAAATGTTTGTTTACCTCTTGGACTGTACGTCACTATGGAGTGTTTCTTAGGCTACTCCTCATCCAGACGTAGTTTCAAATCACATATTGTAAACTGACAGAATGTACACAAATCTTGATCACTATAGTAACGTCACCTAAGTCCCAATTTGAACAGTACCTTTTTTGTCTTTATATGTTGATACCTGAAATAGATCTGATTATGGCTGAGTAATATGGACTTAAATTGATTTTACGATTATTTTCACCCATAATATGTTGTGAAAACACCTTAAAGATTATCAGCACCACATAGTATAATACTAATATTAGTGAAGGTATCATCTCAAATGACATTTTGTTATATCTCCTCTACATATATTTGATTTTCCACCGTATGTATTACGTTCAACACTTTGCCTTACTTGTTGGCATTTGTGTCTTTTGTTCAGTAATTCTCTAGTTCTGTTTGACTGTTTTAGATGATAATCACAGAGCATAATACATGTATATATGTATTTTATATATAAACTGTTTTATGATTTTCATTACATGTAATGGTTCACAATTATGTATTTACAAATTCATATTTTTGTTTTTGTCTGTAACAGCCCTGTATAATGTGTAGGTGTTTTTATTTTACAACATTCTCCAACGCAGTAGTTAGTGTATCTGCAGCTTTATATTTTGTATCGAGTATTTGTAATGGCTTCTTAAATCCTTTACATGGCCAGTTCCAGGGAAGAATCTGTGAAGGACATTTGAAATTCTGAGGAGGGCAGTGATATTTTGGTGGAAACTGAGCCATTTCAACTACCCAGTGAAACTTTACTTTCACTTTCAATTCCAATAATTACAACAGCAACAACAATTTTTTCTTGAATAGCCTAAAATCACACAAGGAGTGCCTCAATGGCTTTTAACGGGACCTGTTTTTGACAACTCCTCTGCCTTTACTCTCTATGAAGACAAAATATAACTCCCAAAAAAGAAATCTTGGCCAGGGAAATTCAGAGAAAGTGACTCCCTTTCAGGTAGGTTGGGCATGGGATGGTCGTCAAAAATGGGGTAAATACAATACCAAAACAGAACACAAGTAATCTTCTTCACAGAGCTAGAAGAACAATTGATGATTGCCACTTCAGGAACACAAAACAACAGTACAAAATAATAAACATATATGGACACAGATTTGTTAAAATACATCAAGTAGAAACTAGTTAACATAAATGAAAAACAGCACAATTTGTTCATCAATGAATTGTAGAGCTATGGCCAGTTTGTAGAAAAGGAATCAGACAAGCTAGACACAGTCAGGGTCTGGGAGGTCTTGGCCAACAAGCCGCCCAACCCATTGGCCATTCTACAGAGTGGCCCAGATCTAATTATACAGATCCAGATCGTCTGGATGACTAATTTATGCGGGGACGATTCCAGTTTGGCGCGAAGACAATTCTTAATGTCGTCAGTTCACACACTTCTCAATGGTCTGGGATTTTTCAGGTGAAAAAATTTCTATGTAATAAACTTAATAAGTTATAGCGTAATGAAAACTGCATAATTAGATCTGGACCACCCTACACAGCAGAGTCAGTGCTGGGCCAGCCAATCAGATGAAAGGGCTCTTCTACCCAATAATTCCAGCGCTCTTTTATCTGAGATGACTTTTCTATAGGTAGGCAAACAATGTGGCAGTAGAGCAGTGGCACCAAGTGCCTAATGAGGGTACTGAGACGAGAAACAGAAAATGGGAGTGTTGGTAACAGTTTATAAATATTATAATGACTAGCAAAATACCCTCGCTTTGCAGTGGAGAAGTCGTGTGTTAAAGAAGTTATAAAAAAGAAAAGGAAACATTTTAAAAATAACGTAACATGATTGTCAAAGTAATTGTTTTGTCACTGTTATGAGTGTTGCTGTCAGCAAGGATTTGATTATCATTATTTCTTTCAATCAGCTTCGTATTTGGAGGACGTGTTGTGTTCAAGTTACATTCCGTGTTTGTCAACCGTTGTAAAGATAACAGGTTTCATTCATCGAAGTGTTCACTACCCAAATCGCTATGTGAGTATTTAGCAGCAGTGTCTTTATTAAGTTTTGGAGTTGCCTGTGAGTATTTAGCGACAGTATGTCTATTAACTTGTGGTTTTTTCTGCGAGTATTTGGCGGCAGCATCACAAAGTTGTTTTCGTCTAGCTGCATCAGAAAATGTACCACGACGTCTGACACGCCTCCTTTTTAGTGTTTTCTCACAGCTTGGATTGCTACTGTCATAATCAGTTTGAGTTTACATATACGTATATATATATATATATATATATATATATACATATACATACATATCTACATATATATACATATATCTATATACATATCTACATATATATACACATATACATATATATACACACCTATCTACATTATATATATATATATACATATCTACATTATATATACACACACATACATACATGCACACACACACACACAAATATATATATATATATAT
>JANRMT010028174.1:68857542-68871533 GCA_026402145.1 Polypterus bichir lapradei
TATATATATATATATATATATATATATATATGGCTGATTACCCATTGGCTTTGGTCACTGAGTGCAAGGGAAAAAAAATAAAATGTAGTCTATAAGTTATTAAACAGTAATACATTAACGTTTTAAGAAATAAAGATACATTGAGCACTACTGGAAAGGTTTCGGGTAAACTACATTTTAAAGACGGTATAACATAACAGGTAAATAGTACTAACAGCAGCTAAAATGTATATGAATCATCTCTCGGTAGTAGATCCCTTTTGAAAGGCGCTACACGACGGCTGTGGTATAGAAATTACATTATCTACTGTATGTGAACATCCAAATTTCTGCCTGTGGTAATGTGCCTTACCGGCATTACCACCATTTAAAGAAAATTAGTTTTGTGTCCTCTGCAATGTTAAGAGAGAAAGGCTTTGGTTTGGGATAAAAGGAAAAAAGGTGTAAAGAAAGGAAACTTGCCTTTTTCTTTTATATAGTGTAGAAAGACGTCTTCGCTGACGATATGAGCGCCTTTTGGGTAGCGTCGCGGCAGGTCTCGTGTAGACTGCAGAGACGGCCCTGCCATTAACTTCATAATCTGACCTGGCGACCTCATAATCGTATACGTGCAAAAGAAAGTGCGAAGCGCCTTAATATTAGTTTGCCGCAGTCTAGAAATGGGATCCTGTGTTTGCAGTTGTCTGGGCTATAGCTCAGGGGAAGGAGGAAAAAATTAAAAGTGTTTACTTTCACTTAAGACAGAAGTGCACTCAGCGTCTCAAAGGCCGGCACAGCTATGTGCGTGCACGCGCCGGCTGCTCAACTTTTATAGTATTTTTGCAGTGCAGGAGACGCCACTTTTTGCAGACATGTTCACGTGATCAAAAGTCTCAGCGCTCTTTAGAGGTCTTGCTTGTTCTCTGCGTACTGCGTTCATAGTCTTTTCATGTGAGCCGCTTGGAGTAGATGCATCGAAGCTTCTGAGCTGTGCCTGTGCTATCTCGTGCGATCTTGCGATGCCCACGGCTTTATTTAATGTTAGCTAAGACCCGGCACTTAAAACTTTCTCTCGCAGTTTCGCAGAGTTTGTGTCAAACACCAACCTGACCATCTCATCTTCGTCTGAATATTTAGTGGCAGATTGTTTCTATTGGATTGCCGCTGAGGGACGGCCTTATATGGGCAGGCACTCAATTACGTGGGAGGCATGATGATGCAAGACACAAGACGCAACTCCGCCTCACACGGCAACCGAGCTGCCCGCAATGGCCGTACACAGTATACGAAAGTAGATTCCAGTTATGACCATTACGCGTTGGATTTCGAAATGAAACCTGCCTAACTTTTGTAAGTAAGCTGTAAGGAATGAGCCTGCCAAATTTCAGCCTTCCACCTACACGGGAAGTTGGAGAATTGAGTGAGTGAGTGAGTGAGTCAGTCAGTCAGTGATAGCTTTGCCTTTTATTAGTATAGATTAACATCAG
Organism: Polypterus bichir lapradei; assembly: GCA_026402145.1. Lineage (NCBI taxonomy): Eukaryota > Metazoa > Chordata > Cladistia > Polypteriformes > Polypteridae > Polypterus > Polypterus bichir. The sequence goes on from JANRMT010028174.1 coordinate 68,859,009, forward strand.
AGGTGCTTTATGCATAGCTTATCAGTAGTTCTAATCTGAGTATGCTGAACTGAAGTGCTGAGTCTTCAACATGGATTTAAAAGGTGAGACTAAATAGTGAAATCATATCTCCTTATTAAAATCTTATCCTCCTGTATTACTAACATCTGCTCACAAAGTAATATAGTTGTACATTTGACTTCCTCCATAGTCTTAGTAGATTCAAAGATCACCTGGACAACATATTTATACTGAAAATGGTAATGCAAAACAACCTGATACACAATTCAAACTCAAAATGACAATAAAATGGCCTGTAATAAAGTTTACCCCATAACTGATACTTGAATATTTAATAATTCACACTAAAGAAAACTACAAAGGCTGCTTGTGGTACAGCAGGTTGCAAGTGAGCGAGAGAGAGGAAGCAGGAAGCCATGAGGAGCGCCCTCAGGGGAGCGTGTGGCCGACGCTCAGGGGCTGCTGAAGTGAATCACTCTGGCTGAGCTGTTCAGGGAGCTGGAGTGATGCGGTGCCTGATGGTGTGACTCGCAGTGTAAGTCCGGGAGTTGGTGGGACTCAGATGGGGAACACTATTGGAGTCATGAACATTAGGGACCTGAACTTGAGTTTGGATTGGGAGACTTGCTGGGAGACGTAGGACAGCAAGGACCTGGACCCACCCATGGAAGAAGGTCGGATGCACATGTTGGTTTGAAGTCTTTCTGGGCTTCAAGACCTAAGCCAGGTAATCTGGGTAGATGTCCATTTAAAAAGGAAACACCTTGATTTTTAATTCTTGATTTGATTTTTGATTTTGAAGGATAGATTCCTACCCAGGGTTTTAACCTCATTTTATGGATTTTTATTAAACTAGTTTAACCTCCACTTGTGCACCACTTTTAAGGATTATTTATTTATAATGGACGGAGCACTGCACTGTTTAATTTGAACATATTTGCTTTGTTTGTTTTAAATAAAAGCATAGTCATTTTATGCACCTATCCCTTGCTGCTGTGTGTGCCCTCATTTGTCTGGCTAATCCCTCAGGTATGTTATATGCGGTGGCAGATTCAAGAGGCTCCCAGAAGTGACCAGTAATGTGGACCTAACATGCACCATCACACGCTGCTGGTAGTGTTTCAATACACAGCCAAGATGGTGTGAAAAAGGCTTACTCTGTGTAGAAATCTCACTTTTGAGTGAATTACTAGTTAGTGTAGTTATCTGACCACTGACAAACCACAAGTATTGTTACGGTCCAAGTTAATTAGGCAAAGATGTTTTTGGAGATAGGGTAAGTCATTGCACCAGTTATGTCCTTCTAGCTGCTGCTTGTCCGTTCTTACCACATATACAATGGAAAAATGAAAACTTTGTAACATTTTGCTTAACAAGAACCCACTTTGCCACGAAGCCTGGAGAGCACATTGCAGGTTCTGCTTTTGCCTAGATGGCCTATTCTTATGCAGTAACACATTTTATCTTTAGTACTATTTGATCTCTTATCCCAAGTAAACTCAAGAAATTTGCCAACAGCAGAACTAACCTTACCTCTTTGAAACTGTTCCTCTGCCTCTTCTGATCCTCGTCTGATCTTCATTCACTTGACATAGTCATGGTTAGACAGAGTACTGGAGATTTTGTAGATTGTAGTTAATGTTACGAAAAAGCTATGGTGACTCAAATAAATGTGCTGAACATCACAATACAGTACAGGATTCTGAGTACTCATTTTTCAAAAATATTGAATTGAATCAAATTGAAAAATTTATATATTGCCCAGCCCTACAACTGAATTAAGGAGCAAAAAAGAAAATCGATATGTACTATGGATTCAGAAAGTATTCTGACCCCTTCACTTTTTTAGAAAATGTATTAGATTGGGCCATTTCTCTCTAACTTGTCACTGACATTTTATCCCCAATTTTATTCTTTCTAAAATAGGTGGACTTTTTTACTTTGCAAGTATCATAATAACAACAATATTCCTGACAAAATTTCCAATGTTCATAAATGCTTCTACTTTCTAAATATGTCATGAGTGTGACATACAATAAATTGTCTTGTTACAGTTAATGCTGTTTAGAAAATGGATTGTCAGATGGATGGATAGTTTTTGTAAGTATTCATGAATTAAAAGTCTACAAGGAAACTGGTCTTCCCCAAACATGACTTTAAATAATGTCTGTAACAATTATATTACTATGATAATGGTATCGATTATTAGTGCTTTGTCACAATCATTTATTTTTTATTTCAGATTCCCTTTCCCTAAAGAGAACATATCTCTATTCTGCCATTAGGTTCATTGATCAGTTCAAATGGTTATCATAGCCTTCACACCGACCAATGAAATTATTTATTCTCTTCCTTATGTTGCCATTTATACTTTCTTAATCTATTCCTTTAAATATTTCCCTTCCTTCCAAGTTTTCTACTGTTTGTCTTTTTTTTTCACCCGTCCTAGGAGCTTTGTCTATACACTCAAATATGCCCTGTTTTTTATGTTTTTCCTATCTCTAGTTTGACTTTTGGTCTGGAAATATAACTTTTTCTTTTTATAGAGCATTTTATTTTTACATGTCCTCTTTTTTACAAGGCTGTTTACTTTCTTAAACTTCCTTTTTTTAATACTTTCTAAAATGTTTTGTTTTTATCCACTCTTAGTGGTTTCTAATAAATCCACCAACCTTTGATAAATTATATGCATTCATTCCTAGTACATCATATGCTCTGTTTTGGTTCTATCACTATAGCTTCTTACTGGAATTATAAGTTACATTATCCTCCGTGTCAATGTTAAACATTCACTCTTTTTTGAAAAAATAATATGATTGATTTGTTTTACCTTTTTTTTCTTTAAAGAAGGTCTCAATTCAATTATTTCATAATGTTCTGCAAATTCTATTATTTTCTCAGTTAGAGAATTTCTCACCTTTGTATCCCACTAATCTTTTTTAGTGTTTGAATTATTTTTGGATTATGTGGAATTGCTGCTGTAAAACTTAATTCATATCTTTTCCTCTGTAGACTGACCTGTAATTAATGCATTCCTTTTCTCATCTACTCTTAAATTTATCTTTTTTTTTCCACCATAATATGATATTTAATTTTAATATAAAAATGGAAGTATGGTTTTACACTGGCAAATTGCTTATTCCATTCTGACCCATACCTTTTCCTGAAGCTGAAAACAGGATTTGGCTCAGCTGAGGCCAAAACATTCTGTCAGAAGATCTGCGTTGCTGAACAAGTCAGGATGCTTGTAATAAACAGAAGCGAATGCTCAGCGTTCATAGCATTGCAGTGGCCTAAAGATCACAATTTGCAATATGTATTTAACTCTCAACTGATTGCAGATGAGAAAATCTCCAGTTGGAAAATAAAAACAAGTTATATTTAACACATAGTAACTGCCATCTTGGGACTTTCCTATTATTTTAGCATGCTTATAATATTAACCCATGAAGGTAATTTGCCATTTCCATCCATGTTACTTTGCATTTAACTTTAAAATGCTCTCTGTCTGTAAGTGGAGATCAAACACTGATTAAATAGGAAGCCTTTCAATTTATACCCCCTTAGTGATAATACAGACTGGAATAAGATAATTATTGACCAACTCTCTAATTACTGGCAAGAAAAAAGATCTTGAAGCAAAATGTCCTTGGCTAAGAAACTTAGCCATTTCCCAAAAAATTCTGGTAGTTGATGAATACTTTTAATACCTTGGCAATCATCTGTGCCATAATACAACCATTGGGGAGGATTTGTACCAGCACTGTATTTGGGATGTCAATGGGTCTTGGACATAGGTATCCTCCAGAAGAAAATGATTAATCTTCATACTTGTAGAGCACATGCTGTGTTTGTTTGCTTGTTCTTGCCCTTTATGGCTAGCTTTCCAAGAATCACACTTGAAGTTTGATACACATGGATTTTATATCATAAGTTAGGTCTTGATGTATAAAGTTTGGCCCTGCCACCCTCCCTAAGGCATGGCTCTAGGATGGATCAAGTGGTAAGAAATACAGTAGTTCAGTGTGATCTGTTGACAGAGAAATACCATATGAAGCTTGTGAGGGTGGAGTGATGGCTGTCATGCTTGCCTGTCAAAAGAGAAATCTGGCTTTGATTCCTGTCCATTACATTTAGTTTATTTTTTAATCGAACATTTTCCTCATAATTGTTTTCATGGCCTTAAGCTATCCTGGGTGGGGCAATATGGCATGTGGATTTATTATTTCAGTTAAGCAAAAAAACAAAGAATAATATATACAAAAAAAGGGCCCGATGTTAAGAATAATTCTATACTAAATCCAACAAGTGTAAAGGTAATAATGTTTGGCAATATTTAATTTGTATTATTTAGTTTTTACCCAATTTTTTAAACTTGTTTAGCTTTGTGGAGAATTACAATGTTGTTGTGTTTTTTGTATTTTATGAATAAAGTAGTTATTCTATTTATTGATTGAATTAATTAATTTATGTGCACCCCATGATTTTATTTAGTCACATATAACCAGAGAAATTGTGGTTAAAGAAAAATGCATTTTTTGGTTATTAGTATATTTATGACTAAAGTAATTAAAATTGTTTTATTTTTGGTATATATTTTATTTTCACTATTTAGTTTTTAAGTATTTTGCAAATGATTTTTCTTTATCATTTTTCATGAACGGAAAGCTTCTTTAAAGTATTACATAAAATATCTTATTTGTAGAATTATGTGATTATTAAAAAGAATATTGACGACAGAATGGCAAGCTTACGCCAATACTTCTTAACTGTGATTATCTAGGCTACTCCTTCACAAAAGTAAACAAGTAAAGTTGGCACACATATTTACCCACTCCACTCACTGGAAGAGGCAAGTGGGGACAATTAGATGCGTCTCTCACTTGTATGCTCCTATATCTCAATATATTCTCTCTCTGTCATTGTGTGTGCGTAAATTGGAATCACATAACCATTGATTACAGCAACATTTTTTACATAATTGCATCGGTTTTGATGGATTATTATATTGTCATCAATACTGAACACATAAGCAAAATTTGAAGAAATACGCTTCGCCAAAAATGGGTTTAAAATCAGTTGAAAGACTTGACCCAGACAAACAGAGGAGTCAAGTTAAATAAAATCGTTTAATAAAATCATTTAAAACCCTTCAGCACGCACAGAAAATGAGTTTGCTAGCCATCTTTAAGTTTTTGTTTCTCACACTGCAAAGGTGTTAGAGTCGTTTGGAACTTCTTGTTCAACTTTTCCCTCTTCTATGTGGGGTCAATATGCTTGATCAACCTTCTCCAATCAGCTTGGTTCTACACCTCCTGACTAGTCAGACCCTTTTCCTTCAAATCTTCTTTTATTCTATCCACCTCCACTTTGGCCTCCGTCATTTTCTCTTTCCCTGTACTTCCATTCCCATTACTCTTTTGTCCACATATTCATTGTCTTTCCTCACTATATGTCCATACCATTTCAGCCCACTTTCTTGCACTTTCATAGATATCTCCCCCACTTTTATTGTACCTCAAATTGTCTCAATTCTAATTCTGCCCTTTTTTAGCTCCACACAACCATCTCAACATCCTAATTTCTGCCACATCTAACATCTTCTCCTGTGCTCGCTTTACAGTCCAAGTTTCAGCTCCATACTTCATTGCAGGTCTTACCACTGTTTAAAAAAACTTTCCTTTAACCTTTGCCTTAATTTTTTGATCACACAATACTCCTGATATCGTCTTCCAATCATTAGAAACAATTTGTAGAATTGCTGAAAGGGGGGGGGGGGGTGTTCCTTATGTAAATAGATTAATTTTATGTAAATTTAGCTTTCTGTGGCATTATGACTTTACAGCAATACAACAATTATTCATAAAATAGTCTTTTATATTGAAACAATTAATTGATATTGACAGGTAAAACACAGCATTTGTCTATATAAAAATCATTGTTTAATCTATTTATTGTATTACAGTTTTTTGATGTTGAAAATCCACACTTAATGTAATTTAATTTAAATGGATTTTTGACTGTATATTCTCCTTCTTTTCCCCAAAACATACATCAAGTTGAGTGTAAAGTCCCTGAAGTCCTTCTCCTGTCCAGCTCATTTGGTCACTTCTTCCTTGTGGCTGTGGTTCTCTGTGAAAATGAAAACTCCCTATGTCTGTACTAAATCAAAAGAGTTCCCATCAGTGTCCCCATAGCCACAATTTCACTTTTATCTGTCATCTTACCACACATATAAGTGAAATGGTATGAAAATGTATGAACTGAAAATATCTCACAATTCAATGTGGACTAGTCCAAATTAAGTTTTACAGTAATTTGAGTATTACAACAGAAGATTGCTTAGCCTGCTGTAGTTACATGATACTTTTTTCAGTACAGTATTTTATGCTGGCAGTTTTTTACAGTGAACATCTAAGCATGAGAACATTTAGCGACCCATGCAAAAAACCCAATTTAATACAGATTTTGGACAAAGAATTTAAAGAAAAATAATGGAAGGTTCAATCAACCACTGATGAAAAAATACTCGGATGCAGGGTGTTCTCAAGCTCCTCTTTTTGGTTGTCATCCAAACTCCTGGCTTTGTTGTTTTTATAGCTTTGGCACCAGAAGGGGCAGATCCTGGAAGCAGTGGAAATGATGTCAGTCATCATATTGGAAGACTTCCAATGGGTCTGAGGATGGGAACAAAACTGTTAAAGCATAGTCAGTCACTCCCCAAGTGTTCATTGAAACCACTCTCACATATCTGATTCTCTTCACTCTTACAATCAATATCTACTAATTGTAAAACATTTGTTGTATTGAAAAAAATCTGGAGAATCACAGTGTTATTTACCTATTATGATTAAATGATTGTGTTTCTTATTTGTAGTGAAATCATTCAGAATAAAATCTGTAAATGAAGCACAAACACAAGATCCACCCCGTATATTGAAATCTAGTAGTCTTAAGGGACTGATCTTTGGTCAGTTCTGGACAGGTTGAGCGAGTGAACTGAATGGTTTTATACCAGGGAACAGGAAGGGCCTGTTAAAGGGCAGGAAGTCGTGTGAGGTCATCAGAGGGGGCCAGAAGTGAGTTCATCTAAAGGGGCAGGAAGTGAGGTTATCTGCATGGGCCATAAGTGAAGTCAGGAAATGAGGTGTTTAGTTGGGCTTTTCTTCTGTAGGTCTGTGGCAGGAGTAGGAGAGGCATTAGTACTCGATGCCAACCCCAGGTCCGGCGTGTCAACACCCTAATTTTAACCTTCAACTGCTTCCCAAGCGCATGTGTGTGACAAATCATAAGGCTGGTATACCTACGACCATATTACTACCTTAATTTGCAGATTTCCTGGCAATTTAAACACTATGTAAATACTATTCATTACTTTGCTTAGAGAAGAACCAGTTTCTCTCATGTCCCTTTCGGAGCTTAAATCAAACTGCATTTCTTCACCATGGTCTCTTTCTTTACATGTTCCTATCATTTATGTCTGGAAGCATGTGGCTATCTGTCTATTCTTTTTCTTACAAAAGGATTTCCCATCTCTGGGTCCAGCCTTGCCCAACACTGGGCTGTTGCCTTTGTTAAGGCTGAAACAGTGGAGGACTCTGCAAGTTTGGCCTCTTCCTATGATTTTGAAATAAACACTTAACTGAAGGAAGAATTTTTTTTACCATTTTAGTTTTTATAATGAAAAAAAGGATTTAATATTGCATACAAAGCTCATTTTCAATTTTTTCCTCCACATACAAAGCACCCACAGTTGGCGTTAAAAATAGGACGGTAGATTACAGTAAAACTGTAAACAAATTGAAAACCTCTCATAGGTATGGACTTTAATAATTTCTTTGATATTTATTAATGAAAACCATCTTAACCCTATTCTATCTACAGTAACCCTTTCTCTTACTTTGCAGATGTGACATGTGAGGAGTTCCATTTAAAATCATGAAAAGTCAAGCTATTATTTTACAGTATATTTTCATATACAACTGTTAATGACTTTGTTTATATATGTGAAAAAATGCAAGCGCAGTATAATGGTGTACAAATAATTACACAGAGAAGAACTGCTATTTTCAGGGCCAGGAACAATTTCAGGCACATTATGTTTTGTCCATTGATTTTCTGCCTTATCTAGAAGATGGTTGAAGTAAACTGAAGCCCATCCCAACAAAAATGGCCCACCAGCCCTGGACAGAACCAGTCACTGAGCATACTGCAGCCCACACCCATACATCAATTTAGCATCTAAAACAGCATGTCTGGGAAAAATCATGAAAAATGGCACAAAATAAAACCACCTACAGACGGTCTCAAACAAAGAAATGAAGAATTGATCAAGAGTCTGTGTGCTCTGAGGTAGCTATGGCTATTTCTGTCTCACTGTGTCTACCGTATTTAAATCTAAACTTTAATATTATTTATGCCATTTAGCTGAACATTTTCTTAAATTGCTTTGTAAAAGCAATTAAAAAAATATAGCAAAAAAATATTTTCTATGAATATCTTATTTGATGACTAAATTTCAATGAGTTTTTCTACTGAGTAATTGAGGAGACATAGGTCTCTTCATAATGATTTAATACATATTTATTTTTTGTATACAAGCATATTATTCTTTTCAGACAAATCGTTTCTCAGAGAATATGTTAAAAGGCTCTGCTTCAAATACTCTAGAGAGATTGGGGCTGCCTTATATATTAATGATGTTGTCAAACATGAAAATTACATTCTAACAGATCACAATTACAAAATTTTGCACATGCTGACCATGTGAGATTCACATTCATGTACATTTACTTTAGGCATTGTGATGGCCTGTTGGTTCTAATAGTGCATAGATGACTGCTGATACTGTATATCATAAACCTAATTACTGCAAACACAGTGTGGTAGGTTAAAATGGCTGGTGTAATGATGATAAAGTGCTTTTAATCTAATGCTTATCCTAACATAAAGTTAGATTAATTGTGCTGTCAGTGCTTGTACAATAATGCGCTTATGCATGATTATATGCTGTCTATTACAGTGCCATACTATACGAGACAACATGACATAAAACTGACAATCTGTTATATAAATGTTAAAATGTTAACATAAAAGATAATCATAAAATTTAAAATAAATTTAGCAGGTGAACAATAATTTGGAGTCCAAAATTTAAAAAGAGCAATCCTATAGACTGAAAAATATAGGTACTCTGAGTGAGGGCTTCTTTTTAAATGGCTAATGTGTTACAATGTGTTACTGCAGATGCCCCAATGATTACTGTTATCCATACTGGCTCAGCTGTAGCTTAATGTGCCTTCTTTTATCATTTACAGAAATACCACATTTAGAATCTTTAAAAACCAAAATTGAAAATTCTATATATGAAAAGGGTGTGTATGACATATTTTCCATCAAACATACCAAGTACCCACTTGCCCAGCAGATATCCGCACAGCACCTACAGGGCTGTGGGGGGCCTCCAGATCCAAAGAGCCCCCTCACCAGACCGCCACAAAAATACATTTAAATCTTACAAAAATATATATTCTGTGCATTTTTAGACTAAACGAAACAGTGAAAAACTGGTGTGTAGTGTCACATGACGTTACAGACAACGTATATGGAAACAAAAGAAAATGTGTATAAGTTAGCTAGTCAAAATGAAAAGATCCATCATGATGAAAAAAAGAAAATCAGGAGGCTATCACAACAGGCCATAACCAAACTATCAAAGGTAACATCTGTGCCTAAAGCTTCGTTGGGAGTAGGGACTGGAAAAGTGGTGAACCTGTCATAAACAGAAAGCAGTACACCAGGTGAATCGAGCAAGTGTGACAGAAAAGTCCTCTTCTGCTTGTCCTCCTCATCCACCTCTTCCTATTGCAGATGACCATGAGTTTATTTACAAAAATGTGCTGAAAACCTGACAGCTTCAGAGCCAGGTAAAATATAAGGAATTGCTGTATTTGAATGAAAGTAAACAACAACAACAACATTTATTTATATAGCACATATTCATACAAACAGTAGCTCAAAGTGCTTTACATAATAAAGAATAGAAAAATAAACACAATATGAAAACAAAATAAATCAGCATTAATTAACATCGAATAAGAGTAAGGTCCAATGGCCAGGGGGGACAGAAAAAACAAAATAAAAACTCCAGACGGCTGGAGAAAAAAAAATAAAATCTGTAGGGATTCCAGACCATGAGACCACCCAGTCCCCACTGGGCATTCTACCTAACATAAATGAAACAGTCCTCTTTGGATTTAGGGTTCTCACGGAAAGGCTTGATGATGATGGTCACGTAGAATTCTGCCTTTTAGTCCATCCATCATTGTTGGAGCATCATGAAGCTTTGAGTAGGTGGAGGTGGCGCAGGCCACCACCACAAAGAAACCGGAAAAAGAAACAGAAAAGAGAGTAGGGGTCAGTACGGATTGTAGAGCTACCCTGAATAGTTATTATGAGGAAATTGAACATACAGAGTATCAGGATTAAGTTAAATTAAGTTAAATTGAAATTATAGAAAGGCCATGTTAAAGTAATATGTTTTCAGCAGTGTTTTAAAGTGCTCCACTGTATTAGCCTGACGAATTCCTATTGGCAGGCTATTCCAGATTTTAGGTGCATAGCAGCAGAAGGCCGCCTCACCACTTCTTTTAAGTTTTGTTCTTGGAATTCTAAGGAGACACTCATTTGAGGATCTGAGGTTACGATTTGGAATATAAGGTGTCAGACACTCCGATATATAAGAAGGGGCGAGATTATTTAAGGCTTTATAAACCATAAGCAGAATTTTAAAGTCAATCCTGAATGACACAGGTAACCAGTGTAGTGACATCAGAACTGGAGAAATGTGTTCGGATTTTCTTTTCCTAGTTAGGATTCTAGCAGCTGCATTTTGCACTAGTTGCAAACGATTTATGTCTTTCTTGGGTAGTCCTGAGAGGAGTGCGTTACAGTAATCTAGTCGACTGAAAACAAACGCGTGAACTATTTTCTCAGCATCTTTCAGTGATATAAGAGGTCTAACTTTACTTATGTTTCTTAAGTGAAAAAATGCTGTCATAGTGATCTGATTAATATGCGATTTAAAATTCAGATTACAGTCAACAATTACCCCTAAGCTTTTTACCTCCGTCTTGACTTTTAATCCTAATGTATCCAGTTTATTTCTAATAGCCTCATTGTATCCATTATTGCCAAGTAAATAAATAATAAGATTGGGGTCTCAAAATGTTTCATTATTATATGTTAATGCCACAGCAGTTTTCCTTCGAACTGCAACAAATTGGTCAGGCACAGCACAGATTTCATCACTAAACTTTTGTTTGAATAGATTCCGACTTAAGTGAAGAGGCAAGCACCTTTGAAACACAGGGGAACACTAAACGTAATCTTTTTCGAGGGACCAATATAAAAAGAAAAAATAACATGTTAAATGCAGGAAGTTGCCAAGAATTTCTTAAGATCTCGTTAGTGTAGGTCTTGGTTTACTGTGTTCATGGTTTTCCTGCATTTATTTTCACTTCAGTTGTTTTTAAGGTTAGTAGTTATCATCCAGTTTGAAGTGTGATTTGGTATTTTTAATCTGTTGAATTATTATTATCATTTTTATTGTTTCCAATTATTATTCCTTTTCATAAATGCCACTGTGTTACTGAGAGCAACTGCACCCTTGTTTTAAAATGGCACATACAATTTTGAAACCAAAAAATGCTACATTCAAACTACAGCTCAATTTCCTTTTCATCATATCATATATGACAAAGAATTATGTTCAGAAAAAAAGTCCTGTCTCCTGTCCCTTTTGCTACCTGTTTCTATAGCGGCATGGATAAATGTTCTCAGACCAGCTCTGTTCTTTTGTTTCTTGATTCTGTTCCTTGCCATCATGAGCAGCTGAATTTGCACACATCCTGCACTGAAAAAATGTGAAGTACAGCAAAGCATCAATCAGCATCCTTTATTTTGCATTTGTGTAACAAATTTGTATATGAGTGGCATATTCAGGATAGGCAGATTTGAATCAGACACAAAATGTATCTGCACAGTCAGAAAACAGAAAATCATACACAAGGCAGACATCAGGATAGACTCACTTGTAGCTACTGCCTTAAAAGAATTGCTTTTTTTATATCAACAACAGCATTCAAAAAATATTAAACGTGCCAATGTGCTAAATATGGCTAATATTAAATTGGGGTTCTATTGTAAAGGCTGTTTTTTTAAGGATGAGCTGTCAAATCCATAGGAATTCTGCACTATGCTACTGCAAGAATCTATAACTATACATAAAGCTCAGACAAACAAGGGGCACAATGACACAATTTAGCCAAAAGCAATTATATCGAAAGGTGATTATATTCATCAGAATTATTATAGAACAAAATCAAACATTATTACAAGTTGTCACTCATATGTGCATGGGAAACAGTTCATGGGTTCAAATAATTCTCCGCCAGACCAGGGACTGATAGATAGATAGATAGATAGATAGATAGATAGATAGATAGATAGATAGATAGATAGATA
>JANRMT010028174.1:68871543-68892675 GCA_026402145.1 Polypterus bichir lapradei
ATAGATAGATAGATAGATAGATAGATAGATAGATAGATAGATAGATACTTTATTAATCCCAAGGGGAAATTCACATAATCCAGCAGCAGCATACTGATACAAAAAACAATATTAAGTTAAAGAGTAATAAAAATGCAGGTAAAAACAGACAATAACTTTGTATAATATTAACATTTACCCCCCCAGGTGGAATTGAAGAGTCGCATAGTGTGGGGGAGGAACGATCTCCTCAGTCTGTCAGTGGAGCAGGACAGGAACAGCAGTCTGTCGCTGAATCTGCTCCTCTGTCTGGAGATGATACTGTTTAGTGGATGCAGTGGATTCTCCATGATTGACAGGAGACTGCTCAGTGCCTGTCGTTCTGCCACAGATGTTAAACTGTCCAGCTCCATGTCTACAATAGAGCCTGCCTTCCTCACAAGTTTGTCCAGGTGTGAGGCATCCTTCTTCTTTATGCTGCCTCCCCAGCACACCACCGCATAGAAGAGGGCACTCGCCACAACCGTCTGATAGAACATCTGCAGCATCTTATTGTATAGTCAGAAAAATTTACTGGCACTGCGCTCTTACTCTTTCTACTCTTTCCCTCTGCAGACAATCAGAAGAGCCCTCTTCCTAGAAACATCACCCTTCTCTTCCTGTCATCCTTCTATATAATGGCCATTTTTTTCATTTATACCTCAGTTCTGTTTTGGGCTCACATCTGTAAAGACCTTTTGTGATCTGACTGCTCAATTTGCCTATACTACCCTTTATCTTTGTGTTTGCTCTATTTGTATTACAATGTACAGTAGTAGCACAATTGTATGTAAGAGTGCAAAGCAACATTTTTGTTATATTTCAAACTGCTGTGTTAAAGCTGCTTCTATCAAGAACTCCTCTTTGCTTCAGCCCACTGAACACCTATAATTTTTGTTGCTGATTTGGAAAGCTGTTATTAAGCTCTGTGCTTGACAGTCCATTACAAATATGACACTAACATTATAATTATATGCACAGATAGCAGAAATAATCTGTTGTGACAAATTTAAGAAGAGTTAAGGAAATATTTTGATTTTTTATGCTACGGTATAAGCCAACTGTGATTAATCTGTGTTCCTAATATGAAGTAAAGGGTCATTATTATTGAAAATCTATTACTCTGCATAGGTTCCCAGTGTCCACTTCATCATATTTTTCTTGCAGACACCTTATTAGCATGCTGCTTGTAACATAAAATGCAGGCCAGAAGGATACTGCATATGAGAGAAAGCAGTTATATAGGTAATGAATTTGAGCAATTTTAATGTTTAAAGGTAATGCCTTTTCATGTGATACTGAATATAAAAGCATATACTTTACATAAACACACAAATGAATACTTGATAAGAATATTTATAAACACTGTTGGTGTATTTAAGGGTGCCTATGCCAGCAATCCACCATGCAAGAGGGAAGACAACCATAATTTAAAACCAGGCCTTCAAAATTCACAATCACACACACACACACACACACACACACACACAATCACACAGTGTGTCAATAAAGATACTATGCCTGGGAAGGAAAACACAGAACAAGAGAAAATCTTAGTCTAGTAATTACTGAATCCCTGAGCACACAAAGATAGGTACATGACAATGAAAATTCTTAGGTTGCATGGTCTTCATAACAGGGGTCAGTGCATTCCATCCAGGAACCACATACTGCCACCTATCAAACTGAAGCAAGTGTTGTACACACTGGATAACTCATCTTTACATTGGTAGCCATGAAATAGTTACTTCGAGGGCACTATTTAAATAAACATTGTCACATATACACATCTGAGGTTCACCCTCCAGGCTCCTCAGAGGCAAACACTTCAACTCCAGGGGCCTCAAGTATAAACAGTGCGTATGCACAAAAATGTTGCGTACGTCCGTTTACACGATGTATAAAAACTAAACTTAGCATAAAGCCATGCACATTCTCATGCCAGCTCAATCTCTTGCATACACAAGTTCTCCGCTCGGTTTTACAAACAGGTGGCACCCAGTGTCAAAGCAATGCTACTATTCCTGTGTGGTTCCCCTTTATTTTTTAGATTCACATCCCTGACGCGGCTTTATGAAATGCACTGAAATTAACTGCATATCGTTTATTGGTTTAAGGGATCTCATTGTTATCAACCCGTAACCATATAATGGTGCACAGAATGGCCAAACTATTCCAAATACAATAGCTGCTTTAACGTTGTCACTATCACTGCACCACTCAGAGTATTTAACCCACAGTATCTGAGTGTGGAATCACAGCTGTACAGCAGCCGATCGGATTATAGGGATTCAGCATCGAGGACACGCTGCCTCAGCTATGCACAGTCTTTTTGAAATTCTCCGATACAGTATGGCAAACGCTTCAGAGCCTTTTGTGAAGGGACCTCATGGTTCAGAAACAGTTTCATCCCAAGTGCTCTAAACGGACTCAATCAGTCCATCAATTGTTCCTGGTAGAACTGTTTGTACTTATAAGAACAATCACCTCACTATAAACTTGCACTACAGTTATAATATTGCACAACCTGAGTCACTTTATAAAGCACGTATTTACATAAGATGATGACTGGCTTATAAGTCAATTTAAATTTCCAAGAGCTATCTTCTTAGAGCTCTTGGTATCATTTTTAAGATGAAATGCAGTAAAGCATGCTTATTACATTATACATATAAGTTTTAAACTTCATTAAAATAATGTATATTGTTAATAATTAAACATGTGAGGACACAGTGGACAGCAGCAGGGACAACTTGACGTCCTGTTCAGGTATTGTTCCTGCCTCGTACTGTATGCTTGCTGGGATTGGTGCGACCCTGGATGGATAGATGGATGGAATAATTAGACATGTACTACAAAGATATTTCAACGTTTCATAAAAGTTTTGAAGAATCGTTGTTCTAAGCTTACAGATGGCTTGGCATCTATTACAGAGCTGATCATGTGGTAATTGTTTACTTGGAGAAAGAAAAGGAAGGACAGGAATTGGAGTTAGTACGTTTGAGAGGGACAGTACTGCTGCAATAAATTATTTCATCGAAGGTCACGCACGGTGCAGCAAGCATCTTGCAGGAGGCAAGAACAATCTCTGGCCACGGCGCCAGCTCATTTTTAATACTGCGCCACAGTGTTCCCATGTTTAATACATGCTTTAATTCCTATCATCATGAAAATCATATCAAGTACACATCTTAATATTTAAATTGTTCAGAGAGCTGTAATATCATGAATGTAATGGATTCTGTGTCCTGTCAGCAGAAGAGAAGGCCCGTTTAAGAAGCATGTAGTGATTCACATACACAGAGCACATAAAAGAACACATAGAAAGAAGCATTTAACATGCTACTTTAGTTACAATGGGATCTGAGAAACTAGTAAATCGGCGTAAGCACAAATTTATGCATCTGGAATTTTTTGTTCGTACGCACATTTCAGCTTTTGTCCGTATGCCATGTTTTAGTGTGAATTCTATGCTCAGCGTTATGCATGAGGCCCCAGGACAAGAGGGGGCACTGTCGCTGATGGTATCATCTCTTTTTCCAACCACAGCCCTGAGGAACGACCCACTGAGGGCAACTGACTCTGTCCTTTATGCTCCCTCTGCTATAAAGCCGAGTATTCATTGATACATTAAATGAATCTTAGCCTGAAGAGGTTTGTTAATTTTTTACATTTAAGATGTCTCACTTAAATGTTTTCCAATGTTGTATCTGTCTTGGGGTCAATATAAACACAGGGAACTCCAGTTTCTGTATTACATCTTGCCTGAAGAAGGGGCCTGAGTTGCCTCAAAAGCTTGGATATTGTAATCTTTTTAGTTAGCCAATAAAAGGTGTTATTTGGGTAACACGGTACAGCACCGTAGTACTACTTATTACATTAAGAAAAGTTGCCAATTTGTTGAAATTTAGATCATTGCATTGTTGCAATACAATCACAGACGACTGAAAAGCAGGGAGAGGGAGGGGTCCCTGGTAAAAACTAATGCAATGTGCTGGTACCTACCAGTATGATAGGAAAAGATGCTGGTATTCTATGTAAAAATTGGAAGAGGTGAGTACTTGCCCACTTCAAACACCACTCATTAGGCTTTGCTGGGCCCTAACTCTGGTTTGTGCTTTGTTCATCCAAAAATCTATTACAGTATATCAGATCACGTAATTTCTCAATGTAGTTTAGTTCTGAGCCCACAGTTCTCAGTACTGTTTTGACATCAACTGAGATTGCCTTCACGCCACTTTTTTGTGAATGCATTTTACTGATTTATATTATGTAAAAGCTTATCAAGAAAAAATAGATCTATTCTTAAGTTTGCCACATACTGGATGCTCACTTTAATTTTATTTGTGCTTTAAAAGTTACATACTGTATTTAATTTTGCCTTAAAAACATTTAACTTTTTTCAACAAGAAAAAAATGTTTTTATATTGTGGTGTATGGCCGGCTGTTCTTCCCGCCCAATACCCCCAAGCCGCTAGGTGGAGCCCTCCCTGCAGTATGGAGGTGCCCCGAAGACTAGCAGGGCATCCTGGACATTGGAGTTTTTATACACAGCCCAGCTGGATACCATGGGGGCCACTAAGAGACACTGCAGGGAGGAACGATGGTTATTTGCCTTACGCCCCGGAAGTACGTCCGAGTCACATGGGCAAGGGGAATGACGTGCTTCCGGGGTGAAGAAAAGAACTTTTTATCTGACCCGGAAGTGATAAGAGATCACATAGAGTGGGGATTGGAACACTTCCGGGTTAGGGAATATAAAAGGATTGTCGGAGCTCCCAGACGGCGAGCTGAGCTGTGTGGAAGGGTGGCAACACGTCTGGGAGTGTGGAGGATTGGTATTGTGTATTTGTAGTGATTAATGAGTATTGTGGAGAGGAGGGTGCTTTGTGCACTGTTTGTGAAGAATAAAGTCAATATTTGGACTTTTATCTGGTGTCTGGCATCTTGGACAAGGGTTCAAGGGAGCGATAGCGCCCCCTATCTGTCACAATATGTAACAGAAACATGTTAATACTGTCAAAGACTTGCCATTTCAGGACAGGGAGAATACTTATATTGACACGCACCACAGTTCTGTGAAGGAGATGGCTGAATTACAGCTGTTGTTTAAACTTATTAAATACACAATTAATTTCAGAAGTATGTGATTAGTGGGCATTTTTCATATCCTTGCAAGTTACTGATAAAGGGACCCTCGGGGTCAGGAGTCTGCTACTCTGGATTAAAATGGTTCTTTTCAATACTTATCCTTGTACACAGAGTATCAGTGGGACTGGGTCGCAGATTAAGAGGCTTTAATTAAACCTTAAACCACCAGAACTGGCTATACTCGGTTCCCAATTCAATTTTCCAGCACGCCGAAGCTGAGTATATTCAGCAACGTACATTTGTGTCTCTGTCAAAGCACTGGGTCATTGGGGTCCACACTCAAACCACAGGGTAAGCAACCTGTACTGCCCTCACTAACACCTCTTCCAGCTACAGCCCAAGCTTTTCGAGCCTGAATATGCTTAGCTTCAGATGGATTACTTGACCCGAAGGGCATGAGGTATGGCTGCAAGATTTAGGTTACATTTATTACATTTTCCTCTATATTCAACCTATTTTGATTATTCACATATGTAAATTATGTAAGGTTTTATTATTTGTGTCAGTTGTTCTGCCAGATAAGGATGCAATTGGAAGGTGACATGGGCAAGCAACAAGAAGCAGGAAATGAAGGTGTTCACAAGGAAACAGGCAAGGTCAAAACTAAGAGGATAATTGATCACTCAACAAAACCCAATACATGAAACAAAATCAAAGTCAATAAACTTAGCCAGAAGCTGTAATACCTAAGGTCTATTAATAAAACATTAGAGCAGCTGACAGAAGTTTTATCGAATGTATCCACATTCTTCAATGAAGCTTACAGTGTCTCACTGACTTAAATAGACTTCTGGGATATACGAACATAGGAAAGGACTTTAAATGCGGTGCATATCAAGAAGCAAGATTGGAAACTAGAATGTGGTAATTGATAAGGTTGCATTCTATCATCATTGCTCTTTGCAGTCACCATTGAGACATTGGCCATTCACTTTCAAAATGCCTCAGAGATAAAGGGGATTATCAGAGAAGGACTTGAACAGAAAATATTACTATATGCTGATGATATAGTACTGTATATATCAGACCCACAAACATCCTTACAAGTAGTCTTTCTGCACTAGACTCAAAATGAATTTGAATAAAAGTGTGATTTTTTCCAGTGAACTCTCTAGCACACAATACTCGACTGGACATCTACCCATTTATTTGATCAGATTAGTATAAATACTTTGGGGAAAATATCACGAGTAAAAATAAAGATCTTTTTTAATAAAAAAATGCTATTAGCATGGGAAAAATGAAACAAAATGTGAACAGATGGTCTATCCTCTATCTCACATTAGTAGGGAGAATCAATACTATCAAGATGAACATCTTTCCCAAGCTTCTTTTCTATTTCGGAGCTTCCCCATATACATTTACCAAATCATTCTTTAAGAAGTTAGACTCAATTATAATCTTACTTATATGGAATTCAAGACATCCATATATCTAAAGGGTGACTCTACAAAGACCTAAAGGAGAAGGTGGCATGGCAGTGCCTAACTTTCAATTTTTTTATAGGGTGGCAAGATCTGGACATTGACACAAATTGATGAATATACATAAGCCTGGTCTGCAATAGAAATAAAATTGTGTTGTACTTCTTTATATGTCCTGCTTTGTGTTCCTGTAAATAAAATTTATTATCAATATACTAATAATCCAATTTTCCATCAATCACTCAGAATATGGAACCAATGCAAGAAGCACTTCCAAGCAGAGACACTTTTATCTGTTACAACTCTACTTGATAATCACGTTTTTCTACCCTCTCAAACCTACACAGTATTTAATGTTTGGAAAACTTATGGGATTAAAACACTTAGAGAACTGTATATAGATAATATCTTTGCATCTTATGAACAATAACGCTTCAAATTTAACTTTATATCAACACAATTTTTCTACTACTTTCAAATCAGAAACTTTGCTAAAAGGAACCTTTCTTCACCTCTCATCCATTTCTATTCCAGAAGAAATACTCATCAGTCTTGAAGACTTGGACAACATCTCAATAATGTATAAAAGCATAGTTAATTCCCTTCCTTTCAAAGATCTCAGGGTATGATGGGGAAAGGAACTTTCACTTAACATTTAAGAAAAGATAGGAAAGCAACCATGCATAGAACACACTCCAGCTCAATCAATCAACATAAAATCTTTCTATCACATCAATCACATTTATCACCTTTAAAATTGTCCAAAATGTATCCAGGGTAACATAGAACCTGTGAAATTGCAATCAAGCTCCAGCCTCACTGGGCCACATGTTTTGGAAGTTCACCAAATTAACAAAATTTGGACAAACATCTTTGAATGCCTATCAGACAGCCTTGCTGTCCCAATCACTCCTAACCCATTAACAACTGTGTTTGGTGTACTCCCAGATGGGCTTAAAGTGAAGAAGAAGAAATTAATTGTAATAGCCAGACCACACTACTAGCACGTAGACGTATCTTGCTGAACAGGAAGAATCCCAGCCCACCTGTTATATTTCACTGGATAACTGATGTTATATGCTATTTGAAATTGGAAAAAATCTAATTTGCATTTAGAGGATCTGTTCAAAACTTTTAAAAAATACGGCAGGATCTAATTAATAACATTTTAGAATAAGCTTTTATATTAGAGGGAAAAGGACATTGCCCCTTCTTTGTTGTTTTTAAAGATTTGTTCCTACTGTTGGCTCTCCTCTCTTCCTCTTGGGTGAGGAATAAATTCTGGTTTGTTAAGTTCAACTTCATTGTCTGTAATGTAACCTTCTTTGTTGTATAAATTGGACTTGATTATATAGAATATTATTTTCTTCAAATAAAATGAATAAAAAAGAAATAAACACAATAGTGGTATGGACTTACCAAACACAATGAAAAAATACTTTTGTCTTAAAATAAAATAAAAACACAAGATTAAAGTGAAGCTAAATTCAGAGTTGCTTCAGAATCACTAATAAAAAAGGCAAGATGCTCAGAAAAAAAATTGTTAATCGACAAAAAAAAAACACAAAGCACTGAAATTCATGGTGAACATCATTGCATTATAGCTAGAAATGCATATAAACACTCTGAGCCTGTATAAGAACAGTAAAAAAAGAATTAATTTTATCAAATATACTATACTCATTGGGTAAGAAATACATTTTAACACATCCTGTCAGGTTATAGCTTTATGAAAAATTATTTGTCCCATCTCATTTTTATTCTGAGAGTTAAGTGGTACAAAAACTGTGGAGGCAAAATCACAATTAGTAAACATGTCCTTTCTCTTTTTAGCATGCTATTTATACATTTATTTGGATACAGAATAATAAACACCTTCATTAAACTAATTATTTCTAAAACATATGGGACTTTACAGTTGTTACATTTACACCTAACTAATTATTTTCTGTTGTTGACGACTGAACTTCCCAGCTCTTATTTGTTTAGATCTTACAGAGTGCAATTCTCATGAGCTGCACCACCTACTGTATTGCTCCCAGCAATGATACAAAAATCTAAACTCAAGTAATAGAGCAGACTCCAATAATTGCAGGGTGACTAAATCTGCCATTCTATTTATAAGATTTTGATCTTCCAATATAATACAATACACAAAACATTAGAAGGGAGTAGAAATGTACGCATTTCCAAAAATATGGACACAGAAAAAATACAGTGGGGTCACTGACTCATATAATCTGTAATCTAACCAAACTTAAACCTCTAATTTAAGAACTATACCAGACTGTTTTTCAAATATTAATGAATTAGATAACTGTTAACAAATGTTCACCCCAAAATGCAATCATTACCTGCAAATACATTACAAATACTGTTTCCTAAGCCTCGTCTCTAATGCTCTAACATATATTTTGCAATAATAATGTTGCACTTACATTATTAGTTTATGATTCAACTTGTTTCATTAGTAAACCTAATAGACCTAATTAGCACACCTGAATAGACCATAAAACTATCAATCTTAATACACATAAAAGATAATAATACATAATACAATAGCAGCTATGTTAAATTGACTTTACTCAAAGTAAACAAGGTTTTAATAATAGAACCAACATGCATGTGTGTCATGTGTTGCAGTTGGGAGATGAGAGAAATGTTGGGGTATCATCCTGGCAACCCTGTTTAATTGAACCGCAGTTGTCAAAAGAAAAAAAAAAAATTATAAAAGAACATGTGCGAGGCACAGCACAACAAAATGCTGAAACCACATCAGCCGGAGATCAAATCCCCATCTTTTCTTGCTCTATCAGTTGCCCCGTGTTCGACTCCTGATTGATTTGGAGACGCCACCTTTCTGGAACACCACTTTTTATGGCGAAACTAACTAGAAGGGGCGGGGCTTGTCCAAGATGTCACAACAGGGTACAAGTCCCCTAAATAGGTGTCTTCTCTTGGCTGTGGCAAAAGGAGAGGATAACATTAACGACAGCGACCCGTCTTGCACTGGGGTGATAGTGCTTACCTCAGGCTAGCTTTTCAGGGGACCCACCACATGCACATGTGTGACGTATGTTAACAAATATAATTTATGTACAAATGATACACATGTAATTTCATTGCTTTAAACAAAAGCAGCACTCAATATTTTTGAAGTATGTTGCTGTTACCCAACTATGATTACATAAAATTAACATTTTTTAAGCCTTAAAAAATGTATTTTTGTATATGTTGCCATTACATGTCTACCTTAAACAAATTCAACTAAAAATCAATTTATCTGTAGGCTTTACATGTTTGTTTCTTGTAAAATTGACATTATTTTGCTGGATATTATACTACCTAGGTTTATTTATGTTTAAACAAACCTAACGCATTTTATTAACATTGGACCACTAATCACATAAGCACACATCAGGAATAATAGCAGTGTTGCCAGGTGGCTAGATTCCCCCTAAACCCAAATTTTTAACACTTATTAATGGAACAAAAAAATAATTTAGGCAAAGTGCTATTTCCTGAATTTTATTTGGTATTTTTCTTGGCAAAAATTAAATAATTAGCATTAATTTAAATAATATGCATTAAGGAAAGAATGTTTTTTGGCAAAATATTGTGAAGAGTTTTGGGATCCCCACCATTTTAGACAGTACTAGGAAAATGTAATAAGTTATTTTGGTTGTATATAACAATACATTTTCAAATGTCAATGATGTGTGGGTGTTAAAGTGGATTTGAACTACTTTGTCTTTGTCAATCTAGCAAACCTGTTGCATACTCCACAACACAAAAGTATGTTTGTCATTTTTTTCTTTTCTTTTTCATGCGATGAGAGGAGGTTTGTATCATATAACAATTAAAATTATATACTGTAATGTAATTTGGTTAAATATTTTATCATCAGGCTGTTACTGTTAAAAGTTAGCTGATATTCCAAGTAAAGTTAAACATTTGTGTTCAAGTTGAATTTAATGAAATTGGGAAAATGTCATATAATGTAATGTGAGGATATGCAATCAACACATTTGAAATGTGTTCAGTTAACATGCAATATCACCTTAACCTTAGAGGAAATTAGACTCCTTTGGGCTCACAGTTTTTGGAAAAGCTAATGACAGACACCTATCATAAGCAATTTTAACAATTCTAAAAATTCACAGACTGTCAAAGCAAGCGTCCAAGACTGTGTCAGTGACATTTGAAAAGGTGGAGCAAGGCTAACTCTGCAGTAATTCTGCTTCTTATTCTGCCTGCTGTGAAGCCATGTCCTGTATGTCGATTAACGAAATGTTCAGATGGCTAGCAGGACATACAGAAAATAATAAAAATACAATTAAAGACATTTAAACTGATAGAATTTTAGTAGTCAGGTTAGTGAAAAGTCAAACAAAACGACACCTTTTATTGGCTAACTAAACAGATTACAATATGCAAGCTTTCGAGGCGACTCAGACCCCTTCTTCAGGCAAGATGTAGTCAGGTTAGAAATAAACAATGTGAAGAGTAGGCCATTTACTATTTAATATATAATGATAACAAGTATAATAATTATGCACTGTCACATTAGTATATGTATTGGAAGCAGGATAAAGCTGGAATGGTGCATTTTCCTCAGTTTGGAACTAACTAACTAATCCATAAACTTTGTGATTGTAACACACTGAGACATTGGTGAGGTTTGCATTAGTAACCTATTAGTTTTAGCAAATAACAAATGGATTTAGATTATCAAAAATATGACCATTAAACTGTATTTGTGGAAACCAGTTTAAAGAGACTTCATAAAGTGATATACAAGTGGCTGTGAATTCATTACTCAAAACAATAAATTTCCGGTCATCCGGTGTTCATGTTCTTTATTCGGCTGTAGCAACTCTTTCTTATTTTTTGCTAACAGGAGTATAACTCAGTGGAGCCGATGACTGTCATAATGCTTTGCTATGTCAATTGCAATATGCCTTGTTTAGAAGAACTGCTGCTTTTAGCTATTAGTTTATGACTGTAGCTCATCTGTTACTGTGCATGTCATCACTTCCTTACTAATAGTAATCAATAGTCTGTGCCAACCACAGAAGAGGCTGTTTGTAAAATGTGAGTGGCACTGCGGAGTTGCTGTTACATTCTTGTGTTGCTACTGCATGCTCAGAGAAGTGATTTTGATTAACTCTTTGTACAGAATCTGAGCACCGCACTGGTCCTGTATAAGTTCAGTCCTCCCATTATATATATATCTTATTATTTTATTTATTTTTTGCTTTAAGCAAAGTTCTGGAATCGGGCTTGAGATAGCACATAGTGAAAATCATTTTGTAGAATAGAAATGAGACTACTTATGCATGCATCACACAGACCACCTAATTTTCATATCATTACTATCTTCCCCGTATACATTAGCATGTAGAAATTGCATGCACTACTTCAATCTGCAAAGAAATCACTTTTAAAAAACTTAACTATTACAAAGCAATTACTTCTAAAGGCAATGCATTCACTGGTTTATTTTTACAAAGTGCTAACAAAAATCTCTTTTCCTGCCAGATATTCAAATAAGTATTATCACTGCAGAAAGATGATTTTCATCTGCACTTTTTTGCTTTACATTTTATTAAAATATTGCCATAATTCCTGTGACTCAACTGTCCAACTTACCACTGTGTCTTGAAAGTGGTGACCAACTCATTTCCATTTTTTTAAATTCATTAAGTCAAGCTTAGAGCTGACAGAGAGCTGTCACAGATCACCCAACCTTGGTACCCTGGTGAAACTGAAATAAAAACCTTAGAAGGCTTTTTTCCAATATTATTTTAAATTGAAATATTGCTAATAAACTGCTTAACAAAAAGTCTATCATTGTCCATTTGTGTGTGTATATATATATATATATATATATATATATATATACACACCATAGGACCTATTTGTTTTGCTTCAGCCTTGCACCCTGTGCCACTGGGAGTTTATTGATTCTGCAATTACAGGTTGTAAATATTATCCAAAGTCTTTTATTTTGGTGATAATGAAGAGACTGATATCTCAGTATCCCCAATAGGCATGCTCATGAATAAAATCCATCATTAGTCATTTTTTTGTTTTAATCACACTTGCTTTTCAATGCTAATATTAAGGCAAAAGCAATTTATGCTGTAATCCATTGTGGGGTCAATGCTTTACCATTCATGTTGAAGTCTATTGTTTCATGTCCTTAATGCAGGTACCATAAGCTGTTCACATCAGCTCTGGAAACACAAGGGAGAACTGGATCTGATGTCCAACAAACAGTGTGTATGGGAGAATGAACAGTACACTTCACTTATAGGAAAGGTGGAACCAAATTGGAACAAAATAATATGCAGTATTATGACTGGATTGAGCATAGCAAAATAAGGTTCAGGTTGAAGCTTTTCCCTCTGCTCATATGTTAGCTTTTATATTGAATCTTCAAAATCATATGAAGAAGTGAAGACAGATTACTTTGACTGGCACAAACACACCATGCCACTCTGACAGAGTCAGGAATCTTAAATGTACTTTTTGATTACAATTACAATACATCACCACCACCTTTTTCTTGTCTGCAACACCCGCAAAAGTGACACTCTGCTCCCTGATGTCTTATTATTTCACACACACACATGAATATTCCATTTAAACACAGTACATCACTGAATTTATTTTACTGTTTTTGATTTGCAGAGATCAAATATATAACCACTAGAATCATCTTTGTAAGATGAAACGAGCAAGTTCCATCAAAACAATAAACATTTACAAAAGTAGCGAACAAAACTGTGCTCCTGCAGGCAAGGAAATTAGAACTATGAGCAAAGGACAGAACATCTTGACAGAGAGGAAATCACAAACAAGGACAGCAAGGGACAAAGCCAGAGAATACAATAATTTTCTGTTGAGTAGTTTGGATGCTGCTTAAAGCTACACAAAATAAAATGTCTACCACCCAGGAGGAAAAGATAAGAGAGTTATATGACACTAAGATGCGGCTCACTATCCGTGCCAACAAACAGGAGCCAAGACAGCTGCTGGCTGGTGAAGTTGAGCAGGCTGCACAGTCAAGAGAGTGAGAGGACCAAAGTGAAAAACTGCAACAATGTAGACGAATGGGCAGTAGGCTGACAGTCATTTGAACCCGAAACAGGCAAGAAGACACAACTGTCACCATCATCAAGAAGCAATGTACACATTCCAATTCAGGGAGTCGCAAGCTATTATAATTTATGTATAACCTCAAAATGAACTGCCATATACAGTGGTACCTCGGTATACATCCACTTTGGAATAAGTCCAATTTGGTATACGTCCTGTTTGGATGCGAAAAATTTTGCTTGGTATACAACCTTTGTTTGGAATACGACCCGCATGCTAGAACACCACACGCTACCCTTGTTTCCCTCTCTCCAAACAAAGCCACAACTGCCAACGAGCGTCAGTACACCAGTTGCTAGCATTTAGTGAACAACCCGCATGCTACCCTTGTTTACCTCTCTCGAGACAAAGCCACGACTGCCCATGAGCGTCAGTACGGCAGTTGCTAGCATTCAGTGAACAACCCACGCTATAACTTTATGTGAATTTTCACGTGATTTTGTGTTTTTTCGCGTAAAGTTGAATTGATTGTTGAAATGTATGAAGGTGGCATGCATATCCGGGACATGGCTGCTGCATACCGTGTGCTGAGAACGATGGTATCAACGACTGTGAAAAACAAAGACATTATTAAAAAGTAAAATGAGGTTAAATTTTCATTTATTTCATCTAATTGCTTTTGTATTTATGTATTTTAGTATTGAGCAGTGTTTAAATTATTTTATACAACCCCATCAATGTATAATATGCCAATAACAATAGGATTATTTTTTCATGGGAACGGAGTAATCATTTTCCCTTTATTTCTTATGGGAAAAATTTGTTTGGTATAGGTCCTGTTTGGTATAAGTCAAAGGATCTGGAACGGATTAAGGATGTATACCGAGGTACCACTGTATATATTTTTTTGTTTAATACACAAACTAGGTATAAAGAGGGAAGCCTCATGTTAGGTGGCAGGCTGTCTGATCTGACCAGTCAGTGGACTGAGCTGAGAGGGGCTGCAGTCTCTTTGACTCACCAAGAATAAAGAAATTGCTTTTTACTTTAAATTGGTGTTTGTCTCCTGTTGTTTCCAACTTCAGCGTCCACAAAACCAATGTATAAAGATAAACATAAATAATAAGTAGCAGATAGATAATAAGTAACAGAGGCAGCATAAAGTATAAAATCAGAATAGAAGTATAAAGTGTAATGTGCAGGTAGGTGTGTGATGGACAAGTCAAATACAGTTGTGTCAGGAAGATAGAATGAGGTGGCCCATGGTTATAAACTCCAGTCAGTTATTTGGAAGTCTAATGGCCTTGGGGTAAAAAGAGTTCTTTAGCCTGAAAGTCCTGCATTTCATACTTCTATACCTCCTGCCTGAGGGTAGGTGTGAACAGTTTGATTGCTGCTATAGACAAATACAGAGAAACATCCTTACTGTCATAGATCTTATCTGGGAACCTGAAACAAAAAACATTTTTCGTAATAGTATGATGTCCAGATTCACATTTTTAAACAGCTGTCACTCAGTATTGATGGAAAGGTTGGGATCATGCACTGAGAGTGTGTTGCCGCATCCACCACAAGACAAACTACCTGGATTGGGACCCAAGTACAGCGAGTGACACCTCAGCACCATGTGAGGTTTTTTTAAGGTGGTTGAAGTGCCAATTCTGCCACCAACCCCCAAGTTTTCTCTGCAGGTTGAAGGGCCTACTTGCAGAACCGGATGCAGATTAATGTCATACCCAGGACAGGGCAATTGCAGATTAAGGGCCTTGCTCAAGGGCCCAACAGAGTAGAGTCACTTAAGTAAATAAACACCCAAAGAAAGATTCACTGCAGAAATATTTTCAGTACGCCATATTTCTTTTCTGTATTTAAGAGCTATAGTACTCTAATTACAACTTTGAGCTAGCATGTGAAATGACACCATGGTGTGGTAATGTATACTTAAAATCCTTAAAAACTTAAACTTAAAAAGTTAGTTTAAATTATGACAAAATAACAAATGAAGGAAAGTTAAAGTATTTCCACATGGCAATGTAGACAAAAAAAAAACATATCCCAGGTTTTCCCTGGGATATTCCATGCCTGGTTAAAGTGTTTTTGACTTACAGTATCTGCACTGTCAGCCTAATCCTTCCCTGGGTATTTGAAAAAGTACAGCAGAGCTACTGTTCAAGACTGTGTTGAAATTATTTTATGTGACGGTCTGATGCTGAGGTATGCCATTACCTTCCAGCTATTTCCAGGTTCTAATCCAAATCCAGGAGGGTGAAGTTGGTCTCTGGAAGGCAGAACCTATGCCAAGAAAACTGGGAATGAGACATCAAGATGCCTTAGATGATGCCATCAGCTCATTGTAGACCACAATCATCTGCAAAGGCTCATGAAAAGGATTCTGCTTTATTGAAAAACATGTTAGGAAAATTGATTAATATTAAAAATTCATCTTCTGCTGGACAAAAAGGATAACATAGGTAAAACAGAATTGTGGATAGAAGAGTAGAATTGTGCTTTTTTTACAATATTTTGTAAAAAATCAAGTTTAATAATTTTAAGCAAATAAAATGCATTTAAATTATTTTTCATTTTGGCTGTTTAATATCAAACTTATATTATGTATTACCTATGGCAACATTTTCAAATGAATACATTATTGAAATAAACATTATTAATGTAACAGTTTTATTTCCATCCATTTTCTTAACCTGCTTATCCGGTGCAGTGTCACAGGAAGGCTCAGGCCAATCCCAGCATTATGAGGTGCAAGTCAGAAAAATATCCCTGACAGAATGCCAGCCCATTGCAGGGTAAAAACACACACAGGCCAAATTAACAACTGCAAATACCTAACCTGCATTTTAGCCATAATTATCGTAAGATCATAAATACACACATTGAGATTCAATTGCAAAATATTTAACACATTTTTGCAAAAATATCTAAAAAAAAATATGTTTTAAAGTACATTTACACTCAGTAGTTACTTTATTAAGTAATTACCATATATACTCCCGGATAAGTTCTTCAGCGGATAAGTCGGGACTTGATTTTACTGTATAATTCCTGGTATTTTATAATGTCGGTTATATAAGTCGAATGCGGAAAACTCACGATATTGGTCCAAGAGATTATGATACGCTTAACGCCCACTTGAGAGAGTAACCACGGAGCACAATGCCTTTTTTTTCTATGTGGGTGCAGCAATGCACTGTATCAGCACTTGCTTCTAACTTCTTTCTCTCTCTCTATTGTGCCTACGTGACCACACGGTAATACCCAAATTATTCTAAAGCAAGTTTGCATTGATTTTTTGTTTTTTGTATCTCACACCCTGCATCCCTTATCTATGATGGAGTGTTCGATCAGAAAAACATATGAAGCTGGTTTTAAATTAAACGTTGTTGAAGTAGCGAAAGAAATTGGTAACTGCGCTGCTGCAACTAAATTCGATGCATCTGAGAAACTTATGCGAGATTGAAGGAAACAAGAAGATGTAAAAAAAAAAAATTAAGTGTCACATTTTTGAACGGGTGTATAAGTTGGGGTCTGATTTTATGATCGATTTTTCAGGTATCAAGACCCGACTTATACGTGAGTAGATATGGTTTTAGGATCCCCTTTGGTTCAAAACAGCCTGCATTATGTAAGGAATATATTGAGCAAGGTGCAAGAGATCCTTAAGGATTTTCTCCAATGCTGACTTGAAAGAATTATGTCTTTCATGCAAAATTTTGTTGCATATTCATTCCATTCATTCATATTCTAGTTCCACCTCAACCCAAAGGTAATCTGTCGGACTAAGATATATGCACTGTTTAGGCATTGGAGTAAACTGGTTATTGTCATATCCATGAAACCAACATGAGAAGGTGTGTACTTTGTGACATTAGCCATAATCTTCTCTGAATTGTCCATTTGGAAAAGGGTAGATTGTGACAATAAAGGGACACACATAATCTGCAACATTAATGTATGCTTTGACATTGTAGCGATACTCAATTGGTATTAATAGTGTGCCAGGAAACCACCACAATACTATTACAACTAGCCTGTACCCTTGACACTTACGAGGACTGATCCAGAGCATTTTGAGGATTATGGCAAATTCTGGTGCTGCCTCTGCATGCCATGGCAGAAATCAATATTTTTGTGATCTGGAGACATTTCTCCTGTATTCCATTTCCTAGTCTGAGAGAAGTCTCATCATTCAGTTCTTAGCTGCCAGGCACGGAGTCTAGTACAGTCTTTTGCTGTTGTAGCCCATCCACTGCAGCGTTCAATATCTTCTTTGAGAATTACTTGTGTTCTGTGTATTGTATTGTTTTGTGCTAAACAATTGTATTGTATTCTGGTTTCACAGATGCCCTTCTGCACACCACTGTTGTAAGTAGCTTTTTTTGAATATTTATTAACTTTTTTGTCTATTTTCTTCTGACCGCTGTCAATAACACAGTGTGCTTTCATTCACAGGACTGTCATCAATGGGTTTTTTTGTCAATCACATCATTCACTGTAAGCTTTAAAGACTGTAGTACTCTATGTGAAAATCCCATGACGTGAGCTGTTTCTGAGATGCAGGAACAACCACATCTGACAATGACAACCATACCATGGTCAAAGTCACTTGCATATTCATCACTAATTTTTCTAATTCTAATATTTGGTCAAACAACAGCTAAGGCTCTTGACCACATTTGGGTACATATTGATCTGAAGTTATGTTTTTGGCTGTTTTGGGCGGCTGGACATATGTGTGAACACACAGATGTACCTAATAAAGGGCCATACAGAGTATCTATACTAATAAACGGCAAAGCCCTCACTGACTCACTCACTGACTGACTGACTCATCACTAATTCTCCAACTTCCCGTGTAGGTAGAAGGCTGAAATTTGGCAGGCTTATTCCTTACAGCTTCCTTACAAAAGTTGGGCAGGTTTCATTTCGAAATTCTACGCGTAATGGTCATAACTGGAAGCTGTTTTTCTCCATTTACTGTAATGGAGATGAGCTTGAAACCCGTGGGGGCGGAGTTTCATGTGACATCATCACGCCTCCCACGTAATCACTCAGTACGTAGAAAACCAGGAAGAGGCCCAAAAAGCGCTGAAGAAAACATGCATTATATAATTGAGAAGGCAGCGAAACAATAAGAAGCGAGCGAGTGACATATACAACCATATTCATGAGTTCTGCTACTTCGGAAACAAAGCACGATGTAAACCTAAACTTTAAATTAAGTTCATAGACAGGCTGCCGCTGGCGTTTGTAATTTAGTGCCTGCCCATATAAGGCCGTCCGTCAGCGGCAATCCAATAGAAACACTGCCACGGGTAAATATTCACGGGTGAAGGACTGTGCTTATGCAGAGGAAGATGAGATGGTCAGGGTGGTGTTTGGCACAAACTCAGCGAAACTGTGAGAGAAAGTTTTAAGTGCCGGGACTTCGGTAACATTAGATACAGCCATGGACATAGCACGACATGGCACCAGCACAGCTGGGAAACTTCGATGCATGTACACCGAGCGGCTCACGTGAACTGACGCAGTGCACAGACAAAAAGCAACATTTCCAAAGAGCGCTGAACAAAAACCGAATTACACAATTGAAAAGGCAGCAAAAAAATATGAAGCGTCTGATACATACAAGCATATTCATAAATGCAGCTACTGTGGAAACAAAGCACACGGTGGAAAAAGTCAATGTCCCGCTAAAGGAAGACAGTGTAAAAAAAAAACCCGTGCATGCAGTGTGTCAGGTCTCAGATATAGAAGAAGACGAGCTGTTTATTGATGCAGTAAGAAACGAATCGATGAATGAAACCTGTCATCTTTACAACGATTGACAAACACGGAATGTAACTTGAACACAACACATCCTACAAATACGAACCTGATTGAAAGAAATAATGATAATCAAATCCTTGATGACAGCAACACTCAGTAAAACTCACAAAACAATTACTGTATATTGACAGTCATGTTACGTTATTTTTAAAATGTTCCCTTTTCTTTTTCATAGCTTCTTTAACACACTACGTCTCCGCTGCGATACGCGGGTATATATATATGTATATATGTACCCCGATCTACATACTCGAATAATGGATACTTTATTCGCCATCAATGATTGTTTTGGTAAAGCCATACTCAGTGTATTCATTAGATGAACGGTAAAAAAGTAAGAGCGAGGGGAGGATGACTTATTGAGGCACGCAGGCAAAACCACAATAGCACGCGGGCTCGATGTACTGTAGTGCGCGTCAACTCTATCTGAATTGCGCGATCACATTTGAAAAAATATATCTTTTCAAGTTCTATTTAGTCCATATGTGTCAAACTCAAGGCCCGCAGGCCACATCCGGCCCGGCGTGTAATTATATCCGGCCCACGAGATCATTTTATATACTGTATTATTGTTATTAATGGCCCGGGGATATGAAGCGCTGGTAACACAATAAACTACACATCCCATAATGCAGCGTTTCAGCTGCCTTGCTGAACACTTACCGCGTTAATCAAGTCTAGCTTATGATGCTGCAAGTTATTGTGAAGCTAGCCCACACGATGCCGAAGAGAAAAGGTGATTCTGAACATTGCCGGTAAACCCGTGTGTCTCATTTCTGGAGCAAATGTGGCTGTAATTACAGAATTTAATCTAAAACGGCACTATGAGACAAAACATCAGGATAACCTGAAAGACCTGAATGCAATGCACAAGATACAGAAAGCAGAAGAGTTAAAGAAGAATCTGACACTTCAGCAGACGTTTTTACCTGTGCAAAATCACAAAGTGATTTCAAGTGAAGCTACTTTTATGGGAGACACAAATGCACCAGTGCAACTTGCCCCACTTTCCCTGTTGCCAAGTAATGTTTAACCAAGTCGACACTACGGTGTTCCCAAATACGCACTTTGTTCATAAACTGAATGATTTGATTTGTTATTGCTGAAAAGAACAAATTTTATTTATGTTTCCAGGTTTTGTTATGCACCATGTTCATATTTGAATTTGTATAATTTTGACAGGATATATTTTTATGGAGAGCAAAATCTTTTGGGATATTTAAAATTTAAGTTTATTTTTTATATAAAATTACATAAGAGTAAAGAAATTTAAATGTTTGTTCTTTTAACATTTACTTTATTTCTAACTTGTATAATTTAGACAGGATATATTTTTATGGAGAGCAAAATATTATAAGTTATTTAAGGTTTGAGTTGATTTATTCCGGAATAATATTCTGTCGACTAAATAAAAATTCCTTCTATTTAAAATTTAAATAGAACTTCAACATATACGATAGTTGTGTGTGTGTGTGTGTGTATGTATATATGTAGATATGTACAGTATGTATATATATGTTTATATATATGTGTGTGTATGTATATATATGTATTTGTGTGTATATATGTGTGTGTATGTATATGTATGTGT
>JANRMT010028174.1:68926119-68955220 GCA_026402145.1 Polypterus bichir lapradei
AAGTAATGAGTCTGCCAAATTTCAGCCTTCTACCTACACGGGAAGTTGGAGAATTAGTGACGTTGGAAAGTTCAATATGGCGGCTGACAACTGCATCATACCACCGAAATAAGTATGTACATCGGTTTTGGTTAGCGCAGGGAAGCCACCTACCAAATTTCATGAAGATGGGGTCAGCCTTCTACCTACACGGGAAGTTGGAAAATTAGTGACGTTGGAAAGTTCAATATGGGGGCCGACAGTGGCGTCATACCATCGAAATAAGCACATACATCGGTTTCGGTTAGCGCAGGGAAGCCGCCTACCAAATTTCGTGAAGATGGTGCCATAAATAAGAAAGTTCAACATGGCGGACGATGTCGACCGTTATCGACCATTATGACCGTTACGTGTAGAATTTCGAAATGAAACCTGCTTAACTTTTGTAAGTGAGCTGTAAGGAATAAGCCTGCCAAATTTCAGCCTTCTACCTACACAGGAAGTTGGAGAATTAGTGATGAGTGAGTGAGTGAGTGAGGGAGTCAGTCAGTCAGTGAGGGCTTTGCCTTTTATTAGTATAGATTATGCCTTGAGTTAAAAAGGGCATTTCCCTGAAAAAGAGAACTTGAAACAAGTTAGAAAATGTATGCATGATGTAAGATTCAGATGCATTTGGTGACTAAATTAACTGGGATGAAAGTTGGATAATTTCACATTTTTTACTTACTTCATCAAAGAGTTATTTATCTATTGAGCCCCTAAAGGAACATGAGAAAAAAAAATGATTTCTCGTGCACACAAGAAAATTTTGTGTGCTCACAAGATTTTTTTTTGCATGGTTCATTTTTTTCGTGTGCATGTCTTCAATGTTGCCATAACCCTTTTTCCAAAACAAGCCTCTGAGCTCAGAATTAATTTCAAATGACATTCAGGTTGCAAGCATAAAAATGGTGCCTTTATAGGAGAGACTCAGCTTTTAATATATGTCAGTAAATGCCACGTGAACTTTCCAATAAGCTACACAATAATAATACATTTATTTATTTATATAGCGCCTTTTCCATGCTCAAGGCACTTAGAAAATATAAGAAAGAACGGCAGGTTATACAGTATATAGCATTGTACAAACCAAATAAATAAATAAGGAAGATTAAGACAATAAATTCAGAGAAAAGCCTAACAGACAACATAATTGATGGTCTAGCACAAACATACAGGTTACATGAGCATCTTGACAGAGAGGTAAACTGAGAGAAGGGGAATAAAGTCAAGTAGAGCTAAAAGCCTTCCTGAGCAGATGAGTTTTGAGTTGTTTTTTTAAAAGAATTCATGGAGTCAGCTGATCTGATTAATTTCGGTAGGTCATTCCAGAGTCTGGGCGCTATACAGCTGAAAGCCCTGTCACCCATGGAGTGTAGATTAGTGTGGGGCACAACAAGATTGCCAGAATCAGAGGACCTTAGTGGACAGACAGGCACATAGTGATGGAGAAGGTCACTGATATAGTTTGGTGCAAGGTTATTTAAGGCTTTGTAGGTCATTAGAAGGATTTTATATTCGATTCTGTAAGACACCGGGAGCCATTGAAGACGGAGCAGGATGGGTGTGATGTGTTCGCTGCTGCTGGTTCGAGTAAGGACTCTTGCAGCTGAGTTTTGAATAAGCTGGAGCTGCGATATAAGATTAGAAGGGGCACCTGCCAGCAGCGAGTTACAATAATCGATGCGGGATGTGATAAAAGCATGGACAAGTTTCTCAGCATTAGAAAAGGAGAGGAAAGAGCGAACACAGGATATGTTACGGAGGTGGAAGTAAGAAAGTTTCTTAATGTGATTTATGTGGGCAGAATAAGAGAGGGAGGAATCAAAAATGACATCAAGATTCTTTGTAGTAGAGGCAGGTCTGATGAGATCACCGCCAAGATGGACTGGGAAGGAGCTCATTTTATTAAGTTGCATTTTAGTCCCAATTTGCAGGAGTTCAGTTTTGTTGCAATTTAATTTTAAAGAGTTCTGCTCCATCCAGGTTTTAATTTCACTAAGGCAGGTTGTGAGCTGAGAAAGCTCTGATGAAGTTCCACTCTAAACATTGAAGTAGAGTTGAGTATCATCTGCATAAAGATGATAATCCAGTCCATAGCTATAAATAATATGGCCAAGGGGAAGCATATACATACAGAAGAGAAGAGGGCCGAGGACAGAGCCCTGAGGAACTCCTTGTGTGACTGGCGCCAAGCTGGATCTGTTGTTGCCAAGACTAACAAACTCTTGCCTATCAGTCAGGTAGGACTTGAACCACTGGAGGGCAGTGCCAGAGATACCCAGCATGTTCTCCATTCTGAACAGTAGAATGTCATGTCTGACAGTGTCAAATGCTGTACTGAGGTCTAATAGAATTAATATGCTGGTTTGTCAAGAGTCTACTGCCATAAGCAAATCATTGGTTACCCGTAGCAGAGCAGTTTCACAGCTGTGCCACGCCCTGAAACCAGACTGAAAGGGTTCCATCAAGTTATTAGAGGTTAAGTAATTGGTGAGCTGGGAAGCTACAACACGCTCAAGAGCTTTTGACAGGAAAGGTAAGTGGAAACATGCCGAAAGTTGTTGAGATTGTCAGCATCAAGACCAGACTTTTTTAACATTGGGGTTACAGAAGCGATTTTAAAAGTGAGCGACACAGAGCCAGTGTCAAGGGATGAATGTATTATTGTTGTAGCAGTCGGGATTATGGCATGAAGACAGGATTTAAGTAGTGTGGTGGGGGTGGGGTCCAGTACACAAGTAGTTGGCGTCATCTTAGAAAGCAGGTTATTAACAAATGCAGATGTGACTGTTGAGAACTTAGAGAAGGAGCTGGATGGAGTGGGAAAACAGGGAGAGATATAAACAGATGATGTATTTATGTTAGTTGAATTATTTACATCTTTAATTTTGTTACGGAAAAAGTGGAGGAATTCCTCACAGACTTCAGTAGAAGAGGTAGTTGGGCCAGATGTGGGTTGGAGTAGTTTATTAACTACAGAGAACAAAACCCTTCGGTTATCGTGGCCACTTTCTATTATTCTGCCATAGTGGGTGTTCTTAGCAGCAGTTAGTGCTTCTCTGTAAGCTCTTTGGTGGTCAGAGAAAGCCTGATGTGCACGGTGAGGCCAGTCTTACATGACATTCTCTCAAAGCGTCGGCCAGCTGCTTTCATAGATCGCAATTCTGAGTTATACCAAGGAGCTGAACGCTTAAAGGAAACCTCCTTATGTTTTAAAGGAGCTGTTTTATCTAATGCTGAATGAAGGGCTGAGTTACAGTGTTCAACAAGACTATCTAGTGTTGATGGAATATTTGCAGACAGTAAAAGATCAGAAATGGATCCAGAAAGGATAGAGGGACAGATATTTTTAAGGTTTCTGTAAGAAATTTGTCATTTACAGGTAAGAGGAGGGAAAGGCAGTGAGACAATGAAAAATACTGCGTTATGGTCAGAGAGTCCCAAATCAGTGCTGTAAATGTTGGCAACAGATAGTCCAGAAGTGCAGATCAGATCCAGTATATGACCACCAGAGTGTGTGGGAACATCAACATGTTGTGTCAAGTCAAAACAGTCCAGTAAGGATAGGAATTAATTTCTCAGTTTAGATGTAGTAATGTCAATATGGATGTTGAAATTACGAAGAAGGATAATTCTCTGAGGATAAGAGCTTAGGTGGATTAAAAGTTCAATCAGATCAGATAAGAAGGATGCATTGTATTTTGGGGGACGATAAAGAACAATGAGTGAGACAGGACCTGATTCCGTTATCAGTTTAAGAGCCAGGCACTCAAAAGACAGTGGACAGTCAATTGGGATTCGTTTGATATTTAAGTCTGCTCTGATAATTACCGCTAGCCCACCTCCTTGTCTAGAGCTGCAAGGTTCTGTATGGAAAGTGAAAACCAGGTGGAGTCGCCTCCATGAGAGACGTAAATTCGTTCGGTTTTTGCCAAGTCCCTGTTACACACAGTATATCAAGTTTGGTGTCAGTGATGAGTTCTGACAGCACCAATGATTTGCCGTTAAGACACAATGAAACAGTTAAAGTTGTGGAAGTAGAACAGGTCTTCCAGAAGTATACGGATCCACATAAAGAGAAATGTATTCCAGAAACTCTATCACATGACTATGCAAAAAGATCTTGTGAGCAAGAGATACTGTAATGGGTTCATGTCAAATAAGTTATTTTTTCTTTTTTGGTTTATTTCTGTATTTATCACATTTTTGTTTATTAAATATTTTTGTAATAATGAGTTATATTTAAAAATAACAATGATAGCAGAATGCAAGTACATGTGTTAATGGACTATATTAAAACAGGCTTTTTAACAGAACTTCATAATGTCATTTAGTTAAAAATGTAGCCTAAATATTCTTGCGATGGCTTAATAATACCTTTGATACACAGAGGATTCCAATTTAGGTGATGTAAAAAAATAGCAATGTGCTACTATTGTTGTGGAGGGTCTGCCACTAACTATTTTTCAATTTTCCTAAACATAACATTTTTGAAAGTATACCTATTAGCTTAGAGCCCAATAATTACCAAAAGTAAATAAATATTAATACAAAATGGTCAATATTAGCATAACATGACTACCAGTATTATCCTATGAAAGGGTAAAAAAACAATTCAATATCTAGCTATTAATATTAGGTAAAACCCAAAAATTTGGAAAGTATCCAGTTTATTGTTTAACAGGAATACAATCAGTGGCAGTTATCTTAAACATTTTAATTCCAGAAGATACACAGGCAGCAAAATCAAATTTTTGGGTTTGGATAATCCATAAACCTAGCTCCATTTATCATATGTTATATCACTTAGTAACTCCTTCAGCAAACACAAACTGTAATCCTGACGGGTTCTTGCTATTTGTGGCACAATCAGCCACTTCATGCACTGTCGAAACTGTGTTCCGTGCTGCAGATTATTGCTGTAAAGAACTGATGATATTAACTGCAGTTCTTTTTCTAAATGTATCTTGTGGTTATAGGACATAGGAGGGAGGCACCTCTTCTGTGTAACTAATTTGTTCAAACATCATTTAGCTGCAGGTTGATATCATCAATTCTCTACAACAATAATCTGCAGATGCTGTTAGTTCAGTCAATTTAGTTTTATACTTTTTAGAATTGCTTTACACCTCTATTCATTTCCATAGAAGTGACTTTTTTTGTGTGTTTACTTTTATGGCTAACTTTCTGAAAGCAGCAGGAGTAGGGTGCTGCTATATGAACTGCTTGCACATGCACACTCTCCCTGACACGTGACCTGCTTACATTCAGCATCTAAGCAGCTGTTGGAAATGTAAAAGAGCGAAATAAACAAAATATACTAGTCAGTATAACCTCTCCCAAGGGAAAATTGAAACACTAGACCAATTCGTAGTTGAAGTTGCACAGAATGTTTCTCAGAATTTTTGCAAATTTGACAAAGGTTTTCAAATGGAGATTTTGAAATTTCAAAAATGTACACATAACTGTCTGTTTGAGATTTGGCAAAAAATGGAATTGTCTTGACAAGTTTCTTTGTAGAATAAATTTTAACAAAATCAGTTCACAGGGGGCTATGTTGTTTCATGCAGAGAGAAGACAGACAGATATGGCTTTCGCAGTAGTTGCTTCTCACATTTTTTGCGAACGCACCAAAAAAGTATAAAGAGATGAACAAAGCCAAGGCTCAGAGAAAAACATAGTTGTCATAATTCGAGCAGGGTTCATTGCCAAAAATAGACCAAAAGTAACAAAAAAAACAAATAGAGCAAAAGTAACAATCTGCAATACCTAATATATGACATTATAGCAAAATTTTTTGTACCAAAAATGCTCCAAACCAAAACTAGAAAAGGTGAATTTAAATGATCCTAAAACTAAAATGCAGACAGTATAGCCTGCCATGTTTTATAGGTAGGAGGTGATGCAACACAGATCCAAAGAGGCAATGCCTACAACATACTGGCAACATGATAAATTCAAAACAAATATTAGTTTAACATGTACTGTAATAGTATACAACATAATTATACATGAATCCCAAAAGGTATTTTTTTTCAGCTGACCATTTTAAAAATATCCCATTTATATATCCACTTACCGAACCTGCTTTGTTCAATTTCAACATCACAGGCAGCTAAATATAGCTTAATCAGCAATAAACAAGTTGGAATTAAATATAAATCATACAGAACTGATCAATCAATGAGGTTCACTCTCTTACAAAGTTGTTTCATGTTTTGCATTATTTTCTAGTAAGATGTTCACATAAACTTTTTACCATGTTTAAAAATACTCTTCAATAGAAGAACAAGACGAAATCACTTATACTGTACAATGAAGAAAATTTTCTAAAAATAAATTAAACAAAAAACAAGCCCTTAACAAAATACAGATGTTTACAAAAACCATTCAAGCAGGTGTTTCTGTAGCTGGTGATTGATCAGGTGCTTCACCCAGTAATTTCCAGAAAGATAACAGTTTTCTTCCTGTCTGTCTCCTAAGTTCATTTTATATTACGAATGTTTGATGCAGTGGCCAAGGCTGCAGTCTCATGGATCCAGCGTTCTGTATTTATTCCTGCCCTCCAGTATCGTGTGTAGAGTTCCTCTAGGACCTAAGGATCTGAGCGGGTTCTCAGTGTAATCCGGTTTTCCTCTCAGACACAAGATTTGTTTAAAGATAATTCCAATTTGCCACATGTGAATGTGGATGTGTGCACAAGTGGGCTATGTGCTCAGTGCTGCAGGTGAGAGTTTGAGAACGTGTATTTTTCAGATATTTTATGACTGTTAACATTAAACAAATAGTCTTAACTTAATTAGTGAATTTGATTTCTTTAGACATGCAGGGATGAGGCTTATTCTAGCATAATGATATACCTAATCATGTCAGTCAAATGAACATATATGCACATGTCTGTCAAATGTGTGAGAAAATCTTAGCCACTAAAGAAATATCCATGTAGACACAGGGATATTGTGTGATATTTTCAAAAACCAAGACCAGGATTCAAAGTAACTGTCGTAGAGTTGTGAGGAAGCAGAACTAACCACTGTGCTACTATGGCACCAAAGTTCAAGTCATCCAAAACTCAACTAATAATCAATGTTACTGCTCTTCATTAAATCTAGGAAGCAAAGCTAGAGTAAAAATATGTATATTTTTCAAACTATTCATGCTGTTTTGATGATTTAACGTAATGCAAATTAGATTCAATAAAGAAGTTAAAGAAAGGGTGAAGTGAAAGATAACTTGAAACATGTCAAACTTAATTTAAAAAAAATCGGGAGTGTTCTCCCCTAGACTTTCTCATATACTCAGATATGGGAATGGATATTTAAGGAGTAAACAAATCAAGTCAAATTAATTATATATTGAACAATTATTATAAAAGTAAAGCTGAATAAATCAGATTCTGCAGCTGTATGAATAAAAGGTAAAGTATCACTTCTGGTTAACGGAAATAGCCCAAAAGTTGATAGAAATCTACATTTTGTACCAAATACTTGTATGCAAAATTTGGTTGACCCAAGTGAAAGAGTA
Organism: Polypterus bichir lapradei; assembly: GCA_026402145.1. NCBI lineage: Eukaryota > Metazoa > Chordata > Cladistia > Polypteriformes > Polypteridae > Polypterus > Polypterus bichir. Next base: position 68,933,665 of record JANRMT010028174.1, read on the forward strand.
CTCAAGTTATCGTGATTACACACACACACAGACGCACAAACATAATTTCAATAATGAGAACTCAGGCATGTCTAAAATGTCGAGATTCATCAAAACCTCGAAATGGAATTTTTGGCAGATTCCAATACTTTCCCTATACTTTTTATATGAGAAAGTCAAGGAGGTCTAAAATGTCGAGATTAATTAAAATCTGGACATCGAATTTTTGGACGATTACAATACTTTCCCCACACTTCGTATACAAGAAAGTAAAAAGAATGTATAATTTCTAGTTTTCATTTTATACAATGTATTGCTAACCCTTCAAAGAGAAACACATTTTGACTGTATTTGTGATTTTATTTGCATTGTTTGTTACTTTTAAGTAATATTTTTAACAACAGATTTAACATCTTACCAGTAATATACTGTATTTACAGGCACAGTTGTGTGTGTGAATGCAAGGTAAATTGAAGCACTGTGCATGAAGATGATGATGTCCTGCGTGATTCGAGTCACCAGCTGGTGTGAAAAGAGAAGCAAATAAAAGTCTATGTACTATTGAGGGTTTTCTATGAAGTAAAGTATTACTTTTTGTTCATGCCTGGTGGAGTTTATGTGGGGAGTAACTCTCTTTTTCTTTCGACAATCTGAAGTAAAACAAAAAGGTGTTCAAACTTCTTATTTATGGGGCTGTTTGGAGCCTTAAAGCCTAGATAAAAGTTATTGGAAGAAGGATTGGGCAAGGATAGATTGGATTTTGGATTTGTTTTCAATAAATTATGTGTTTTTAAGGCAAACACTATTTTTATCACCGTTTATTGTTCACTGAGATAAATGTACACTGGAGATTTATATATTTCATTTTTGTCCTTTTGTACAATAAAAACTGCACTTTTGCACTTGCACTTTTGTCACCTGCCTCTGATTACTGATCTACTGGTTCTTGATTCTGTTGGCATCCTTGTCTCATTCCCTGGCTTTTATGGACACATGTTATCACATGAAGACAACTGATCCTGTAGTTGAACACAATTTGTGAATAAGAACACAAAATCTGAAAATCCCTAGCAAAAAAGTCAGTAACCAAATAGTCACAAAGAGGAGCACTTAAAGGTTTGTAGGTTTGTATCCTCAAACTTGGACAACATCTGTCATGTGTCACTTGTTTCAGAGATAAACAGCATGGCAATCAACCCCCGGGCCTTAGCAACCAACCTGAAAAGTGAAGGCCTCTAAATAAAGCAAAATGATATTGCAAAGACAAAAGTAAAATAAAACTACAAATGTTAAAGTCAAAATGAAACTACAAACAGCTACATTCAAATTCTTAGAAAAAATAAGAGCTTTCAAAAGAATTGAGACAAAGAAAAATTAACAACCATAAGTTTAATAAATTGCAGTCACAGAAAAACGGCAAAAAACAATATTTCAGGAAAACAAAACAAAGCACTTGAATGTTTGCAAAGTCCAAAACACAAATGTTTTTCAATTGCTAGCCATTGTTAGTTAAAACGCCAAAGATGTAGTCAAAAATGACACAAATTCAACGTCAGAATCTTTTCTAGTTTGTTAGTTTGGTCATGCACAACTCTCGTACAAAGTTGTTCCTTTAAATGATACATTTTTACATATTCCTCAAGGGTAGTCATCTTCGATGCAGTGAGTGATAATGTCACACGGCCATGCGCTGCATCTACTGCACAAACATCGTGGAGCCCATGAGTAATTAGTATATTAAATGGTTGTGAAATTATATCACTTAAATAATGGTAAATAATATCAATATTCTAAAATAAAATTTTAAAATGTATACAAAGTTTAGGAAGCAATTATTACCATGTTCCTGAAAGTCATGATGCTCTTTCAAAGGTTAAAAGTACTAGCAATTTCTTGTATCAACAACAACAACATTTATTTATATAGCATGTTTTCATACAAAAAAATGTAGCTCAAAGTGCTTTACAAAATGAATAGAAAAATAGAAGACACAATAAAAAATAAACATAAGTCAACATTAATTAACATAGAATAAGTAAGGTCCGATGGCCAGGGTGGACAGAAAAAAAAAAAAAACTCCAGAGGCTGGAGAAAAAAAATAAAATCTGTAGGGATTCCAGACCAAGAGACCGCCCAGTCCCCTCTGGGCAATCTACCTAACATAAATCAAACAGTCCTCTTTGTATTTAGGGTTTTCATGGAAGGACCTGATGATGATGGTCACGTAGACTTCTGGCTTTCAGTCCATCAATGTTGGAGCTTCATGAAGCTTTGAGTAGGTGGTGGTGGCGCAGGCCGCCATCACAAAGAAACCGGAAAAAGAAGAGAGAGTAGGGGTCAGTAAGGATTTTGGAGCCACTATGAATAGTTATTATGATGAATTGAACATACAGAGTATCAGGATTAAGTTAAAGTGAAGTTATAAAAAGGCCATGTTAAAGTAATGTGTTTTCAGCAGTTTTTTAAAGTGCTCCACTGTATTTGCCTGGCGAATTCCTATTGGCAGGCTATTCCAGATTTTAGGTGCATAACAGCAGAAGGCCGCCTCACCACTTCTTTTAAGTTTAGCTTTTGGAATTCTAAGGAGACACTCATTTGAGGATCTAAGGTTACGATTTGGAATATGACGTGTCAGACATTCTGATATATAAGATGGAGCGAGATTATTTAAGGCTTTATAAACCATAAGCAATATTTTAAAGTCAATCCTGAATGACACAGGCAACCAGTGTAGTGACATCAAAACTGGAGAAATGTGCACAGATTTTCTTTTCCTAGTTAGGATTCTAGCAGCTGCATTCTGCACTCGTTGCAGGTGATTTATGTCTTTTTTGGGTAGTCCTGAGAGGAGTGCGTTACAGTAATCTAGTCTACTGAAAACAAAAACGTGAATTAATTTCTCAGCATCTTTCAATGATATAAGAGGTCTAACTTTTGCTATGTTTCTTAAGTGAAAAAATGCTGTCCTAGTGGTCTGATGAATATGCGATTTAAAATTCAGGTTGCAGTCAACAGTTACCCCTAAGTTTTTTTAATTCCGTCTTAACTTTTAATCCTAATGCATCAAGTTTATTTCTGATAACCTCACTGAATCCATTATTGCCAATTACTAAAATTTCAGTTTTCTCTTTATTTAGTTTGAGAAAATTACTATTCATCCATTCAGAAATACCAGTAAGACATTGTGTTAGTGAATCGAGAGAGTCGGAGTCATCAGGTGCTATTGATAAGTACAGCTGTGGTAGCTCACGTTGTAACCGGAGATAATCTGACCTAACGGAAGCATATAGATTGAGAAGAGCAGCGGACCCAGGATAGAGCCTTGTGGAACACCATATAGAATATCATGCGTCTTTGAGATGTAATTATCACAACTCACAAAGAATTTTCTACCTGCCAGGTAGGATTCAAAGCAATTTAAGACACTGCCAGAGAGGCCCACCCATTGACTAAGGTGATTTCTAAGAATATTGTGATCAATGGTGTCAAATGCGGCACTCAGATCTAAGAGGATGAGAACAGATAAATGGCCTCTCTCTGCATTTACCCGCAAGTCATTTACTACTTTAAGGAGTGCAGTTTCTGTGCTGTGATTTGTTCTGAAACCTGACTGAAATTTATCACGAATAGCGTGTTTATTGAGGTGGTCATTTAACTGCATAATGACTGCCTTCTCTAGAATTTTACTTAAGAAGGGCAGGTTAGAAATGGGTCTAAAATTTTCAAAGGCAGAGGGGTCAAGATTATTTTTCTTGAGCAGGGGTTTAACTACAGCAGTCTTAAGACAGTCTGGGAAGACCCCCGTATCTAATGACGAATTAACTATGTCAAGAATATTGTCAATTAGCACGCCTGATACTTCTTTGAAAAACCTTGTTGGTATTGGGTCAAGGACGCAGGTGGAGGGTTTCAGATGAGAGATTATACTATGTAATTCAGGTAAATCTATCCTGGTGAAAGCATTTAATTTGTTTATAATGGAGTACCGGGGCTTTGGAGGTTCTGCAGTGTTGGGGAGATATACTATGTTATCTCTAATATCATTAATTTTTTGATTGAAAAATACAGCAATGTTCTCACAGGTTTCACTGGAAGTATTCTGGGGGCATTCCTTTGTGTTACCTGGGTTTAACAGACGATCAATTGTAGAAAATAAGACTCTGGGATTACTAGCATTGTTATTTATAATATTAGAGAAATAGCAGCGCCTCTCAAGACTGTGTTAACTGTGTTATTGTATTCTGTTATTTTAACCTTCAATATCTCATAATGGATAATTAGTTTAGTTTTCCTCCATTTACGCTCATCTCTACGATATGTTCTTTTTAAATCAGACACTCTTTGGGTCTTCCATGGAATAACAATACTAGAAGATTTTTTAACTGTCTTTTCAGGTGCAACTATGTCAACAGCACCTCTTACTTTAGAATTAAAGTTTTCCACTTTACTATTTACATTATCCTCGCTATTATAGTTGGCACTATAAACGGACTGATTGCTTAGAATGTAAGTTTTAAAGCTGCTGATGAGTCAAAGAAGTGTATCATATGTTTTGGACCTAGTGTTCATGCTTTATGATATCTTTTTATTTACTTTCCCCTCTTGGGATCTCAAAAAATGTAATGTACTCTATGACAGAAACTGAAGAGAAACTGGTTTGAGCGAAGACCTTTATACACAAAACTGAGGCACGTGAGTAGTGTTACAGTTAGTGTAACTGGAGAAGTCAATGAAGTCAAAAGAAGTCAATGGCAAGAGACACATCACCGGGAAATGTAAAGTCCTGGATCTTAACCAGCAAGAAGGAAGAGATCAGGAACATGAAGACAAAAAATGATCAATATAAATTAACAATGGTTGAATTGCTGAATTCGAATCAAGGTCCAATCTAAAATAATGGAAGCAATGATATCAAACGAGTCTCAGATATTTGAATCATCAGTGTTGCCACACAATTTGAGGAACACAGGGATATGGACTAAGCATAACCTTAATTTCCAGAACAAATTTCTTGCAGGGACATTACTTTGTAAAGTAAAGTAAAAAAATGTTCATAGTTAAGCTTAGAACACTGTAAAAATTGCTTCAAAATAGCTGGCATTCTTTTCCCACAAGGCACAAAATTCACCTTTGATTCTTGCCACTGGATCACAAGATGTTGGTGGCTCTGACATTAATGTAGTATGTGCTAAACTGGTGATTTCACACGTTAATAGTGAGACATAGCAACGCTAATGGGAAAGCTAATATTGCTTTCAGTATTTTGCAAAAAGCTGTGTAGGAGAAAATAAACATCTTGTTTTAACACCTAAGTTAATCAAGAAGAGCAAATAAATGTAAATAAAGAAATAAATCAAAATATACTGTCAACACAGTACTGTAAGGAAAGGCATAATAGCAAACATATGGACAGAACTTTGGTTATCACATAATGAATTGCTCAGACAATATGTTACTGGTTATTTTCTGCATTACAGTGTACTGTACATATTAGACAGATAAATATTATAAATTGGATCACTTAAATATAGAAATACTATAATTTACTTTATTACCTATAATAATCTGTGCATTCATTTATCCATTTTTTAACCCACATAATTTAATTCAAGGGTTGACGAATCTGTATGCTAACCTTCAAGCTTTAGGTTCAAGGCAGAAACCATGGCATTTCAATGTAGAAGAAAATTCTAGAGGCCCTTTGGAAAAAAAATGATGCAGACATAGGCAAGACATAGCTGTTTGCTTATTATTTTAGCTTTTGATATAGTATACTTCATCCTAACATTTTGACAAATTCAAAAGACAGTACTGTATATATTGCTGAGTAGTGAGAAAAGCACAATATAAATGCAAAGAATTATTATTATTATTACTGTGATGGATTGGCTGGGATGGACCCTGTTCTTTTACTTGGTAATGGATGGTCAGAGGCTAGGTGTTCCCTGTCTCAGCCAGGAACTGGGTATACCAAGTCTACCTGTGAGGACGAATGGATGGACTGCAGTTGGACAAAAGACACTTGCTCAACTGGGAGACCAGTGTAGTGGATGAACATGGCGAGACAGCCCTCCAAGGTTACAGTTGTGCTTGAAAGTTTGTGAACCCTTTAGAATTTTCTATATTTCTGCATAAATATGAACCTAAAACATCATCAGATTTTCATTCCCAGTCCTAAAAGTAGATAAAGAGAAACCAGTTAAACAAATGAGACAAAAATATTATACTTGGTCACTTATTTATTAAGGAAAATGATTGAATATTATATATTTGCGAGTGACAAAGTATGTGAACCTTTGCTTTCAGTATCTGGTGTGACCCCCTCTGTTTCAGAAAAGTGTTTACGATTAGATGGAAAAATTGTAAGAATTAACACACATTCATACCTATGACAAGATTCTGGCAAACAGGAGAGCAGCTGTGGAACCAAGTGTGTTAATCAAAAACTAATGCTGAAGTAAAGCCCATTCCTTTTTATAAACATAATTCAAATGCTTTTTCATTGACCCTTCTATATACAGTATAATGACCTAGAACATGAAAGATAATAACAGATAATGAGCACCTTCCATAGGGCTTCCATCCTCAAAGAAGTGGGATGCATCTAATAAAGAAAGAAATGATATTATAGCAAAATATATTCATGTAAAACTTTTTTTTTACTTATTGTGTGTACAAAGTTGGTCTCTTTTAGTAAAAAAATTATAGTTAACTGCATTTTTCAGAAGTGCTTGCCTTTAAAACAGGGACCCTCCTTCACAGTACACCTTCAACTACCTTAACAGAGAACTAAACTGGGCTGAACTAACATCTCTTTTATTCTGGGCCAAAGTCATGTGACCAGTAGTGACACCTGATCCTTTTGGGCTGGATGTCTACTCTTTTTGGTTCCCATCTGGGATGTGTTCTTCTTTGGAAGTTTCTAGACCTGTAGTGGAAAGTCAGAAAGACATACTCTAAGGCTTCTGGGCCTCTCTCCCTCTCTCTCTCTCTTTCTATATATATATATATATATATATATATATACTGTATATTGTCACGCACGCGCGAATAGGAGACCGCAGACAGACCTTAACACGCTTCGGAAGACGTTCGCCGGCAGGGAGTGGCGGGGTACTAACCTTTCTCCTTTGCTTTCTTCCAGGAAAAAAGACGCTCCGCCGCCATAAGCCTCATTCCCGCAGCACGTTACTTCCACCCTTCCTCCGCCATTTTGTCTGACGTCATCAGTCCCATCCTCCCTCACGGTTCCTTCCCAGCATTCCTCCACTTCCGGCTCCTCCTCTATAAGATGGCCGCCGACGCCATTCTCGGCGTCGCGCATATGAACACTTGTTTGTTTATATTTTTGACCTGTTTATTTTCTGATTGTGGATATTTCTGCAATATACGGGGCCGGAAACTCCAAACCTTTCTTCTCTTGTCTCTTTTACAATATATATATATATATATATATAGTGGAGCCGACCCGGACACAGACAGGCGGACATGTTGTTCTTCAACCACCAGACGTGTTTATTTACAATATTTACAATAATATATTGGTCACTCAGACCCAATTCAATGTGCACAAACCCCAACAGTCAGTCCTGGCCTTACAATGCCTTCTTCTCGGGCCGCCTCCACTCTCCTCTCTTGCCTTGTCCTTCTTCCACCCGACTCCAGCCTTGAATGAAGGAAGACGGCCCCTTTTATACACTCCCGGACGAGCTCCAGGTGGTTCCCGGCATTCCACTCTTGGCCACGCCCCAGTGTGGTGGAAGTGTCGGTTGTTCTCCCGGAAGCTCTACAGGTGTCTGTCTAATTCTTCCCCCCAGCACTTCCTGGTGTGGCAGAAGTGCTGAGGTCACAAGTCCCCAAGGCATTGGGGCACCTCCTGGCGGTGACCACGGGCCCCTTCAGGGTGGGGCTTCCATGCCCTGAACTCGTGGCCCCCAAAGCAACCAGGAAGGCGGCCCCCACGTGATCCCAGATGGGCACACGCCCACTTCCGGTCCTTCAAGGCGTCCCGGCCGGGTCGTGGCCCCTGGCATCATCAACAATATATATATATATGTATATATATATATATATATATATATATATATATATATATATATATATATATAGTCATACACGTGCACTTAGGAGACAGTCAACAAGGTTAGGTGAGTGAAATATTGCAAGGGGTTGATATGCGGTATTAACACCCCTCTCTCTCTTTCATCAGACAAAAAGAAGAAAAATAACTCACTTTCCACACTTCTGGGTTCCCAAGATGGTTTCCAAACATCACTTCCGCTTTCTGACTCCCGATGATAACGTCACATTTCCAGCGTCCTCGCCATGACATCACTTCTGGCATCACCTCATTTCCGGGTCCAGATGATGATGTCATCACCTGCAAACTCATTTCTGATAGTGATTTTTTCACTGTATAAAAACGCCATCTTTGTCATGTACCATTGTCAATTGCTGTAAAGTACTTTCATCATATTTTTGCCTTTTTTGCATTCATTGTCCATTGGACATTACACGGGGACGGTCCCCAACTCTTCTTGTTGTTGCAGAATGCTCTGCTCCCCATAGTGGTAAGGCGGACGAAGGGGACAGTCAAGTGGATGGAGGAAGAGGATCTGAAGGTGTGGGAGGGAATGGCAACATGGAGGAGGTCGGACAGATATAGAGGAGCAAGGTTGTGGATAGCCTTAAAAGTTAACAGAAGAATTTTGAATTGAATTCGGAACTGATCTGGAAGCCAATGAAGCTGCTGCAAAACGGGAGTGATATGGTGAATAGAAGGGGTTCTTATAATGATGCTGGGGGCAGCTGAATTCTGGACCAGTTGAAGCTTATAAAGAGATTTGCGAGAAAGACCAAAAAAAAGGGAATTGCAATAATCCAGACGAGATATGACAAGGCTATGAACAAGGACAGCAGTGGTGTGGGGAGTGAGGGAGGGGCGAACACGATTTATTTTACGCAGGTGGAAATATGCAGACCGGGAGATGTTATTGATGTGGGACTGAAAAGATAAAGTACTGTCAAGGATGACACCCAGACTCTTAACCTGTGGGGAAGGGAAGACAGAGGAATTATCAATAACAAATGAAAAATGATCAATTTTGGATAATGTTGATTTTGTACCAATGAGGAGAACCTTAGTTTTGTCACTATTTAATTTAAGAAAGTTTGAAGAAAACCAGGATTTGATTTCTGCTGTGCAATCAGTAAGGGAGGAGGGTGGAAAGGAAGCAGTAGGTTTGCTAGTGAGATAGAGCTGGGTGTTATCAGCAAAACAGTGGAAGCTAATGTTATATTTACGAAAGATATTGCCAAGGGGAAGGAGGTAAATAATGAAAAGGAGGGGTCCCAGGACAGAGCCCTGGGGCACAGCTGAAGTAACAGCGGTGGGTTTGGATGTGAAAGTTTTAAGCTGAACAAACTGAGTGCGGCCTGAGAGGAAGGATCTGAACCAATCTAGTGGTGTGTGGGTAATGCCAATCGAAGGTAATCTATTGAGAAAAGTAGTGTAACAAATAGTGTTATAGGCTGCACTCAGATCAAGAAGGATGAGAATAGTAATTAAACCAGAATCAGCTGCCATAAGGAGGTCATTAGTAATTTTTATAAGTACCATTTCTGTACTGTGGAGGGGACGAAAATCAGACTGGAACTGTTCATACAGATTTTTTTGAGATAAATGAGAATGAAGTTGAATAGCCACTATTTTTTCAAGAATTTTGGAAATGAAGGGTAGATTAGAAATAGGACTAAAATTACTGAAATTATTTGGATCGGCACTAGGTTTTTTCAGTACTGGGGTTATTGCAGCAGTTTTAAAAGATGAAGGAACAGTACCAGTAGTGAGAGAAGCGTGGATTATAGCAGAAATAAGAGGGACCAGAGAGGGGAGGCAGGCTTTGACCAGAACTGTAGGGAGGGGGTCCAGTTGACAGGTGCATGGCTTAGACTTACAGGCAAGATCTGAGATTTCTGAGAAAGCAGGAAGCTGAAAAGAGGAAAATGAGTGAGTTGGTTGGTGAAATTCAAATTAAGTACTGGAAGAATCCGTACAGAGAGAATGATGAATCTTCTGGATTTTTTCATTAAAAAGTACATAAGTGAATTGCAAAATTCAGTTGAGTAAAGGTGAGAAGGTAAAGAATCCGGGGGTTGTGTGATATTGTTAAGTAGTGAAAACAATGACTTGGTGTTTCCTTCATTGAAAGAAATAATGAGAGTATAATAGTTGGATTTAGTTTGGGCAATACAGTCCTTGTAATAAAGTATATGGTTTTTGTACATCTCTTTGTGAACAAAGAGTCCAGTTTTTTTATATAATCGTTCAAGTTCCTGGCCTTTGGCATTCAAAAGCTGAAGTTCAGGTGTGAACCAGGGAGCAGAAAAGGAGAAAGAAACAGATCTAGTTTTTAATGGAGCGACAGAGTTAAGAATACCATTAAGTCCAGTGTTGTAGTGTGAGACCAGTTCTTCACGAGTGGATAAATTATCAGTGTCTATAAGGGGATCAATACTAGAGGAAAGAGAGTCTAAGTTAATATTCTTAATATTACGGAAAGACATGAGACGGAAGAGCTGTGTTGGAAAGTGCAAGTTTAACATTGAATGAAATTAGAAAGTGATCAGTTATGGGGAGTTCATCTGCAGTACAATCAAGTGGGGTAACTCCAGAACAGCAAATCAAGTCCAAGATATGTCCTTTGGAATGAGTGGGATCATCAGTGTGCTGCTGGAATCCAAAACTCTCAAGGCAGGATGTAAAGTCTTTAGTAATAGGGACATTGATATTATCCATATGTATATTGAAATCCCCCAGAAGTATTATGTTTGATGAAACAGTAGATAAGTGTGTAAGGAAAACAGCAAAGTCGTTCAGAAAGACATTATTTGGTTTATGATAGTAGGAATAGGTCCATTTAATTGACATACAAGAGATTCAAAAGAACTGAAGGCAGGAACACTTAATGGCAAGACTTTCCAATTCTCACGATACATTAACGCAAGACCTCCACCGCAGCGAGAGCCACAGGGTTGAGAGATGTAAACAAACCCTGGGGGAATGGATTCGTTAAGTTAGGAAATGTCATGAGGTTTTTGCCATGTCTCAGTTAGACAGAAAAAGTCAATCTTACCATCAGTAAGGAGGTCGTGGATGGTCATGAGTGAGTGGATGTTCAGCAGACCGAAGTTAACAATGGCGTTATGGAATTTAGCAACGGTGTTAGCTGACCGGGCTAGGCTGGCTAACACACTGTGGTCAGCGACTCTGCCTAAATTACGTCGAGAACTTGCAGTATGGAGGTCCCCAGAAGACCAGCAGGGCATCATGGACAATGTAGTTTTTATACACAGCCCTGCTGGATGCCGTGGGGGCCACTAGGGGAAACACACGTGGACAGGAGGAATGATGTGCTTCCAGGGTGAAGAAAAGAACTTATACCTGGCCCGGAAGTGATTGAGAGTCACATGGACTGGGGATGGAGAACACTTCCGGGTCAGGAGATATAAAAGGACTGTGGGAGCTCCCAGATGGGGAGCTGAGCTGGGTGGAAGGGTGGCAATGCGTCTGGGAGCTGAAGGATTGGTTTATTGTGTATTATTGTTTGTTATATGAGTATAGTGGAGGAGAGGGTGCTTTGTGCACTCAGGAGATTAAATAACGTCAATATTTGGACTTTTACCTGGTGTCTGGAGTCGTATATATATATATATTGTGACAGATTTGGGCACTCTTGCTCCCTTGAACCCCTGTCCACGACTGCAGACACCAGATAAAAGTCCAAATGTTGACTTTATTAATTCGCCACAGTGCACAAAGCACCCTCTCCTCCACTACAATCATAAACACACCAATAATCAATAACAATAAACAATCCTCCACTCCCAGACGCGTTGCCACCCTTCCACCCAGCTCAGCACGCCGTCTGGGAGCTCCAACAGTCCTTTTATATACCCTGACCCGGAAGTGTTCCCAATCCCCAGTCCATGTGATTCTCTATCACTTCCGGGTCAGGTACAAGTCCTTCTTCTCACCCCGGAAGCACGTCGCTCTTCCTATGACGTACTTCCCTGCAGCTCCCTCTTGCGGCCCCTATGGAATCCAGCAGGGTCATGTATAAAAACTACATAGTCCATGACTCCCTGCTGGTCTTCGGGGCACCTCCATACAGCAGGAAGGGCTCCATCTGGCAGCCTCGGGGTATTGGCCGGGATAACAAGCCAGCCAAAGACCACAATACTCCTCCCCCAGCGGAAAACCAGGGTTTTGCGCGTCCTGTCCCACGAGGGACATCTTCCCCCAAGGTGATCCAAAGGTCGGACCTCGGCGATGCAGCTGACACTCCCGTGCAAACCTAGGAGGAACAGTGTAAGCATAAATATTTTGATCTCCTGCCCTCCTAGGACAACCTCTCCACTCGTGGCATGGCCTGCGGCATTCGTAGCACAGCCGCGGTCCCCTTGGTAGTCTCTCTCGGTGGGACTTTAAGCACCTAGGTACTTCTGGCTCCGCACCTTTCTCAGCTGAGGAGAATTCCCTGGCCGCCTTTATGTTTTTATGGCCCTTTGCCGATTTGTCAGGAGACCCCTGTTTTACTTTAGAGATCTCCTGTTTCCTCTGAGGCTTGTCCACAGTCTGGGTCTCTCTATTGAATGAAGAGAGCCCTTTTACTGTCTGAACCCCTTTTGATTTATAAATTACCGGTGGTGGCGTCTTCAGGGCCGCCTCGCTCCTGGAGTCAGCACTGTCTAGCTGCCCCAGATCGATCGGCCCTTCCCCTGGCCACTCGGTTAACGATCCGACCTCTTTTGTAGGGCACGCTGTGTATTGGCACCTGCTATTCATTAAAAGCGGGCCCGGATTACACTGCCTCCCTATTTCTTTATATACGGTACGGGTCTTGCGTACCTGTACCGCCGCATCATGTATTACGAGAGGCTCCCCACCAAATTGCCACATGTAGGCTCTGACCTTCTCTAAAGGTGCTTTGGCCGCTGCTTCCAACTCCCCGACGATCTTCTTGATGCTCATCAGGACCTGTAAGAAACTTTGTACGGGCTTGATCAGCTTTTCGAGTTCCCGCAAGTCAACAATATTATTTACTTCAGCCGGCGGTAGACTTATTTCCTGCTTTGCCTTACCTGCCGGCCGGGAGCCAATAAGCACGCCCGCTTCTGGCACGTGCTCTGACGGGTCTCGTGGAGATTCTGGGACTTGGAATTCTTTTTGGTCAAGGGCCGGGTCACCTCCTTCGGCGGACTGCGGTCTGTCTTAATTAATTTTCCGACATCCTGATCAGCCATTTCCCGGCCTTCCTTACCTTCTTTTGGGTTGAGCGGTGCTTCCCTCACCTCCCCCTTCCCCTTTGGAAAATCCAAGTCCGTATCTTTGGGTTCGAAAGCGCAAACAGTGGGACGCGAACCTCCTCCTTCCCAGAAAACACCGGGGCTGCTGACGTGTCCCTCACCAGCCGCCAACATGCGGAAGTCTTCTCCCATGTGCTCTGGCTCGGACAGGAGCATGCCATCGTCTTCGGGACAGTCTCCTTTCTTCCGCGGAGCCTCCAGGTGATCATCTCCAAGGTACATGCACTGGACAAAGTGTGTTATTTTAAATGGGTTATCAATGATGTTCCCGGCACGTACCTCAGAGCGATCGTTGGTCCCTGGAGGGTTCTCCGGACTTGTAAGGCCGCTCCGTGACTCCTCCCGAGCATCGGCCATTGCAAGCATGGCTCTCCCGCTGGCGTTGTCACTCTGCTTGCCCTTTCTTCCCATTCTGGACTTGGTGAAGGTAGGCTCTGGCGATGTTGTGGTGAGGCTGAATGCCGTTGTCTTGGGGATCTCTGCCCAAAGAATATTTATGTACAGGTCCTCTGCCAAAAGGATGGCCAGAGAATCCTGCCGGGTACGCCACTGTGACAGATAGGGGGCGCTATCACTCCCTTGAACCCTTGTCCATGACTCCAGACACCAGATAAAAGTCCAAATGTTGACTTTATTAATTCTCCACAGTGCACAAAGCACCCTCTCCTCCACTATACTCATAAACACACCAATAATCAATAACAATAAACAATCCTCCACTCCCAGATGCGTTGCCACCCTTCCACCCAGCTCAGCTCGCCGTCTGGGAGCTCCCACAGTCCTTTTATATACCCTAACCCGGAAGTGTTCCAATCCCCAGTCCATGTGATTCTCTATCACTTCCGGGTTAGGTACAAGTCCTTCTTCTCATCCCGGAAGCACGTCGCTCTTCCTATGACGTACTTCCGGGTTATAGGGCACCAATGATTCTTAGGTCCTCCCTGCAGCTCCCTCTTGCAGCCCCTGTGGTATCCAGCAGGGTCGTGTATAAAAACTACATAGTCCATGACTCCCTGCTGGTCTTCGGGGAACCTCCATACTGCAGGGAGGGCTCCATCTGGTGGCCTGGGGGTATTGGCCGGGATGACAAGCTGGCCAAAGACCACTATATATATATATATATATATATATATACTAGCTGTGTAAGCCCGTGCTGTAATAAGCCGGGCTCCTAGAAACTATTAAAATTGTCAGAAAAAAAATTGAAATGCAGAGTTTTGCGGATGTGCTTGACCCCCTTGTCTATCAGCGGCTAAGCGAGTTGATCTCTCTTTGGTGGGTTTGTTTTGCCGATGTGCTCACCTTGCTTGTGTATTAGCAGCTAAGCGAGTTTGTCTTTTGTCGGTGGTTTCAATTTTGCTTTATTTCTATTTCATGCTGTAGCCTTGTACTTCTTTCTTCTTCTGACTCGTTAACTTAGGGCCGCCTTACCAGCTCTTTGAGCTTCATGCTGTAGCCTCGCACTTCCGAGCCAGACAGATAGGCATACACACTTCTACACGTAGACTTTTATATATAAGTTTGTGTATCGTTTATATATCGTTTATTTATCACCGTGCTTTCAGCCCCCCCCACTTTAAAACACGAACAGCAGAGATGCGAAGTGGCTGGAGCGTAGCGTGCCCGGGGAGGGGGTGGGCGAGCAAAGTGAGCAGGGAGCAAAGCCCCCTAGTATATATATATATATGTGTGTGTGTGTGTGTGTGTGTGTACAGTATATTCTGTACAAAAACAGTAATAAAATCCACAAAAACCTGACTATCAAAGGGAAAGCAAAGCAAAATCTTACAGCCTCCATGCAACACTCAAAAACAACCTGAGGGAAGCCATCTTCTTCACCAGAATATAAAGGTTGGAGGTGCTCCCTCAGGTATTACATCATGGTGGCCCAGCCTCTTGGGGCTACCCCAACAAAACTCAAGGAATATATATAAACTTAAAGACACAGTATGTAAATAGTAACTAATAAAAAGTATTACAGAAATTACATAAACAAAAACAACAAAAAAACAGAAAATGCACACAGGATAAGCCCTGGCTGAAACATAACATAAAGATGGCTACTTTCCTCACTCTGAGCTGCATGCTCAGTTCAGTCCAGGACTTTGTTCCAGGAACCCAATGAGTATGACCAGTGGAGATACTGCTGTTTGACCAAAACTACCCCAGTTACATTCTGTATCACTGAAATTATACTGCTTAGTTAACACATTATTACCAGTATGTAATGTGTGATGTTCAATACTTCTTTGAAATAAATATTTAAAACTAATCATATTTTCAGGAAGCTGTTATGCAGCATTTTGTAATTCAGAAAAGGGTAAACAAAAGTTTGTATTTTAATATTCCTGCATAAATGACAAAACAACCAACACTTGAGATAAAAATACCATTTCAGGTGTCCTTTCTATTTAATTGCAATGCATAAATAACACGGGGTAATATCAAACAATCACAAAGTCATTTCAAAACTTTTAAAAATCTGCTTGCTGTACTGTGTTCCATAAACATTACTGTTGTTTGAAATAGAAATCCATAAATATTTTATTACATCATATTTTAATCAGACTGTAAAATAAATTTCCAAAAGCTATATATAAAATATCTACAGCAAAACTCACTGAAATGGAAACTGTGCAATTCTAGATATGAATATTTCATTTCTCTGATTTAGTCAATGGCAATCATTATTCAGCCCATACAGGATGTTTGCAGTGTGGCTTTTAAGAAGAGTGCTTTCTCACCTCTCCTTGAGCAACATCACGTTAACAGTACTTAAAAAGATGGTGTCAAGAAATCGATAAAAGATAAAGAAAGTGTTATATGTAACAGTTCCCTTTCATGAATTTTGTTTTGAAGGTGTAAATGTTGTTGATAATGGTGCAAACAATGCTTTTGAGACAGCTCAGAAATAGCAGCATCCAGAAATGGACTGATTACATTTTGTCAAATGTTCACCTGAGCCCCTCATTAACCCTTTGAAAGGAAGATGGAGTCATGTTTGGTTTTATTTTTAAGCAACGATCTTAATGTCAATGATCTATTGTTAAAAACAGTAGTAGTCATTATAATTGATTTCTACAGCAAAGATTTTTCAAAAAGAGCATGTTTCAAAGAGTATAGATTTGGTTTCAAATTAAATTAAATTAAGACTGTCTCTAAATTATTTTGTGCATTTCTTTTCCCACATAAGGAATTTCTTATTGATTATTATGAAAACACATATATATGTAATGTATATATAAGGAAAATCTAACAGGGTGCAAACTTTTAAAGAGATGCCCAGACTTATGGCTCCTATAGAAGATGATTTTTGTTTTCTGTTTACTAATCTGGCAAATATGTTTTTGTTGTTTATAATCCTGCGCTTGATTATTTTGTATTAGCAAATTACTAAAAGTTTATTTTTTTTGTCACTGTTTCTTCCAGGATACGGTGTCACATTATGTTGTTCCCCATCACAATATGAGTTCTTTTAGCATATTTTTATTCTGTCATTTTTTAATTACTAATGTATTCACAATGTTGGAGTGACTCTCAGTTTTAGGGTTATATGTATATTTTTTAATTTACTGGCTTCACCTCTGACAAGCCGAAAGTGTGAGATTTTCAGTTGGACTGTGGACTGACATTCTCTGAGAAAATTAAATTATATAAAGTTTGTAAAAAAAAAAAAGACTAACAAATTGCACTTACACATATTACTGAGCTGTTTATGGTGTTACATTTACTTTGCTGGCAGTTGACTAATTATCACGTACTTAAGCCTCTGGTATGAGTAAACGCAATGAGTAGATCCCAATATATGCTGTGTTATTTCTTGATTTTTGTGTGAATATAACTGTCTGTGATATTTTGGCTGGTACTGTATATGGTGGAGTGGTATTAAAAGATATTTACGTATAGAAACAAAATAAATCAACATGAAATCCTTCACTCTTTCCTTATTGCACTCTATCCATGAAGAGAGAACTGCATCCACTCCAGTGTTTGATAACCTTCTCTTCTACTGTTGAACAGCCCAGTTCTATTATTTCATTTCTATGACCTTCTTGTGTTGAGCCAAATCTTGGAAGAACATGGGAACACATACAACACATAATTTGAGGCAGTGTGTGTGTTCTTAAGGCTTCTTTCTACTGTACAACCGTCAATTTCGTGTTGCTACATAACATCTCTCTTCCCAAACTTCACAGGTGCACTTCTATTCAAGAAAACATTTGTGTATTTTTTATAATGCTCTTCCCTGAGTGCAGGCACAAACTTCTGTGACAAGTCCTCCGGCAAAAGACAAAACTACTAACTACATAATGTGAACACACATAAAAACATAGATTTGTTTAAGAAGACAGGAAAACTAAGAAGTTTTAAACTGATTTATATAAATGGAGCTTATTAACATTGATTAATTTTTTTAACTATGGGCAGTTCACAAAAGAGGAGAGGAAAACAAAAACTCCTGTCAGCAGGAACTCTGGAGAAGAGTCCATATTCTAACATTCAAGAAACATTCTAACAGAATAACTTAAAGACACAGCCAGAGTCCTGGAGATCTCAGCCAACCACCCTCTCCTGCACTTTCAGTGCTGGGTAGTCAGTAGTAGTCAGTGCTGGGTCATCTAATCTGATGACAGAATCTTTACATCTGTTGATTCCAAGGCTTTTCCATGGTAGGAAAACAGCATAGCAGTACAGCAGTGACAGCAAGTGCCAGAACAGGACACTATGAAGAGAAAGAGAATAGAGGAAGATTAGTAGAGGGTGGTCATCATTGTTTTATTACTTATATTTTTGTACAAATAACTAACAGAGATTCAATGTGCACAGCTAATCAGCAGCTTTAGTCAGGGTATGCCAGACTAAAGTAGTGGATCTTCAGCATTGATTTAAAAGCTGAGATTAAAGAAGTATTTCTTAAATACATATGAAGATCAATCCAAAGCTTTGGGGTCTGTAAAAGCTCAACCAACCACTGTTATTTTTTTATCAGAATCTTTAGTTGGACTGCATCTTGAGACCCTAATGTACACTGCAATTTGCAGCTAATAGTAAGTTCATATAAGTACGCAGGGCCTTGGCAATTTAAAGCTTTATATATAGGAAGGCAGATTTTGAAATCAGCACTAAGATTAACTGGGGGACAGTGCAAGGACTTAAAAACAGCATTTTGTTCATAATTTCTAGTTCTTGCAATAAGACTTGCAGCAGCATTTTGAATTAATTGAAAGCTGCATAAAGTGCAATTTGTAAAGCCAGTAAATGACACATTGCAGTAGTCGGTCCTACTAGAAGTTAATGCATAAATTAATTTGTCAATGTAACTGCATTTGTCAAGGGTTTCCAAATAGTTTAAAATGCAACTACCAGAAAGGTTTTCCAGCAATTAGTATGACTCAGGTACAAAAAAAAAATCCACAGCCGAAGTGCCTTAATTTGAAAAGTTTTAGTAAAATTCAAAGTAAATATTTTACACAAAAAATAAATAAGAAAGTTAATTCTTCTTCTACTTCCTCTTTCAGCTGCTTCCATATCGTCCTGTCTTCTGCATCTTGTTCTGTTACACCCATCACCTGCATGTCCTCTTTCAGCACATCCATAAACCTTCTCTTAGCCTTCCTCATTTCCTCTTTCCTGGTGGCTCTATCTTTAACATGCTTCTCCCAATATACTCAGCATCTCTCCTCTGCACATGTCCAAACCAGCGCAATCTCGCCTCCCAACCGTCCAACTTGAGCTGACCCTCTAATGTACTCATTTCTAATCCTGTCCATCCTCGTCACAATTTTTTAAAGTTTCTATATATTTTCAAAAACACTAGGACCGTATGCACACAATGAAAATATAATATTAACAGTCAGAAATCTCTATGCCTTTGCTTTTCTGTCTAGCAGTACTTGTTTCTTTCTAGCTGTCTAGTTACAATCTGAGATCATTCTGTTCTCACACAGAGATATAGTTGAAGATTAAGGGCATTCTATTAACTTGTTAGAATATGCGGGTAAAACAGAATTATCCATTATCTATGTGAAAGCTACTTTCTATTTAAAATAAGCAAAAGCTTAGGAAAATGTTTTATTAACATTAACTTAAAAGATTTGGCTCTTATATTCGGTATCCTTCACATTTTGAAAATATCTTAATTAAATACAAATATGTTCCTAATAGTTTTGTAATGAGTGTTTTAAAAGACATGCTAGTGTCAAAGATAATGCCCAAATTGTGTGCTGATTCAGTAATTGTTAGTCCAACTGAATTAAAAAAAGACAGGTATTTGTTGCAGTCTGCATCCTTCCCCCAATAACAAGAATTTCTGGGTTTTTTTCTGTATTTTTTATTTTTTATTTTTATTTTTTATTCTGTATTCTGTCATTTCCGGCATCCGAGTGGCAGCCTTTTCCAGCAGCTCCGTGCATGACTTTATCTTTTTACCTTTTTATCTCTATTTTTCTCTATTTCACTGATCACTTCTACCATTCTTTTATGTGAAATTGCTCCCTAGACACTTTTTACTATTTTTACTACTTGACATGGATTTTTAAACTCCGAGAATCGCCTATTCAAGTAGTCAGCTTAAAGCACTGAGAAGAAATGCTCATGCCGGTGTGGTTCCTTATTTACCTGACGAGGTAAGAAGACGATATCGGGGCAGCCGAGCCGGCGCAAAGATAAAAGATAAGATTAAATTGAGACAACTTGAGAGAAAATGGTGTTATAAACCATCGGTGCCTTCTGTGATCCTGGGAAATGTGAACTCACTACCAAATAAGATCGACGAACTGGCTGTGCTGGTGAAAAATGTCAGAACCTACAAAGAATGCAGCTTGCTGTGTTTTAGTGAAACGTGGCTAACAACTACCATCCCAGATGCTAACGTGGAGCTACCCGGGTTTAGCACAGTTAGAGCGGACAGACACGCAAGTACCTGCGGGAAGAAGAAAGGAGGAGGACACGCTCTCTATGTCAATACAAAGTGGTGCAACTCAGGACATGTAAACGTTAAAATCTCCAATTGCTGCAGGGACATTGAACTGTTGGCCGTAAGTCTGCGTCCCTATTACTTGCCCAGAGACTTTGGACACGTGATTGTTGTTACCACCTGAGGCCACGGGTCCGCCACGCCCTCGACCCTCTGCAGTTCGCATACCAGGAGAAGGTGGGAGCGGAGGATGCCATCATCTATATGCTACACCGATCCCTCTCCTACCCGGACAGAGGCAGTGGTGCTGTAAGAATTATGTTTTTGGACTTCTCTAGCGCCTTCAACACCATCCAACCTCTGCTCCTTAGAGACAAGCTGACTGAGATGGGAGTAGACTCACACCTGGTGGCATGGATTGTGGACTATCTTACAGACAGACCTCAATATGTGCGTCTTAGGAACTGCAGGTCTGACATTGTGTTCAGCAATACAGGGGTGCCGCAGGGGACTGTACTTTCTCCAGTCCTGTTCAATCTATATACATCAGACTTCCAATATGACTCAGAGTCCTGTCACGTGCAAAAGTTCGCTGATGACACTGCTATTGTGGGCTGCATCAGGAGTGGGCAGGAGGAGGAGTACAGGAAGCTAATCAAAGACTTTGTTAAATGGTGCGACTCAAACCACTTACATCTTAACACTAGCAAAACCAAGGAGCTGGTGGTGGATTTTAGGAGGCCCAGGCCCCTCATGGACCCTGTGATCATCAGAGGTGACTGTGTGCAGAGGGTGCAGACCTATAAATATCTGAGAGTGCAGCCTGATGACAAATTGGACTGGACTGCCAATTCTGATGCTCTATGTAAGAAAGGTCAGAGCAGACTATACTTTCTGAGAAGGTTGGCATCCTTCAACATCTGCAGTAAGATGCTGCAGATGTTCTACCAGACGGTTGTGGCGAGTGCCCTCTTCTACGCGGTGATGTGCTTGGGTGGCAGCATAAAGATGAAAGACGCCTCACGCCTGGACAAACTTGTTAAGAAGGCAGGCTCTATTGTAGGAGTAAGGTTGGACAGTTTAAGATCTGTAGCAGAGCAACGGGCATTAAGCAAACTCCTGTCAATCATGAAGAATCCACTGCATCCACTGAACAGTGTCATCTCTAGGCAGAGGAGCAGCTTCAGCGACAGACTGCTGTCACAGTCCTGCTCCACTGACAGACTAAGGAAATCGTTCCTCCCCCACACTATGCGACTCTTCAGTTCCACCCGGGGGAGTAAATGCTAACAT
>JANRMT010028174.1:68955320-69000071 GCA_026402145.1 Polypterus bichir lapradei
ATCAATCTATCTATCTATCTATCTATCTATCTATCTATCTATCTATCTATCTATCTATCTATCTATCTATCTATCTATGTGCTTATCTTCTATCACTCCTTTAACTCACTTGCACATTTAATTAAGGACAGCATTGGAGAAACATATGTGGGTATTATCTGCATATGAGTGAAAATTCATTTCACTCTTCATTTCAAAAGAGCTACTAAAGGGTCCTTTTCTGGCTATTTTGTACTGTAGTACATAGAGCTAGATCATGCTAGTTTGTCTCTTTATATAAACTTCTTCTCAGATATAACTCTTACAAAGTTTAATATAGCGTTCATATGCTTGATTACTTGCTAAAGTCCTATCAGTACTAAAATCCTACTGCTTTAAATGACATTACACGACCCAAACATTGTCTACACCTTAAATCTAATTTATTGTCTTGGGATCCTCTCCAAGCCAACAGGAGAGATTATGTTAGTTAAACTCATAAAAGTCTTGGGAAAGTCATTCCATGCTGTGATAAGCTGAATATTGTAGCAATTACTTTATCTGAATAACATTATTCATGCAGTATAGTGTGTATAGTATAGTAAAGGTCATAAAACTAACCCTCTGTGTGCAGAGGGTGCAGACCTATAAATACCCTGGAGTGCAGCTGGATGATAAATTGGACTGGACTGCCAATACTGATGCTCTGTGCAAGAGAGGACAGTGCCGACTATACTTCCTTAGAAGACTGGTGTCCTTCAACATCTGCAATAAGATGCTGCAGATGTTTTATCAGACGGTTGTGGCGAGTGCCCTCTTCTACACGGTGGTGTGCTGGGGAGGCAGCATAAAAATGAAAGACGCCTCACACCTGGACAAACTGGTGAGGAAGGCAGGCTCCTGTCAATCATGGAGAATCCACTGCATCCACTAAACAGTATCACCACCAGACAGAGGAGCAACTTCAGCAACAGACTGCTGTCACTGTCCTGCCCTACTGACAGACTGAGGAGATCGTTCCTCCCCCACGTTATACGACTCTTCAGTTCCACCCGGGGGGGTAAACATTAACATTATTCAAAGTTATTGTCTGTTATACCTGCATTTTTACCACTGTTTAATTTAATATTGTTTTTTATCACTGCTGCTGCTGGAGTATGTGAATTTCCCCTTGGGATTAATAAAGTATCTATCTATCTATCTATCTATCTATCTATCTATCTATCTATCTATCTATCTGTCTATCTATCTATCTATCTATCTATCTATCTATCTATCTATCTATCTATCTATCTAACGTTTAGTTGCGGTTATGGCTGCAAAGGGGGTCACACCAGATACTGAAAGCAAGGGTTCACATACTTTCGCCACTCACAAATATGTAATATTCGATAATATTCCTAAATACTGTAAATAAATGACGAGGTACAATATATTTGTCTCATTTGTTTAACTGGTTTCTCTTGAACTACTTTTAGGACTTGAGTGAAAATCTGATGATGTTTTAGGTCATATTTATGCAGAAATATAGAAAATTCTAAAGGGTTCACAAACTTACAAGCACAACTGTAGATATCATCCCCCAACAGACCCCAAACAACCAATGTAACAAAACACTAAAAACATGTTCATCAGATAAATGTGTGAGTAAGACTAATGTCTCATTTTTAAGATTTTGGACATGAGATCAGTATGTACTGGCCTATCAAAACTATCAGGAAGTAATGTTTAATGAATTAGTAACATCTCTTAAGTTTACTGCATTCAGGACCAGTTTCTTGGAGATGAGCTGGCAGATAATGTAAGCTGTTGAAAAGGAGAGCCATGTAAAGCATGAGAATGGTGAGCATTATAATCTGCCCTACCTCAGTTAGTTACCTGGCTACTCATCACCACAGATGGCCGTAAGCTAAGTCTTTATTAATGCCGTAGTAGTTCACAATGAGCAGCTGTACATTTATTGGAGTGAAGATCACAGATGAACTGAATTTATGTTAAATATAGTCCATGTATTTGGTTTTCACCATTTACTGTGGTTTTATGTTGTGATTTGCTCTGTCTTTTTGCATGATATATTTTTTACTACACTGCATTCAGAGATGTGCACACAGTTTTGGCTTTTAACATGAAAGTATAATGTTATAAAAATAAATTACACAGAGCAGCAGTTGGCTTCAGATTCAAAATCTGTCTTTAACTCGCTGGGCCACAATGTCGCCTAGTCCTGTGAGTGTCCACAACACTTACAGCTTGTCGTTGCTCAGCTTAACTTCCATTGTGGTACAACAAAATCACTATCAAAAATCTCCAGTTTTCCAAAAAAAATGGAAAGCTGAATGCATTTTACCTCTGAAGCCTGACAGCTTGAAGCCTTGAATATCAATTGCTGTGATTATCTGATTTCTTGCGTTTAAACTACTGTAGCGCATATGGCATAAATGTGTGCAATTTGATTAATTTTGCTATGCATGGTTTTATGTAACATGTGGGACACCTTGTTGTCTAGCATTAATGGAATAATTTCAGCACATTTACTATAGCTTAGTGCTTCATCGGTTCTCATCACTCATGCATTCCTCAACTCATAGGGATAACTACTGTAAATATATGAATTTAACAGGATACCTGTGCTTTTTCCAGTTGCTTTTTAAAGTGTCATTAACCAAGCAGTTTAAGCTATTTGGGGCACATTTTGACAATTTAGAGTGGCATCCATGGGACCTACCTAATGCAATGTTAAGAACCATGTAGAAAAAGAACTGAAAAAGCAGAGTCTCAGATCTAAAACAGCATACGTTGAGATACAGATGCAATGGCAAGCAGGTTAAAGAATGTATTTTTAAGTCCACAATTCAAAAGTTAATGTCAAAAGAAAGGCAGAAGACAACAGCAACAAAATCCAATTAAACACATTACAAGAGCAGAATCCAAAAAGTCAGCGGAAAGTCAGTCACTAATGTTCTAATAAAAACAGGCCAAGGAATCCAACTACTGCATGTACAAGAAAAAAAGCAAATCCAAATAATGGAAAAAGTGCAGAATTTTTCAGAAATCATCAAGATACCCAAAGAAAATTACATAAAATGCCCTTGCTGATTCACACAATGTTCAATTGCATTTGCTAAGCTCCTTCTTTTATTGAGTTCTCTCCTGCCATCACATAGCTGATGTCTGCAGAATGTTACATGACGACAGGCACTAAAAGAATTGGGAACAGATACAATACATCCTAACACCTAATTAGAAGTACAGCACAGTGAGAAAAGACATAATATAAAATAATTCCATTAATATTCAAAATGTTCTTTTTTCTTACTTCTAATACAAGTGCTTTAAATTGTCAAAGGGTCTTTAGTCAGAGATTACTTTGTAGTGGATCTGCTGCCAATTAAAGTGGATCATGGCCCAGGCCGACACAGATAATTAAATTAGATGGCCACAAAAGTCTAATACAAATACAATACAAATGCTGTCTCAATTGCATGAGCAACAGTAAGAAGTGAAAGAAATTGGAGGATGTTTGATACCTGCAAAACAAATTACAGTAACTGTTGAGACTAAGCCAATCCTTAAATAAAAACATTAACAGGATCAAAAATGGTTGCTATTGTAATAGGGCGAACAAGTTACACCCACATAAGAGCTGGCATTACATCACCAGAGTCAGGGGTGCCTATATAAATGGCAAACCTGCAAAGTCACATTTGTGGCAAAAGGCAAGCAGTATTTTTATGATAGCGAGCCACCTCAAAGAGCCATGAAAAGAGCAGAGAATCAATCCATTGCAGCGTTCAGCACTGACGCTATCTTGGTGCTCAGAAGTGGGAAGAGAAGATGTACAATCTGACTTAGCACAGTGCTGAGTGCCTCAGAGATGTAAAATGGATCTGCTTGGTTTTTCAGAGGACTTGCTGGAGAGTCCCAAGGCTAAAATCTATAATCTCGAGGGCCGTTTGCTGCAGCAGTACTTTGAGAACAGCTGAGAGACAGCCACCTCTGTAGCTCCATCACCACTTCTCCATCAGCTAAAGTCCATTAGCCAACAACAACAACAACATTTATTTATATAGCACATTTTCATACAAAAAATGTAGCTCAAAGTGCTTTACATAATGAAGAATAGAAAAATAAAAGACACAGTAAGAAAATAAAATAAGTCAACATTAATTAACATAGAATGAGAGTAAGGTCCAATGGCCAGGGAGGTCAGAAAAAACAAACAAAAAAAAAAACTCCAGACGGCTAAGAAAAAAATTAACTCTGCAGGGATTCCAGACCATGAGACCGCCCAGTCCTCTCTGGGCAAGCCAGGGTGGGTCAACACCAGTAGAGCTTTGGGCTCATGGAACTGAGGAAGAGTGTGACACTGTGCCACTGTCCTCAAGTGAACTGTGAGAAGCAGGGCTGGTGGTAGAAATGCACAGGCAAAGGACAAGGTACTGTATATCGTAGAGACAACTTTAGAGGGTGGGCGATGTAATGGCATTGACAAGTTAACATCAGGCAAGGATAAGTCACACAAGTATGAGCTGGCATGACATCACCAGTAGCAGGAGTGGCTATATAAATGGCAAGCATGCAAAGACGCCAGTTTTTCCCAAGGAGTGCAACAAAAGGTGAGCAGTCCTTTTAAGGATAGTGAGCCACCTCAAAGAGCCATGTAAAAAGCAGAGAATCCATCCATTGTGGCACTACACTATTCATTTTATGAGTAAAGGAGAGCTAGTGTTCAAAGACTGGTCGGGACATAGAAGAGTTTATTTTTTTACAAAACTTGAGATCACTTCCAAATCAAGAGCAAAATTGGCTCATAGTCAGGAATAAGCAAAAGGTAAAATCAAAAGCAAAAAAAAAAATGACAAAACATTGCCTTTGAAACTCATTTTCTCAAGTTAACAAAAGTTATTTCTTAGAAAAGGGTTGCCAGATTAGAAAATTAGAAATACGGGACACTCTTAAAATCTCCCCCTATATTACTATATATACTGTATACATTTATACATGCTCCCTACACACCCAGACCAATATATTATATAGAAGTAGAGACATAAGTTAAAAACATAAAGCAGGGATTTTAATGGATTATGAGGAAAACAAAAGTAAAATCATTTGAAAATTATTTAATACAAGCTAAAAAAAAATTCTGTAAAAGTGAAATCATTTGAAAATATTTATTTAATACAGAAAATAGAGAAATATTATTATTATTTAATACAGGCAGTTAGAAAAAAAAGTGGGCCATAGCAAGTAGTAACAACACACTTTGTTGTCCCTGTATGTTGTAATGCTGATACAGAACTGCACAGCAGCGCAGCTGGAGAGCAAAACGGTAACAGTGTTGCTGTCCTCAGCCAACCATAGCAACTGAACAAGCTGCAAACAGGCAGTAAACACTAGTTTCCTCATTACATTTGGGTTATTTTTATCAAGAGAATCTGAGCTTAATGATGCTATAAGTAAATAATAAACAAGAATAATAATAATGGATAAAAGTGCTTTGATGCTTTTAAATCCTAATGTAACAGAGGGTAAACATACTTCCATTTTCAGCCATGTAGAATGTTTTGAAATATTGCTGCCATTGTTTAATAGTAAATTGTGAGGTTTAAAACTAGGAATAAATTCAAATTGTTCAGTCTGTATGAATGCAGACTGAACCATTCTGAGCTGAAGGGTAGCTGTGGGTAATTAACTCCTCATCTGGCAATGGCACATTCTGCCCAAGTGTGTCCATGCTCATGGGTACACTTTCAGTTCAGAAGTGCAGTTAGGTGAAAATAATATTCATTGCTCTGCTGTATTGCTTTTTTAATTGTTGTGAATTGCATAAATTAGTATTTGTGAATGTACTAAAATATTCATAAGTTAAGTGGCAGAATTTACATTTCAGACAAAATGTTTTTAAGTGGCAGATAGGCACTGGTCTCTTTGGATCAAAGAAGAACAATAAGTGGTTGGAGGAGTAGTAAGACCCCAAAATATTAAAACACCAGAGATTAAAATGGGCCTAATGCAGCCCTAACATAAGTGGCAAGCAAAGTAACACAAGAATATACATGGATGACACACACCTGAATCAATATAAAACTACAAAGTAAAAGAACAGGATAAAATGATAAGTTCTGGATAGAAATTGTATGGCAAGGAGACTAAATCAGCATTGTACTGTAACCACCTAAATAATAGGACAGTGATTACAACCACATCGAAGAAGTGGGCCTTCTGTCCAGATTTAAATGCTAAGGTACAGAGAGCCTCAAAAATAGAGCAGGGTTTCACTGAGTTGCAGAATTTGACGCTATCATGACCAGTTGGCAGGTAAAAGATAAATTTGTGGAAAATGTGCTGCTAAGTCTTAAAATTTTAGCAACAACTTGAAGACAACGTGCTGAAAAAAGCTTAAGATGTATTAAGACATTTAAGTCCCTATCTCTAACCTAAAAGGCTGCAAAGTAGAATGTCAGCTAAAGCCTATCATGCCTGGGATGTGCCCGGTTAATCAATAGTCATGACTCGGGATAGACTACTACAATGAGGACGCACAACAAAAAAATTGGTGCAAATAAGTGCTTTGTACATTTATTCTGACATCCAGTGTGCAATAAATAAAGTGAAGCATAGTCCCCTTTCATAAATAAATAGGCAATAAAATCCAATGCTGTTTGTGAGAGTAAAATCAGTCAATAAATAATAAACCCAAAAACAATGTAAAAACTGCAAGGATAAAATCAGGTTGCCTTTCTCTCCATTCACTGAGTCTTTGTGCCTCTCTTTTTCTTCTTTACCACAGCTGCCCCATCAGGTCTACTTAGCGGGATCCAAGACACCAGAAGGCACAGTCAACCTTTAAAATGGCTTGTGTCTCAGACACCATAATTGGTCAGCTGCTAACACATCCAAGCTTGGCTCCATTGGCCCACCACCTTCTTTCTGTCATCGGTAAGGTAATTCTTCAAAGCCCTTCAGTCACTCCTACACCCAGGATAATCAGCCGGACTAACCCTACCTCAAGTGTGCTGTTCTTCTTGCTCACTACAGGGCCAACTCCCAACTGCCGTGCATCCTTTCCTATGCACGGGCTTGCTCGCCCAGTCTTATTTTCTCTTGCCAACCAATTCTCATCCTTGATTTTTCTCTTTTTTTAATTTAAGGGTATTTGCATACATTTCAGTCACACCAATAAAATATGTTTTCTACATGGTCCCCCTATTTCAGGGCACCATAATGATTGGGACACAGCAATGGCAGCTATATTAAAGTTGTCATATTTAGTACTTTGTTGCATATCACTTGCATGCAATGACTTCTTGAAGTCTGTGATTCATAAACATCACCAGATGCTGAAGATCTTCTCAGGTGATCCTTTGCCAAGCCTCTAATTCATCGGTCTTCAGCTCCTGCTTCTTTTGGGGGCTTCTCACCTTAGGTTTTCTCTTCAGCTTAAAGAAGGCATGCTCAATTGGATTTATATTGGGTGACTGGGTTAGCCATTCAAAAATGTTCCATTTTTTAACTTTGAAAAACTTAGCAGAATGTTTGGGATCATTATCTTGTAGGATGAAGTGCCGCCGAACGAGTTTGGAGACATATACTGGAACATGAGCAGATAAGATGTTTCTATAAACCTCAAAACTTATTTTGGGACCACCGTCAGCAGTTACATCATTAGTGAAGAAAAGTGTAGCAATATCTGTGGCTGCCAAACATGCCCAAGCCATAACCCCACCACCACCATCATGTATAACAGATGAAGTGGTATACTTTGGATCCTAGTCAGTTCCTTTTTGCCTTCACATTTTTCTTTTGCCATCACTCTGATCAGGTTCATCTTTAACTAGTCTGGCCACAGGCGCAGGCGCTTTTAAATACCTTTTGACAAACTGAAATCAGGCCATTCTGTTGTTGTGGCTACCTAGTGGTTTGCATTTTGCAGTGTGGCCACTGTTTTCCTGTTCATGAGGTCTTCTGTAGGTAGTCGTCTCTGACACACACACACATCTGCCTCTGAAGACTGTGATCTGTCGGACAGGTGTTTGGGGCTGTTTCTTTACCACAGAGAGGATTCTTCTGTCATCAGCAGTGGAGGTCTTCCCTGTCCTACTAGTCCCTTTATGATTACTGAGCTCTCCAATGTATTCTTTCATCTTTAATGATATTCCTGACCATTGATTTTGCCTAAAGTTTTACCAATGTCTCTAATGGTTTTATTCTTCTTTTTCAGTCTCATAATGGCTTCTTTGACTTTCATTGGTGCAGCTCTTGCCCTCATGTTGAACAATGGCAATTCATTTCTACTTGGTGTGACTAAAAGGTATGCAAATACCCTTAATTTAAAGTCTGCAATGAGCACTTTAATCAAGACTGAATTGTTTGATTTGTAATTTTAAACTGTGGAGCAGAGAGGTAAATAAAGTAAAAAGGTGCCTTTGTACCAAACATCATGGAAGGCACTATATGTATCATTACAGTGCTCAGGGACTTGGTCTATCCATCCATTATTCCCCTCATTATTAATTTTGTTTAATCCAATTCAGACACATTTACACACACACCCACTCTTATTTTATTTTATGAATGACAGATAAATTCATCTTTGAGTTGTGAGGGGGTAAATGAAGAAGACGGCAATTGGGCAAATCTCAAAAGACAACACTGGCATAAGAACATCCAAACTGTGGGGCTATAGGGGAGCAGATATAAGGTATTTTGTTATGAAAGGGCTTGGTATAATTTTACTTTACCACTAACTGGTGCCACACATGTGCGCATTGGAGGCAGCTAAAGGGCCTGAATAAGGGTAATTCCACACCAGACCAGGGGATGGCAGAGTGTACTGACCCTTTCTCTCTTTCCACTGAAGACCGATTACGGGAAATTCCACCTGGTCCCAATAACGTCACCTCCAGTTCCAGGTTTAATGACACCACCTCTGGTTCCAGACCTGATGATGCCACTTCCGGTTTCGGCCCTGATGACATCACTTCCTATCCTCCACCTTAAAACTGCAATATTTGCCTCACCAACACAGTTCTGTTTTGGACTTGAATCTGTACTCAAATGTACTCACAATTTAACTCTTTTGCAGACAGGAATAATTATATGGGTGGCTGCCCCAAATCATTTTGTGACTCTTTTGTCTCATCTTTGACACTGGTCAGGGGTTAAAGGGTGACACATACTATCAACATGTAATCACATATTTTACTTAAGGTTTGATAAACAATCACTTCTTGCCCATATTCTCAGATGTGCAGGTTCGCCAAGGTGCACAGATGGTGTATCAAGCTCTCAACTGAGCTTGGCAAAGGTTGTCAGCAGTTTAACAACAAAAAATGATTCACTACCCAAGCTTCTTATGGTCTATAATTTTAAGTTTTTGCTGAGCTTAAGGAGACTGGATTTAAAAATTTGAATCTTTTAGAATATTGTTTAAGGGTTTGTGACTATTAAACAGAAAAAATAGATCAATAAACTTGGTAATCTGTTATAGTAGCCTTCATAAAAATATCAGGTCTTACAGCAATAAAATGCCAACTCTTCTCTTGTACATTCTAAGGGCAATTGAAAATAAACAATCTTCTTATAAAATGTCTTCCTGAATGTCATGGTTACAATTTGAATGCCATAAATCATTTTGATAACCTGTAAAGAGATAAGCTCCTCTTTCACTTTATAGAGCTGTGGCAAGCAGTTACTATTTTATTTTTTTAGTCTGTGTCATCAAGAGTACCCGAATGTTTAACAAGAGGCCACATTCATCAAATAGATAGCATCAAAGTGTCATTTTTAAACTGCAGTCTTTTTAAGTCTGCTAAATCATTATTAATGACTTAATCTAGATAATGAATTCTCAGACGTGGTTTATGCCCCACATCATCTTTAAACAATATACTCGGTGCAAATTTAAACAATGCATACTTAAAAATGAAAATGTTAAAGCAGCCACTTCAAACAATTGTTGACCTGAGGGGTGTATGCGGTTGTTTTGACAAAATGTGAAACTTCAAAAGGACTCCCATGTTTTACAAAATGATGATTTATGTTTGCTTTATGTGAAGAGTGGTAAACAGACTTTGAAAACGTATGTCTCTTAAGCAACTACAGCTCGCTGCCAGAGTAAATATGTTTGTTTGGTTATAACATAGCATCACACTCATTTCATGTAACATCACACCTGCCTACTCAAAATGTTTCTTTCCACCCTGTTCACAAGAACTGTATGTAAGCATCAAAGCTGTGTGTGGGACTAATTTGAAAATACATTAACAAAACGGAAATAAAATCAGTAAAATGGTAAAACAGATGGCAAACTGTGAAATCAGAATTTAATTAAATACAAACACAAACCTTAATTTTTCAATCCACTGAAAAAAATAATGAGAACATTAGTGAAATGCTAACAACTGAATTTTACAAACCCTAAACTATTAGAAAAATTATGCCACTGTTAGGTGAATGGGAAGTATACATACTATATTATAATGTTGTAGATCTATTTCTTAATTTTATATTAAACAAGGTATGATTGTAATTCATTTGTACACAAGGCCTCAGCATGATAAGTCTCCCTGAGTACAATTCCGAATAAATTGCTGCTTTCACAGAGTGACATCATGAGTATTTCTCAGGAGTTATTAAGTGGGCACACTCCTTCCTCGGTGTTTCACTGAATTAGGCCCACAACAACACCTCTATCAGACTCAGGGTTGCCAGATTAGAAAATTAGAAATAAGGAACACTCTTAAAATCTCTCTCTATATTACTATATATATAAATTTATACATGCCCCCTACACACCCAGACCAATATATTATATAAAAGTAGAGACATAAGTTAAAAACATAAAGCAAGGATTTTAATGGGTTATGAGGAAAACAAAAGTAAAATCATTTGGAAATGATTTAATACAAGCTAAAAATTAATTCTGTAAAACTGAAATCATTTGAAAATATTTATTTAATACAGACAACAGACAAATATTATTATTATTTAATACAGGCAGTTAGAAAAAAAGTGGGCCGTGGCAAGCAGTAACAACACACTTTGTTGACCCTGTATGTTGCAATGCTGATACAGAACTGCACAGCAGTGCGGCTGGAGAGCAAAACGGTAAGAGTGTTGCTGTCCTCAGCCAACCATAGCAACTGAACAAGTTGCAAATAGGCAGGAAACACTAGTTTCCTCGTTACATTTGGGTTATTTTCATCAAGGGAATCTGAGAAAAGAAAGTGTAATTGCTTATAAAGTTACAACTAAGTACTGTAAAAATATATATTTTTATTACAAAATTTGAAAATGAACTAAATACTGGGCATTTGGGTGTCCCTAAAAGGTCAGTATGGGACAGGGGACAAAATTATAAAATATGGGACATGTCCCGTATATAAGAGACGTCTGGAAACCTTAGTCAGACTAGGCAGTTTACTGTGGCATCCCAGGCACACTCCCCTCCATACCCACAACTGACATCATCTGTGTCATGCCAATTATCCCCAACAACTAAAAACTAACCCCACTTACATCATTAATATATAAGGAAATAGCTTCATTGGTATCAAAAGAAGAGGGACAAAAGTTTCCAATATCTGTTTTTCATTTAGCCTCTTAAAAAAGACAGTGTACTTTACGGATAGCAGCTGTAGCCAAATGAAGACCAAAAACTGAAAGGCAACTATTTACACCTGAAATATTTAATATCTTATAACAAACATGACATTTTCAAACCAGCATAATATAGAGTCAATTCTCATCATCCACAAGGTTATGTTCCTGAAAATAAACGGGGAAGTGGAAAACACAGACACTGAAGCATTGATCCTATGAAGAAAATTAGGTTAGGTCCTGGTGGGACACTGGCTAGGGAGGAGGACCATTGGATGATACAGGGTTGGGCCAACATGCCAACCCTCTGCTGCTGCCCCTTGAGGCTCAGTAATGGTCCTTCCACTATTTCAGCTGCACTAGCCCTGTTATGTCTTTTATTCTGTAGTCAGGTTAGGTCATCTTCTAGGCACTCCACCAGAGGCAGCAAGTGACTACAGCAGGGTTGATCCAAGCACCCCACTAAAGCATTCAACTGGTAGTAGAGATGGATGGTGTGTACAAAAAGCAGGAGCTTAATCAGTGTAAGCTTATGACCTGCACTTAGTGGGAATTCCTCATTCGTGGGGAACAATTACAAGCTTCAGACCTCTGATATTTGTCCCTACCACATCTCACAGCCAGCAGTGAAGACTTTATCTGCAAATAGTTATAATTAGACCCCGGGTGTTGCCAAACAAGTTACATTTTTAAAGTAGCAGATAACTAAATTGCCAGAATGGAACCTACAGGTCGTAAGGACGTACATTTTGGGACAGCATACCATAGGATTTGCTACTGCGTTATGAAAATGACAGCACAGTGCACAGTGCAGATGCCACATGAGCTGGATGGGCATCATGGCCAGGAGAGGGGATGTTTCCTTTCCCGGACTGGAGACTCCTAACAGACAGAAAGGCATCCTGGCCGGAGAGAAGAAAGGGAGCAGACCTGGAAGGAAGAGCCGGAAGGGATGGACGGATAGCCCACTGAAAGAAAAAATATTGCTGGAGGTTTTTTACCCCCCCAGCAGGCTAGATGGCTGCAGCCCCAGATATTGGTGCCCAGTAGAAAGTCAGCAGGGCATGCAGGGATATGTAGTCCAGCAGAGCAGCACTGCTGGGGTCACTGGGTGCTGCAAGAGGGCGCTGCAGGGAGACAAACTCCCTCTGTGATGGACTTCTGTATGACCCGGAAGTGCTTCCATCAGGCAATGGCCCTGGCACTGGAAGTACTCCCCGGTCCTTAATAAAAGGGATCGCACTCCCTT
The DNA here is from genome assembly GCA_026402145.1 of Polypterus bichir lapradei. Taxonomy (NCBI): domain Eukaryota; kingdom Metazoa; phylum Chordata; class Cladistia; order Polypteriformes; family Polypteridae; genus Polypterus; species Polypterus bichir. The sequence continues at coordinate 68,968,150 of JANRMT010028174.1, forward strand.
GGCCAGGTGAATCGGATATGGGAGGAAGAAGGGCAACACTTGACTGGAGGATGGCAGTGCAGTGGTAAGAGTTAGAAGGAGAGAGATTTTCAGGATACTGGAGAGAGAAACCTGTGCTTTGTGTTCTTGCAACTATGGAAAGGATATTGATGAATAAACCAACCTTTATTTGAACCTGGGACTGTGTTTGTGTGTTCTTGTTGGGGTTTGGGCTCGCAGACATGCCAGTTTCCATCACAACAATGAAAAGCAAAATGGCAATAAAAACAATGCAAAACATATTCTAATAACTGAAAACAATTTCTGTAACAAATATAAATGCAAAAATCAAAATAAGTTCCTGAAAAAAAGCTATAGTGAGAAGTAATCATTAAACAAAGGTGTAAACAAATGACAAAAATTTGATATTGTACAGAATGATAACACTTAGATTCTACAAAATAATTTTCAAGTTAAGTTGTTAAAGTCTCTGAGGTCTTAGTCTCTACTATACTTTGAGTGACGAAAAAATTTCTGATATTTGTGTGAAATTTAGCCTTAGTGCCCTATCACGTCTCCATGTTCTTGTTCAAGAATATATTTTAAACTAATGGCTGAGATCTACTGTACTAATTCCTGTAATATTTTTTAATACTTCAGTTATGTCCCTGCTTATCTCTGTTTAAATTGAAGAGGTTCAACTATTTCAGTCCTCCTCATAGCTCACACGTCTCCGCCCTGGTTGCTCTCCTCTAGAATGTCTCTGGCACTGCTGCACTTTTTTTGTAATCTGGAGACCCAAACTGTATGCAGTGCCCCATGTGAGGTCTCACTAGTATGTTACACTGTAATTTCACAACAACTGACGAATCGTAATTAGAAAAATGTGGCAAAGGTCAAAAGTTAAAAGGCAAGAGTTTTGTCAACTGAAACATAATAATAAAGCAATGATCAGTTTGCAGATGTGAAAAAGCCATGAATCACTGCAAAACCTCTGAAGAAAGTATTTGTTGTTTTGACAATAATGGATACCAAAGGACAAATGGAGCTGGAATTGAAAGAGTTGTGCACCCAAAGTCACGCAGTTCCAGGCCAAGGCCCTAACACCCCTAGATCTCAAAATGGCAGTGACCAAGAAGAAAACAACATGGTGTCATAGTAAACAAAAATATAATAATAACTTATCATAATGTTCAGACTCAAAGTACAAAATTAATAATTACAATCTGTTAAGTAAAAATTTCCAAAAATGTCAATAATACCGTACACTGAAGCGAAAATTTATACAGCACATCACATGAACATTTAGGAATGTCTATGTCATATCATATATGGCTTAAGCATGAATTCCCTTGATTTGTACTCCTGTACCCATTAGTGTCACTATCTGTGTCAATGTCTTATGACCAATTCTCAGCATTTCAGTTTCGGTTTGTTCCACCTTAGAGTTACCATAATGTGGCAGAAAGCATAGACATATTCTCTTTTTTTTTGCAGCATGATGTTTTTTTCTTTCACTAGATGGCAGCAGAATTCAGGCTTAACACTATAAAGTGTATCATTACATGTCACCCTGAGCCTGACTCAGCTTTAACCATAAATGAATAGAATTCCGAGACCGAGTCTCATTCAGGGTTAACACCATGGAGGTTGAAGGACTGACCAACTCACATGTAGTGGGCCATTTAAGCGATGCCAAGCAATGATTCACACAGTCATTCATGTTTCATTGGAGGTGGCAAGAAAACCAGAGGAAATCCCACATGAGCACAGGGAAAATGTGTCGACTCCACACAGACAATAATTGCACCAATGACTTAGAGCTCTGATGAAGCTGTGTTAAACACCGTGCCATCATAGTGCCATGGTTCCTCTCTGAAAACAAAGGAAAACGACAGAAAGACAACACTTAGCCTTTTGATTATTCATATTGTAAATTGAAAACTCCAAAAACTGGAATTCTTTCTTTTTTCAAAGTGGAATTAGCTTGCAGATAGTGTTTCCTTTTGCACATATAAAATGATGCATACCTATTTTCATTGTTTCAGGAAATTAGTCAGCTCATTGCATGGTTAGTGTTACTCTATATTTTCCATATTTTTGATGCTTTCTTCTGTAATGGAAATGATTTTCTATCATTTGTACAGTTCAAAGTATTGGAGTAACATGTCATGAAAATTAAAATGTCAATGGCAGTAACATTTACTGATGTTTAGATCTATGTACATTTAAAAAAAAAATTCTAAAGCATAAATTGTTTATGTGAGAAAAAACTGAAACTATAAAAATATTCAGATAAACATTTGTGCAGTATCAGATAATTTATTCACCCCTGTACTGTAATATTATATACATACAGTAAAGTGATGTTGTGATGTTTCTAGATACTATATGCTGTAAATCTTTTATTTTCTATAGAGATACTTATTTATAAAAGACAAATATAGTAAAGCTTTTTTGTCTGCAAAATTAAGTATTCCTTTTTCTTTTTTGTTTGTTTGTTTGTTTTGCTTGTATTACTTCCATATCAATCCGAATGCTATGCTGCCATCACAACAGCAAGACCTGTCATGTAGTGTCAATTGTAAAAATGCTAAAATATTTTTTTAGCTTCTGATGCATTTTATACCATATTCACTTCTTTGTTGTGTGCCACCCCTTGAAGATCAGGCCATTTCAGGTTGACATTTTCTATAACACGTTATTCTTCCAGGGAGCTCTTGTTTAAATGCACCACTGAGTTGTTTTTGACTTTTAAAATTTGCATGCCAACTTACACTGGTCACCCATATTAAAATGTGTAGTTTGTCCCAATGCTGACCTGGTGATATAAAGATGAGCAAGCCCTTAGTAAAGTGTCTTTTATTATTTTGACTGAACACTTTGAGTTAAATGGTCAGAGATATCAGTACTTACAGTAAATACATACAAGTATTCTGTTCTTACAGAGGAGATATGTCAAAAGTTTAATTGACAGATGTGCTAGCTTTCCGTGCAAAGGCGTGTGCTGCCCAAACAGATCTGGACAGAATTTGAAATATGTGTCAAGCGAAGTTGGGTACAACCTAATACTATGCTTTATGTTTTACATCACAGAAGAGAAGGTCTGGGACTAGAAAGTACATTCTCTAAACATTGCTTTAGCAATCATAACATGGAGATCACAGATTCTACCTTGACAGATAACTGTAGTCACTTAATTTTCTTCCAACAAAGACAGTCTTTGTTCTATAAAAGTTGTTGTTCTCAATTTTATATTAATAAAACTCACTGTATTGGAGAGTGGTGACAGTATGCAATGCAGCTCTGAAAAGTTGGAGTTTTTTTACATATTTTGTCTTTTTTCGCTTTTTGGATAATGGACTGAGGTTTGACTATTTTTTGACGTGACAGGCTTCTATGGAAAGTGTGGAAAAATTAGCAACTCCAAAGCCTCCCCTAAATATCTTTCCAGTCTTCACTCAGTCGAAAATAACTGCAGTGTATTTTGCTTCTTTGACATATAGTTCACTTCAGAATTTTTCTAATTATGCCAGTTTAGACAATTCTTTTGCCGTATGAACCACACATATCCTCCAGTAAGAGAACAATAATAGTTACATCAACTACAGTGTATGCTTTCTGAGACAGTATATCATGGCAATCAAATAGACTTCTTTCATTCTAATTTTATTAACAGACGATAAGATTTGCCCATTCTACTTAATAAGACAATTTTTTTTTGATGATTCAAACAGTGATTCATGTTTCATCTGAAGCTGTTTTATCATGTTATCAGATCACTTAACACCAAAGGTGAACGATAAGAAATGTCAAAAGCCGCTGTTTACCTGTTATCTGTAACCTCTTACCTGTCTCAATGTCCTTATTTTACTTCTCATATTCAACCGTAGGGATCATTAATGCCAGGCCGCTGGTGATTCAGACTGCCTTTAGGTCCAAACCTTTACTTCAATCTAGTTTGCCACCAATAGAGGACTTCACAAGAGTGTCCTTTTCCATTTAGACAAGGAATGGACAATCAAGCCATCAGCCCTAGCAATAATCAGACAATAATCGTTGGCTTTTAAGATTTTACTTGAAAATCTTACTAGCCAATATACAGTACAGTGATGCAAAGAATCATACAACCTGGATGTTTTATCTCTATATTCAGTCCAAGTAGTGGTAATAAAATGCTGACGAGCATACAAGTCCCAGGTGTCTTCTTCTCTTGCAGCTTATGTGTTGTTAAACAAAAAAAGATACAGTGAGACAAAATGGGAGATGGAAAACTCTTTGGCTGTTTTAAAAGCAGCTGTGAGAGAGAAGTAAAGGGGAATAAAGTTCTCCGAATCAGCTCCCTCTTTATCGCCCAAACATGAACAAACACACACTGGTAGCAGGGCATGGTTATGTTATGTTTTGCAGTTTTCAAAGCACAAGAAAATGATTCAGATATTGTGATCAGAAAGTTCAATGCTAAGTAAGTATAATAAAAAAATAAAAACTTCTAAATTCCTGCTCTGTGTTCCAACTTCCCCAGCATGCACTGCACTTCAGCTTGACAAGACTTTAGACTAGAAGAAATATGCCACTTACTTGAACAGTTTATGAAGTATGTTCTTTACATAAGCGTATGTCCAGACACTGCTGAATGCATTATAAGAGTTAATCAACTACAACTACATTCAAAATATTGCCAGCAAGTCTCCTGCTCTAACCATTCCAACTTTTTCTTTTTCTCATCCAAATTTTAGCTACTTGTGTCATCTTTCTGTGTTTCATTTTTTCTATTTATGTTTACAAAAAGAAATTGAAGTGTGACGACACAGCAGTGAAAATGATACAGTGCTGGCCTAAGAGGATGATTTACTGAAGGATTGCTTTGACGGACAGGATAGGACAGAGAGGAAGGACCCTGGTTAATACTTCCAGTTCAACCAGGACAGTGTGTGTGTGTGTAGGGGTTAGGGGATAGAGCTGTAATTTCTTATATATGTTTGCTGATGACCTTACCATCGCTAGCCTTATGACCAAAAACAATGAGACAACTTTCATGAAAGAGGTAAGGGACCTGATAGTGTGATTCTATGAAAATAACATCTATTTTTTTGTTATCAGATTTTTAATGGCCAGAATAAGGCAAGGTAAGATAATATACATTTAAATGTCCAAAAAGCATGTGGCCGGCCAAGAAAGAAAACAATAAAATATTGCTACATAATAAGCAGAAACAATAATGATGGAAAACACCCCCACCCCTCCCAAAAAACTACACACCTGCTCTGAACAGTTTCTCAGTCTAAGGGTCACATAAGAAAAGAGGAAGAAAAAGAAAGGGAAAGGATCATGCTTCATGGTCCAGCCATTGCCCAGTCCTTAACTAACTGGTCTGCAATAGTCGAAGACTGAATAGTGGTGATGGGGGCTGATTGATCTGGACAGCTGAAAGTTCTAAATGTAAGAGAATGTTACAGAATGAAGACTTCCGAGTTAGGGGGCAGCATGGTTCAGGATGTTTCCAGAGAGGCTAACAGCAGCCTTGCTGACAACAAAGTCAGTATTCTGCTGGAGAGAAGAGAAAGGTAAAGAGGAAAAATGTAGTAGCAGCAACACCAGAAGAGACAGAGGAATATAACAGGAAGCCATAACATCTCTCTCAAATGAAGTATTAAATCAGGAGATTGGGAGGTGGACATTTTCTGATTTATATAAGTGAGGCTGGATACACTTGTCATAAGGTTCCGTCTTTGTTTATGTGGCTGCAGATATCCATCACACTGATTTTGTATTTTGAATAATACTACAAAATAATAAATAATATTACATTACAATGAATAACATCCATCCATCCATCCATTATCCAACCCACTATATCCTAACTACAGGGTCACGGGGGTCTGCTGGAGCCAATCCCAGCCAACACAGGGCGCAAGGTAGGAAACAAACCCCGGGCAGGGCACCAGCCCACCACAGAATCAATAACATTACATAAAAAATAATTGTAAAACAAACATAAATAACAGCCAGGATGTCTAGAACAGAACATTCATGTAATTCTGCTAAGTAATTCTTCACATAATTACACAATTTCTTCATTCTCTTTTTTATTATTGTAGTTAAAAATAAAACTTAAATATGCAAAAATATGTTGTAAATGGTGATAGTTATTTAGCACCCACTGTATTATAGTTTCCTTCCTTAAACTGTAATTGAGCTGAATAACTTTACAGCTATATTGTTAACACCACATGTATTTATACAGTAACACCTGAAAACACAAATGTTTGTATTCCCTTAAAATACCACAATTCACTTTATTATCTTCAGCAGCATAGTGTTGTTATTTATGCTGTGATGGGGAGCCCAGCTGGTAAAGGTTGCCAAGGTGGAAAACAGCAGGTGACAGTCTCACAGGAAACATCTACACAAAACTCTGCAAGTACACGCCAGTGTTTAGAGGTGGGACACCAGTGGTGTACCTTGCTGCTATTCATCAGAAACAATTAAACCATTTATTGGCCAAGACTGCTTGCATACAAGGAATTTGGCTTCAGTTTTTTGATGACTCTCCAGATATAGTTATGTGACAGACATACTCACAATTGATAAGTACCTGAGGTAAACACAAGACAAAGAACGTAAACATATGAATACAAAGTGCAAGACAGTGCAAGGAATACTGAAATAAATACTGAATTATACTGAATATGTGAGCATATTGAAAGATATTGGGAATTTGGGGGGGGGGGGGGGGCAGGTGCTCAAATTGAGCGAGGACAGTTAAATTAACCATTTGTGGCATGATACTGTTCTTATATCTGCTTCTTCTGCCGTGGTTTATTCCATACTGCCTTGCAGATGATGCAAGTTCAAAGAGGTTGTGGACTAAATGTGAAGGATCAGTGATGATTTCTCCCTTCCCACTTCCTGATGGTGGAGCAGTACAGGTCCTGTAAGATGGAAGGACTGGTGCCATAGATCTTTTTGGCAGACCTGACTATTCATTGTAGCCTGCTCCTGTCATATTTAGTTGCTGGTCCAAACCATATTGCAATGGATGAGCTTAGAACAGGCTCAATGACTGCTGTGTAGAAATGAATCAGCTGCTTCTTTAGTAGTTTGAACTCTCTCCGGTGTCCCAAGAAGTACATCTGCTGCTGGATCGTTTTTATGATGGAGTCTATGTTGGTCTTCTCTGTGTAAAAGACTCAAAAGGAGACAACAAAAAGGTTTTGGGTTTTCCGGCCCCTTATATTGTTTACAATCCAGAGTAAACAGAAAAAAATCAGGTCAACAACAAAAGAAAAATCTTTCATATGCGCGACGCCATACTAGGCGTCGGCGGCCATTTTATAAGGGAGGAGCCGGAAGTGAAGGAATGCTGGGAAGGAGGCGTGAGGGATGAGGGGACTGTTGACGTCAGGAAAGATGGCGGAGGAAGGGCGGAAGTGCACGTACTGCGGTCAGGTCCTTATGGCGGAGCGTCTTTCATTCTGGAAAACAAAGAAACAAGATTAGTACCCCGCCACACCCCGCCGGCGAACGTCTTTTGAGGTGTTTTAAGGTCCCTCCGCGGCTTCCTAGTCGCGCATGCGTGACACCTGTTAAGTCCTGGGTGAGTACTCAAGCTCCAGATTGTTCTGATCACAGTAAAGTACCAGCTGCTAAACCTCCTGTCTGTATGCTGCCTCATCAACATTTCGGATGAGTCTAATAATGGTTGTGTCATCCATATATTTGACGAGTATGACTGGGGGTCCTAAGAAAAGCAGCCATTAGTATTGAAGGAGAAGAACAGCAGGGAGAGCTTCCATCCATAGGTGGCACCAGTTATGGGAGCTAAAGGTGAGTTTCTCCAGTTCCACCTGCTGTTTTCTATTTATTGGGACATTTACAAATTATCTCATTTAGTTAATCCACGAACAGGTCCTGACAGAAATCTGAGTTTAGAGTGGAGGTGTTCAGGGATGATTGTGTTAAATGCTGAGCTGAAGTCAAAAAAAAGATTGCATAGATCCCTGGGTTGTCAAGGTGTTGCAGAGTGTAATGCAGACCCATATTGATTGCATCATCCACTGACCTGTTTGCTCAGTAGGCAATCTGAAGAGGGACTAACAGAGGAACTGTGATGTCCTTCAGGTAAGCTAAAACTTTCAAAGGTTTTCATGACCACAGACAAAAAATCAACAGGCCTGTAGTCATTCAGTCCTGTCATGCAGGATTTTTTTGGTATTGGTATGATTGTGGCTTCCCAGCAATTATTTGTTAAGAATCCATGTAAAGACAGGCACCAACACAGATTTTCAAGCAGGAGGGTGATAAACTTTCTGTACCTGCTGCTTTCTTGGAGTTTTTTTTCTCTTGAAGAGCTGGCATGCATCCTTCTTTATGATTTTTAGTGCAAGTCGTGCAGGTTTAATGGTCGAAGGTGTTGGGGAGAAGGATGTATGTGTGTGTATACGGGAAGAATTGGAGCCAACGTGTGGTGACTTTGGGCTTATTAAACCTACAGGAAAGCACATTCATGTCATCAGCCAGCTGATTGTTCTTTGAAATGTTGGAGAATGATTTTAATGTAATGAAGACCTTTCCACATTGATGCAAGATCATTGGCTGATAAGTTATTTTTCAGCTTTTCAAAGAAGCTCTTCTCAGCCACTCTGATTTCTTTTGGCTGTGGTCATTATCTGGTCAGCTAGTTGCTGCAGTGCCACAGTCACACAAATTTGGGGTTAGGGTTAAGATTCCGCCTCCCCTCATTTTCTCTGTTGACTCTTTTATGCATTCCTCTCTATGAAGTTGAAAACACAGCTTGTTTAATGCAATATCCGGACAAGATTCATTTAGCTAGGTTACTGTGGAACATTGAATGGAATAAAGAGAAAAGTCCTTATTATATGTGTTGAGTAGTAACAGTTGTGAAAGAAGCACAAACACAGCATAAATGTTTGGGGTTTTGAGCCCCGTATACTGTAACAAAAATGGGTCTCTTCTTCCAGACAAAAAAAAACAGCATGAAAACAAAAGACAGAATTGAGGGTTTGGACGGACAATATAAAAGGGGCGGACCAGAAATCAGACTGATGGATGCTGGGAAGGCGTGGTGGTGTATGGGAGTTGGACATCATCCATGGGGGACCAGAGGGAAGAAAGGAACCCGGAAGTGCAGTCCTTTGTTTACTCCAGGTTGGTTTATGGCGGCGGTGTTTCATCTTTTCTATGTAACAAGACAGAGAGAGGTTAGTACGCTGCCTTCGTCCCCTGGCCGGGCTTATCGCGGTGCGCGTCGGGTCCTGCAGCTGCTCCCGATGCGCGCATGCGTAACACAGTTTATCCATTTTATTGCAAAGAGAGTGAAGGTTTGCCAGATATAAATTTAGGAGTGCCATTAGAAATTCCCACTGAACTTCACAAGCACTTCAGTGTACTTGCCCCTTCTGTAATATTTGGGTTTGCATCCAGCAACTGCTGTTTCTTCAACTAATATATCCATAAAAGTTCTTAACCGTGAAAAGTATCAAATCACACAAAGGGAACTGCCAAATATTCAAAAATTCTTCTTGGATGTATCTGAACACCAAATGATGTGGAAAAATAAACAAAAACAAAACATTACTAGTGAGCACCGAACCAAGGCTTCCATATGCTGCACCATCATGGAAAAAGAATGGTGACCAGCAAACTCATGACAGAAGAGTGCAGTGACTTAGGAGGACATGTTTTAATATTAATCTGGATGCTGGACTGTAGGGGACCCATAATATCCCGAATGTATTAAACCCACTAATCTGAAAGACAGACATGTTGCTTAGTTCAGACAGGAGGACTTGTGCAAGCTGAAAGATGGTAGCACAAGGTCCCTAGAAAGGGAGTGTCCAATTGTTCAATTAAGGACAATTTTATCATCCACCTTCCAGGGGCCTATCCATGTTTCCTAACAATAACAGAACTTAGTTTTTCCCTTAAAGTATGCACTATGGTACCTGGCTAAAAGAGGCAGCTCTTAACCTACTACACAGGACTGAGAGGTAAATAGATGTTGAGGACCACTAGACTAGAGTGATCTTTAGAGTGGTATCCCTGTAAACAAACAGAGCTGCCCTTAATCTCTCAAGTGAATCCGGAATGGGATTAAAGGTAACATCAGACAAGATGGAAGACAAGCCTGGAATCGCAAGGAGAAAGGCTAGGGTACTTAGAGATGTAAAGAAATTACCTTGTCCATGGTATATCACAGATTGGCATCAGCGACTTTGATTGGCATACAAGTCCTTTGCTTAAGAAGCAGCTGCCAGACCCTCTAAGCTTCAGCCAAAGTGTCAGATCTCTCTTTGGAATACAGCTTATGTGTCAAATCGGATAAGACTGATCAATCACAGGCAAATAACATCCAGAAATGTTTCAATGATGCACCATTTAAATACTCAGTCAGTGAACAAAAAGCATAAATCAACAATTGGCAACCTTGATAGGCAAAAATTTGCTCCAATGATTCCAAAAAGGTTTGACTTAATGTGGTGTAGCGGGTCCACAGCTCATGACGAAAGAGCCACTTTTAAATAAATAATCACTGCGCTCGCGGCTTAGCGAGGGGTCGTGGTAGTGTGGCTGAAGTGGTCCCCGGGTGGATTCGTGCTGCGGACGTTTCTCACCTAAGTGCACAGGTGAGAGACAGTCCTCTCCGTAATTGTTCCCGGGAACTGGTGATTGCCAAAGCTGCCACGTCCATTATAAAGAGAAGCCCAAGACGGTTAAGGAAAAAAAAAAGGAAGGAAAGAACGGAGGTTGCAGGAGGAAAGCAGGAAGCAGTGAGGAGAGAGAGAGAGAGAAGGTCGGTACAGGAGAGCGAGCGAGCAAGTGAGTGCAGGCTCGCAGCAGCTGAGCAGGCATCCTGGGTGTTTGGCTGACACCCAGGGGAGTAGTAGTTGTGGTCGCTCCCGCAGAGTTTACTTTGAAGGGCGGGAGTGACTGGAAGGCGGAGGACTCTCCGTGTAAGACCACGGAAGGCAGCGGGAGTCGGGACTTGGGATGTGGTGTCCCCAGCGTGAGAGCCTTGGTCGTTGGGGAATCCCAAGTCACTATTCAGTGGTGCCTACTGGAGCCAGGAATCGGTAAGGTGACCAACCAGTTTGTGGGAAGAGTGAAGGCCAGCTGCAGGTAGAACGACTCCCCTGTTGAGGAGCCCAGATGGGAGGAGTAGGGGAGTTGCCGCAGGAAAGAAGACACCAGGCTTTGTTGTTTTAAAAGATTGCTTCCTGCTATATTTTAACCTCATTGTTTTTAAGAAGACTTTTTTCTGTTGTTTTAACCTCCCCTTTTTCACTTCTGGGTTTTATTGAATTATTTATTTATTGACGTTTTTGAATGCACTGCACTTATTTTGAACACCTTGTTTTTGTTGTTGTTTTTAAATAAAAGCACTTGACACTTTTGCTCCATCCCCTTGCTTTGTTGTTGCCTCCTGCTAAGCTCATCGTTGACATTACCAAAGGTGACAAATTGAAGGGCTCCAGGACAGCAGATGGGAGCATGGAACCAACCCGCATCATCACACTTATGTGCACCCAAAAAAACCAATGGCAAAGCATCCACTCCTTCTTTTATAACCCATTGCAAGCACTATGTCTGAGTTCTCCATGCTCTAGACCTGGTCATAACTTCTGCTCCATAACAGGGTGTGAACAAAGGATGGCACTGTCCATTTTACTCTGTAGAGCAGTGTCTGAAGTGGAGACACGTAAGTGTCAGCACTGTCTGTTTATGTTTGGTTTCTTAAAAGAGCGAGGGGTTGGGAGGTCCCCTTGGAGTTTTTTTCACTGAGATATACTAATATTAGATTGGAGTTTTGAGTGCTAACTTTTGTGTACATTTGAGCAGAGAGTGGTGGGATTTGGGGGTCCCTGGTGCTTTAATTGTACAGGTATACAAACAAATCCTGTTGATATGCACCCAACAGTGCTAGTATGCAGCTGTGAGAAGTGCTGGTACTTGGTACTGTTGCATACCAGCCCGCTTAAAGCCATGCTGCATGGGTAATCTAGTGCTGGAACTGCAAGAATGGAAGACCCTTCATTACAGAGTTAGAACTGAGTGCTACACAACGTTCAAATCTTGCTAAAGTTTGAAAGATGGACAAGCAACAGAGTACGTACGGAAAGCAACACATTCATCTTGTTGAAGACACGAGTTGTCTAATCTCAGATTGCCCAGCAGACATCATTTTTATGATGACAGAAGATGACTACTGTGTGAATGAAGTCTTGATGACAAACTGCAGTACTACTGCATGCAACCGCAAGGTGCAATAAAAATGAAGGAGACAAGCTTCTAAATAAAGAAAGAAGACATGTGTTTAGTATCCTTCCATGTGTGCCAAAGAATGATGAATGAGTCGGGACAAAGCATCACCTTCACCCAGAGTCAACAAGAACCAAACTACAGGTACACCTACTATGATTCTGGGAATTATTGACTTTAATTTAGGATAAAGCCATCTGGTATACTCTAGTTATTGGTGTTTGTTTTGTCATGGTAGAGTAATATATTGCTCTACTTTCCCCTTTTGTATTATTAATATGTAGCCTTTTTCAGAATGCTTCAAATCTCACAGACTTACCACTGTTTATAAGGTACCTGTATTATAGTATATAACTTCTCCCCACCTTCCCTTCTACATTTATAACCTCAGGCAATTAGGTGTAGTAAAAGACAAGCAGGAATTGTTACAATTTAAACAATGTATTATTGGTAATATTCATAAATATTATGTTATGTGTAGTTTCAGGCAGCACACAGACTTGTTAGTTACTTAAAATGTCTCTAGTTAAGGCATCATTTTGTGGTCAGCTTTCGTCAGAACGTGCCTGTCTCAATATGGCTGCCAAGTTGTGCTCTTCATTGTGATGTTTTTTTCAGTTCATGGTGTGTGGGATAGTCATTCATCAGTTTGGTAAGAGAGAGAGAGTGAGGGAGTGAGCAAATTTATAGGCTTTCTGTCCAACCCCTAGAGCCAATAGGATGTCATGGTACTTAAAGGCTTCTGATACAAGTCAGTTCCAAACAGCCATACTTCAGACCAATGAGGGGATAGAACATTTTCACACCTGCCCCAAAAACCATATGTTAAGGTAAAGTTTGGCAGTTAGGCAGCCTGGTTTTGTGTCGGGGTTGAGAGAGAGACTTTAGCAGAGAAACACTTGCCAAACTGGTTTGAGGCACTTTCCCTCAACCCTACTGTAAAATTCAAAGAAACCCATTCCTAAAAGGCAGGGGTAAACATGAATGCTTCTCACTAATGTAACACTAATATTACATTGCTTTGCCTAAGTTACAAATAAAGACATACAAAATATTTATCAAGTTGTATGCAAAATTTCACATCACAACCGTGTTCCTGTAACTGAAAAGTAGTAACTTGTGTGAAGTATAGGTTTAAGTTTCTCTTCCAAAAGTCAGTAGGAAAGTTCAGTGCAGCATCTCACAGATACATGTGCACACAGAGGGGTACATTAGTGCAGACTAGCTGTGAAGAAATCCATCTACAGTAACTGACTGAATGACTAGAATTCCGACTAGATCAATTTTAAACTGGTTTGGAACAATTTGTTTTCTGGATAATTCTTTAGACAAGAATTAAGAAAGTAGACTCCTTAAGTGCCTTTTTGTATCAGATGGAAAAAGACCAAACTAAGCTAGTGTAGATTTATGCTTTATGCTCTTTGCCATTGTCCTTTGTCTGTATATATTTGCTCATATCAATCTTCTGTTACTTAATGTTGTGAATACATTTTATTGTTTGGTTTATTGTTGTACAGTAAGTGCTTTTGGGTTATTGTTGAAAGTTATCTTATGTGCACTTTCATCAGTTTATGAAACCTTTTCATAGTACTGTCGTCACAGCTGGAAGGTGAAACAGAGATCTCAAATATACCACAACATATTTAGTGAATATTGTGCTAAAAATGTTTTTGAAAATTCAGTCAGTCGTTGTCTAACTCACTTAGTCCTGAACAAGGGGGTCTGCTGGAGCCTATCCCAGCTAGCATAAGGCAAAGGACAGGAACAAATCCTGGATAGGGTGCCTGTCCATGGCAGAGTGAACACACACACTCACACACCAAACACACATTAAAGACAATTTAAGGTCGCCAATCCACCTAACCTGCATGTCTTTGGACTCTGGAAGGAAACTGGAGCACCCATGCAGACATGGTGAGAACATGCAAACTCCATGCAGGGAGGATGCAGGACACAAACCCTGGTCTCCTTATTGCGAGGCAGCAGTGCTACCACTGCACCCTAGTTATTGACAGGATCATGAGGACTCTAAAAATTATTTTTTGATACAAAGTCTATCAACATATTACTACAGTATATTAGCAAGTTTGCTTTAATTCAGAATGTTTTTTGCAGTGACAAAGAGCACGAATTGGTTAGACCATGCATAGATCTGCATAAGGATGTTTAACCATTCTGATATTCTTATTATGTAATCACACAATAGCATCCTACTGTAGAACTTTAACCCTGTTTTGTTTAAATGCATATCAAATCTCATGCCATAATGTTTACAAGATAAACATAAAGATAAGTATTTAATGTCCCTGCCATTGCTCTTATTTCAGAGCTTCAATATGGCTGTATGATATGTAACAGCATATTTACAGTACATGATTTTGTTTTTAATGGATTATTTAGAACGTAGAATAATCTAATTAGTTTTGACTGAGACAGAACTGAAATTGCATTTTCAAGCAACAGAAAGTATCAGCCTACATGCAATGCTGATAAATATAGCAGGTGGCCTACAAAAAATAAAACAAAAATTGCAGAAAATTTTAGAAAGTAAAGCTGTGACAAGTTTAATTTACTTCCTTGTATGAAGACAGCAAAATTCTGATTTTGACTTAAATCTAAAATAGCTACTCTGATCTGGAGAGGCATACCACCCACTACATTTAGTTGGTCCATAAAAAACATCTGGAGAAGATGATGTATTAAGCAGTGAAAAATGTTTATTGTTTGAGAGAATTTGCACATAAACAGGTTTCCGCACACATAATTTGTACACCTCAGCCTATTAGCTTGGGAAAAAAATATGAGGCCTGTTTTAATACCTGCAGCTTCCTTTTTTGTGGTCATTTTTCATATTTGACAGCAGTGTTTTTCTGTGTATGATTAGAAAAACACTTTGTAAAACACCAGTAGTGATCCTACACACAGAAAGTATATATAGGATAGGACACTGCTTTTCATTTTGAACCTGACAAGTTAGTTATACGGTGCCTAGGGATGTCCAACTCTGATCCTGGTGGGCCGCAGTGGCAGCAGCTTTTCATTCTTACTCGTTTCCTAATCGATGATCAGTTTTCACTGACATTTATCTTCTTTTCCCTTCATTTTAATAGCCCTGTTTTTAAGGATTCAGTCCTCTGAATTGATATTTTACTTCATTAAATGACATCCAAACAGAAATGAGATCCAAAACGAGCCAACTAAATTGGGGCTTCAAACTCCAACCAATTTCACTACAACCAGTTTCTTAATGAAATAATCCCTGCTGTTAATCAAACATGTTATTTAATTCCATGGCTTGTTGCGGCTCTCATTCAGCAATAACAGACATTTCCAAAACTGATGATTTTCTGTCTGTTCTAAGAACATGATCAAAATGTTTTGGTGACCTGAGCAAATCAGCCTTACTGAGACCTTCACCTTCCTTTATTTTTAGATATTGTGTGATGGGCACAGATTAGCTGGTCATGTGGTGGCTTGCTTTGTGTCTCATTATTGTTTGGCTGCTAATTGAACAAATAGAAACAACTTAGGGACTTGAGTCAGGTTAATTATAACAAAGGCAAAAGTGGTTAATTAGCAGGAAAAATTGGTCACTAATTAAGAAGATGGTTAGAATGAAAACCTGCAGCCATTGCAGCCCTCCAGGACCAGAGCTGGGCACCCCTGCTCTAGCCTGTCAAAAGTAGTGAGAAGCTTTGGCACAAGTTATTTCCATACAATTCTGACCATAAATTATTTTGTTAACTTTTGGCATGTAATAATACTGTGCTAGCCTACCATTAACTATAATACTAGGTCATCATTTGAAAAATATTAAGTGTTATACGATTAATAGGTAAGTAATCTTGAAGTTAATTTTGTAATTCTTTACTACATCTTGATTTTTTTTTATTAACAGGGTTTTATTACTTAGGCAACTTAATATATTAAAATGTCAATTTTCTACATATCTTATAATGTGTTACTATAATGATGTACATTAAGATCAATTATTTGATTTAAAACTGTAATACTGCAAATGATATGGCCTCAGTAGAAAATGCAATATATTAATGTGAGGTTAATGCAGCCATTTATTTGAAATTAGTCTTTGTATGTTGGAAATTCTGGAATTTACGATGTGTGCTATTTCTCTTGGCAACACAATTTTCTGCATATGTTATGGTAGGATTATACCATATGATATTGCAGAATGTCTGGGAGGGAGAGGGCAGTCAGTTGACCTTGGTCAGCAAAAACTGACACGACTCGTAATAAAATGACTGTGGACCCTCCAGGAGTGCTACCCACTGGAGTTTATGTCTGTTTTTCTGTTGTCATCTGGTCATATGTAAGTTGTAATGTTAATGAGATTTTACATTAGCATGAATTGTTTATCCTTACCACTGACAGGTCTTTTTATATATTCAGATGGTGTTGGGTTTACATATTCTTATAACATAAATTCTTATATTATGACCACAAATTGATTTAAATACTGTGAGCATGCACTCAGTGAAGAGTGTTATGCAAGAATTACTTAAATCAAAATGAATTGTATATTACTACAACTCATTATGCTGTTTTATAGAGTAGGGTGAAAACAAACATGGGGGGGGGGGGGAGTGCAAAGTGTCTGCCCATGTTGTTAACTTGCCCTTTAAAGAAAATAAATGGAGACCCAGGTGCTTTCCCTACTCTCTTTATAGGTTTAAGGTGTTCATATTAAACCGTAATTTCTTACACAAAGAATATCTAACAATATTTGCAATAAAATGTTCTTACATACACTTTATGCTCTGCAGTCACTTTATAAAAATTAGAAGCTCAAGCATGAACGCTACCTCGGTAAACTCGAGACAATATGATTTTTCTATTTTCAGTTTCTTCCTCTTTAAGATACTCAATTGTTTCCATAAATATTAACTATTTTATATGTTTGCGTTATATCTGCTTTTAAATAACTGTTAATCTTACTTTTTTAAATTATCATCTTTAACTTTTGAAATGGATACATTTGACTATTCATTTTGAAGTCTATTGAAGAATAAAATTAATTAAATTGAATTGTCTCTTCTCATTTGAAAATCCAGTTATGTTTTTTACACTGAAGCACCAGTTCAGGAAAGTGAGCTGGATTGTTGCATTGTGTAAAATGAAAATAGTTTTTTGCTTTCAATATTTTTTATTATTATTCTGTATTTTGCTAGCCATTTTTCATAGACTATGTGCTTTAAGAACAGCATGTATAGGACACCTCCAGAAGTCTGGGTTTGAATCCTGGCCCTGCCATTTCTATTTAGAGCAGGGGTCCCCAACTCCGGTCCTGGAGGGCCCCAGTAGCTGCAGGTTTTCATTCTAGCACTTTTCTTAATTAGTGACCTGTTTTTGTAGTTAATTAACTTCTACTGATTAATTTTATTTTACTTGCTCTTGAACACTCAGACCCCTTGTTTCTTTTTCCAGATTTAGCAGCCAAACAGTAATGAGATACAAAACATTACCAGTAAACTGTGTTCATCATACAATATATGAAAGTAAAGAGAGGTGAAGGCCTCAGGAATGCTGATCCAGTCAGGTCCTCAAAATATTTTAACAGCACTCTTAGAAAAGAGAAAATCAACAATTTTGGAAATGTCTGCTATTGTGCAATGAAAGCAGTAACAAGATATGGAACTAAAGAACGGGTTTAATTAACAACTAGAATCAGCACCTCATTAAACAACTGGTTGGAGTGGAGTTGGCTGGAGTTTCAGGCCCTGACTTAGTTGGTCTTCTGTTGGCTCACTTACTTCACATTTCATTTCTGTTTGGGAGCCGTTTAAGGAAAGAAATTAAGCAATTCAGAGGAATGGTGAAGAAATCAATGTATAATTAAAATGAATTCAAAAGTAGTTAATTAGCAGAAAAAACAGTTCACTAATTAAGAAAAGTGTTAGAATGAATACCTACAGCCACTGGGGCCCTCCAGGACCGGAGTTGGGGACCCCTGATTTAGAATCTGAATATTCTGCCCACATTGTTATTGGTTTCGTTTTTGTTTCGGTGCATCCGTCTTCTCAGTCTGACCCCTGTTTCGGACAGTGACCATGCCTTTTCTCCTGATCTCTTTAAAACAACCTGCCTTTCTGGTTCACTAGCATAGTAGTTTTATTTGTTGGTTCAATGTGAATGACCTTTTGCTAATTCCCTTTGTTAGTTTAATCTTTCCCTTAAATATCCTTAATTATGAAATGTATCGCTTAATTGCTTTTGATTGACCCTGTGTTAGGATCTATAGCGGGTTGGACTGTGACTGACTGACTGTGTAGGGATGAAGCTCTTATTTGGACAAAAGGCTCCCAGTGCTGGGAATAGTCATCTCTGCAGCATCTGGAGTACTCTCAAGAATTATTCTCTCCAACCGCTCTGATCTCCCAAAGAGGACCTAAGGCCTATACACACAACAGGGTCGGAGTTAAACCTTTGGAAAAGCATTGAATTGGATACCATATGCTATACAAGGTTTGGTTAAATATCTTTGCCTTGGAGTTCTGCCTTATCTTTTTTCTGCTTTTTGAATCAGTAATTAAGATTTTCTTGAATTCTGTATTTAATACATTTTGTTTTAGTTGTTGAAATGTTTACAAAGTTGCTGAATGTCAGTGTGGAAATAAAGTGGAGACTGAGAATAACATCACTAATGGTTCACTTAAAGTCTGGCAGGGTTTGCAGATACTAATGGGTTACAAAGTAAAGCTTAGTCCAATCACATTCTTATTTTCTTGTCTGGATGAACATAATGCTTAACCAACCTGCATTGATCGTGATAAGAAGCTGCCTTCGATGTATCTGTACAGCACCCCACCCCCTATTTCTATGATTTTTTTTAAACAAGTCAATTTCTAGAAAGCACTTGATCTAGTTGGAATTTTAGACTGTAGTGAAAAATTATCTGACATTTGAAATGACAATTTTAACCCTTTCAACCCTGACATCCTATTACTAGTGCATAAATATGCAGCCGTTTTTTCTAAAGCACAGGTACATTTGCATCCATTGGAACCGGTCGTGCTGCTATTAGCGCAGACTGGAGAGACTGGCATACAGTCCGCAAAACACAGAAGTGAAACAAGTAGTATTGAAGTATTTGGCAGCTATTGTATAATAATAGTGATATTTTTTTTGTTGTTCATTTTTGAGTTTCCCAGACACCCCAAAGGTGGAATATATAACAAAATAATTTTTCCCATAAAAGCAGAAAATCCAGGACCGAAAGGGTTAACTTCATTTTGAGGTAATCCATGGTTCGCACCTGCTTTAACAAGATTACAAGTATCCATGTGCTGAAAAGGTGGATTGTTTAAAGGAAGACAAGAGACCAGTGGCATTTACTGCGACTGCTATGCAATGCTTTGAGAGACTGGTGCCAGGAAACATTTGATGAAATATTCCAGATAGTGGATCACATGCATATCATCATAACCACCCACTGAGGATGTCATATTCCTTGCAATTCATAACACCCTGGAATGCCTGGATAATAAACATTGGTATGCCACAGCACTGTTTAGAGACTACAGCTCAATATTTAATACTGTTGTATCATCACATCTGATCACCTAGACTTGCGATATACTGACACCCTCTTTAACTGGACATGCCTGTCCTAAACACAGATGCAGGGTGATGTGCAGAGTCCCCTTCTGTATGCCTACTTCAGCTATGACTGCATTGTCAAGCTCAAGCTGTCACTAGACTGACGGAGGCACACAAGCAAGAATTCATTGTATTACGTTAGCATGACAAAAAAATTGACCTTGAAGTTCACAGAAATGATGATACTGAATATTTGCATTAATTCATTTGTATTTTGTCATAAAAAGTTGTCTTACTATAATCAAATTTCAGGTAACCGTCCACACAGTATATTTTTCTGTTATTTCCTCTTGGTGATTTGCTAACTATATTTGCAGATATCTGTGAATAAGTTACAATCCACAAAAGCACAATGCAATCATGGGGCTGAAGGGCAATTGTTTATATGTCAAGAAATCACTAGCAGCAATTTTCATAGACAACCTGGGAAAGAGAATGAATGGCTAAACTTTTCCCTCAACTGCCATTCCCACTGAATTACTTTCTGTAGCTTTCTCTCAAGAGAAAATAGCTTTTTTTACAAGCTGGAAGCTGGAAGTAGGTTATCATTTCAGGTCATTCACGTTGGCCAATAGATGTGGACACTTGTAATAGACTACCAAGGTTAAATTTTAAAACCTTGTTTGTGTGTGTGTCTGTGTGTTCTCAAGTGTGTTTGGGCAGGCGTTGTAACTGTGTACTTTAAAAACTGATTTTGGCCTTATGTTTAAAAAGAGAAAAACAATTAAAAACGTGACTTTTTAAGTATGGAAAAATAATACAATTTATTGCATGTCAGCATTTTCATGTTTTGGAGTAAGGAAAGGAAAGAAAATAAACAAATCAAGTCAAAGATCTCTATGCTAATGAATTTTGGATATTTTTCTTTTATAGAATTTTTCATATATATATATTGTCACATTTATTTAATAAGAAAGGAGCATACCAGATATAACAGGTGTTCATAGCACATAAATGTATTTTTATATTGTATGTATCACATGAACATTTGTATTCCTTCACACCACCTGTATTGCTAATTATTTTTAGAAATCAGACCAAAAAAGGAACAGCATTTCTTACACAAAAGTAGTTTTATCTGCATGTCAAATAGCATATGAACAACTTTGTACAACTTTCTTCAGTTTAAGGTCATTGAACTCTTAAAGAGTATTTAGGATTCTGCAACAAATGAGAATCTTATAGAACAGGGGTGTCCAACTCTGATCTTAGAGGGCCGCAGTGCTTGCAAATGTTCATTCTAACCATTTTCTTAATTAGTGACCTGTTTTTGCTGTTAATTTACCATATATATTCGCGTTTAAGTTCTCCCGTGACTAAGTCGGGGCTTGATTTTCCCTTATAATTTCCGGTATTTTATAATGTCGGTCGTATAAATCAAATGTGGGAAAACTCACGCTATTGGTCCAAGAGATTATGATATGGTAATGCCCACCTGAGAGAGTAACCACAGAGCACACTGCATGTATTGGTGCTACGTGACCACACAGTAATACCCAAACTATTCCGAATCAACGTTTGCACTGATTTGTGTTTTTTGTATCTCACACCCTCATACACCTTTATTGTAAGAGCATCCCTTATCCACGATGGAGCGTTCAATCAGAAGAAAACATGAAGCTAAGTAGTGAAACAAATTGGTAACTGCACTGCTGCAACAAAATTCGATGTGTCTGAGAAACTTGTGCGAGATTGGTGGAAGCAAGGAGATGTAAAAAAAAAAAATTAAGTGTCTCATTTTTGAACGGGCATATAAGTCGGGGTCTTTATTTTATGATCGGTTTTTCGGGTTTCAAGACCCAACTTATGCATAAAGATATATGGGACTGCTTTTGTCTTAATTGTAACTGACTTGCTATTTAAGACTCAGACCCCTTAATTGATCCATTTTTCTTCAAATTATCAGCAAAACAATAATGAGATAAAAAAGGGCAGTGGTGGGGAAAATAATGGACTTATGACCCCAAGACAAAAGTCTGATTTAACATGGACACTGGCTCACTTCAGGCAGGGCAGGGCAGATTGATTTGCATCCCACAAATGTCCTTGGGGGTGGAGTTTGCACTACCTTTGGAAAGAGAACTTGACAAAAGAGGAAAAGTGTAGAGACCTCGCCCTCTGGACCTGTGCGGAATGCACTCCTCAGGTGGCTGCAGACTGCCTGTGGGGGCTGGAATACCCAGAGAACCCAACTATAAAGCAGCCTGTGAGGACCAGGAGTGGGGTGTGGCACAGATACAACACTTAGAAAGTACTTTGATTGTGGCTCCTGGCTGTGTGATGTGTGGCAGCTGGTGTACCCCGGATCTGAACGCTGGGCTTGAGTCAGCTCAAGGAGCCAGGGAATAGTGCGGTATCCAAGTTGCCTCTAACCCAGTGTGAGCTAGCAAGGTGGTGTGAATAAACAAACAAAGCAGTTGGGAGTGCATGTTGGCGCTGATTACCTGAGTGAATGGCAGAAGCAGTGCTGGAAATGCCAACGGTCCTTTTAAGGGCTGCTGACCTGCAATCGTCGTAAAGAGGTTCATTCTGGTTCTCTGTTTCCTGCATCCCATAGGTCATTATAATACTGTTCTAAGAAAAAACACTATTGCTGAACTGATAAATCTCAGGGACTTGTTTCATAACATTTTGAGTGAATTAGAATGACTTTTGGGTGCGTTTTTGTTGATTTTTTTATTGTTTATTTTTATTGGTTTTATTTTAGATGTCAGCACGCCACAGTTCTGTTAAGGTTGTTTCTACTAGCATAACTCATTTTTGAATAACATTATTGGATACTGCCATAATGTTATTAGTTTCCATAATCTTGACATCCACTATTATAAAAGATAATGATGTGCTTAATCTGATGTCTACGCTTTTATACAAAAAACTACCATTAGTGAGGGAAAGGTCTGTCAGTTTAGATTAAGGATTTTGACTTCTTTCTGTCTTTGGTATTGGTATGGTTTTAGTATTGCTATTTAAACATGGTGAGGCTAATATCTACTTTATGACTTAACACACCTAGAGTATCTTTCAAAGAGCCTGGCGTTTCCTGATTTAAAAACCTTCTCCTTGTCTTTTTGGATTTGCCTTGTTTATTAGGTATTCATAATAATACTTCAATTTGTGGAAGTTCATCATAGACTAAAAAAAATGGCGAAAGTTAAAGCCAGGGGGATATCAGAAGCAACAACACTTCTGGTCCCAGAAGTGAACCTATGCAATACTTTAAACAAAGCAGGAAACTGAGAGGCTGTGTTAGAGGCTAGGCCAAGTAACAAAAACCAAAAGCTCAGGGATGTAGAGACAGCAGGAGCATCTAGAACAACTTCCAGTCTTATGCTTCTGATTCAGGAAGTCATTCTGAGGCTTGGCAGCAAATGACACCAGGAAGACCATTTAAATTAATTTGTATCATGGCTAAGAATTCTCTGACTACAGAGTAAGAAGGAGAGTTGAGAAAACAGTCAGCTGGAAGAAGAACAGTAAGTCATTGTCTGGGGAAATATTAGATAGACAGATAGGGAAAAGGATACAGGAGATGAGACCAGAATTGCTTTTGTGTGGTCATGTAGTGGGCAAATGCGTGAGTTACCTGCCTGAATTTGCACAGTGCTCAAGTTAGGAATAGAGGGGCAGCAATTGTTTTGGTTTGTTTCTTTTCAAATGTCCATTCTTTTATTCTTCATTTGTATAATTCTCTTGACTATTCTAGTCAGTAAATTTTTTTTTTTTTGTTAGTATCTCACCTCCTTGGTGCAGATGGCTACCATGTGTAATGTATTCATTATTCATTTTATATTGTTTACCTGTAGTATCTTTCTATATTTTGTCAGAGGTGGCTGGGGTGGCGACCCAGCCGGGATGCCCAGGAGGACCGGAGGAGGGCTTGCGCCTTCCCCAGACCATCTGGGGGCGACCGCCCTGGTTCCTTTGGGGGCCACGGTACAGAGCTCTGAAGCTCCACCCGGTAGGGGCCCGTGGTCGCCGAAAGGGGGTGTCCCCATGCCTTCCCCATGCCCATGCACTTCCGCCACACCAGGAAGTACTGGGGGGAAGAGGAGCAGGGACACCCAGAGTGCTTCCGGGGATACAGCCGGAACTTCCGCCACACGGAGGGTGTCGGTGGGAGATTGCCGGAAAGCACTTGGAGCACATCCGGGTGTGAATAAAAGGGGCCGCCTCCCTTCATTCGAGGCGAGAGTTGGGAGCGGAGTGGACTGAGCTGGAAGTAAGGAGGCAAAGAGGCGGCCTGAAGGAAGTAAGGCATTGTGTGGCCAGGACTTTGGGGACTTTGGGGGTTTGTGGTGCACTTGTGACAGTGTATATATTGTAAATAAATGTGTGTGAGTACAGCCGACCACGTACAACATGAAGGAGAGTCCGCCGAACTTGGGCGTGATGTTAATGACCGGCATCAAGTACGAGGTTCTCCGACAACGGACGCGGCAGGGAGTGCTGTGCGCGAGGTGAGGAGGGAGAGATCGCAGGGGCTGGCTGGACAAAGGCTGATGAGTGCCCTGGATCCTAGCGCCCTACGATCCGAGCCCGCGGCAGTCTCCCGTCGCTCTGTAGGGACGTAGACGGGATCGGATCTGAGCATTTGCCATGCTCAGACCCAGACCGTCACGGCATCCCAGAGGAAAAGGAGGAATCGAGGGAAGAATGCCGGTTCCTCCAATACGGGAGGTTGCTGGCTGCCCTGTGCAGGGGCAGAGGGAACCCGCAAAGTCAGCGGGGAGGAAAGGACTAAAGGCGGTTCCGTCTGTTTCATTGACAGGAGGGACATGGAACCCACGGAGGGGGTACCGAACAGGCAAGTGCCGGGGTGCCGGTCAGAGGGGGAAACGCTGCCAGTGCGCGGCACAGTGGGATCCCAGGGAAGGGTGTCCTGGCAGCGGCTCAGCCCCTTTGTTTCTATTTATTGCAGGACCAGACCCTGGACGAGCAGTAGGACCCGCTTCATTGGGAAACTTCGAAGGGGTGCCGCCACGGCTGGCGGAGGCTGCAAAGGTGCGAGTGGCTCCAACCAAAGGGGCACGAAAACCTCGGAGGGGGTGCCAAAGGAGTGAGCCCCAGGGTGCCGGTAGGAGGGGGGAGCGCGGCCTGTGCGAGGCACAGGAGGACGCCAGGTGGTGGCGTACAGGTGGCGTCTCTGCCCCTATTCCTGTTGGGATAACGGGACCGGAGATGCCCTCGCGGGACATGCTGCTCCTCCCGAGTGGTCTTCACTGGCAGTGGGGCACTGTCAGAGGTGGCTGGGGTGGCGACCCAGCTGGGACACCCAGGAGGATCAGAGGAGGGCTTGTGCCTTCCCCAGACAATCTGGGGGCGACGGCCCTGGTTTCTTTGGGGGCCACGGGTACAGAGCTCTGAAGCTCCACCCTGTAGGGGCCCGTGGTCGCCGCCAGGGGGCGCCCCCATTCCTTTGGAGCCCCGGACCTCAGAACTTCCGCCACACCAGGAAGTGCTGGGGGGAAGAGGAGCAGGGACACCCGGAGTGCTTCCAGGTATACAGCCGGCACTTCCTCCACATGGGGGCGTGTCGGTGGGAGATAGACGGAAAGCACCTGGAGCATATCCGGGTGTGAATAAAAGGGGGCCACCTCCCTTCATTCGAGGCGAGAGTCGGGAGCGGAGTGGACTGAGCTGGAAGTAAGGAGGCAAGGAGGCGGCCTGAAGGAAGTAAGACATTGTGTGGCCAGGACTTTGGGGACTTTGGGGGTTTGTGGTGCACTCGTGACTGTGTATATATTGTAAATAAACGTGTTTGTGGGTGACACGAACATGTCTGCCTGCCGGGCCAGCCTCCACAATTTGTTATTTTAAATTTTACTACAATGTCCTTTTGAATTTGCTTTAGTTCTCACCATTTTTTGTATGGATGTGGCCATAGTGTTGGCTGTTGGTCTCTATGTCTGTTGCTCTTTATTTCATGTGATTAGGGTATTGCAATAGCTTCTACCATCCTAGTATTGCAATAGACTTTGATATGCCATGATTTCATGTTTTATTTCATTTTTATGACTTTTTGGGGTTTTTGAACCTCATCTTTGAATCTTTTGACTTTGATTATTTTTCCTATCATTTTGGTTTGTTACTTTTAATCAGTTTGATTTTCTGATTTTTGTAACCACTGAGCCCCTAACTCTAGACACCAATACACCCAACATAGTCCTGGATTCAAATAAATGTTTCTGTTCAAACACAGTACCTTCATCAAATGAACAATATCCATTTTTACAACTAGAGACAATCTACTTCTCTTTTCCCTCCTTCCACTCCTCCAGGTATGTGTCACCTTCTGCCTCTGAACTCTGACTTACCTAGATGAGGTCAAGCGGTGTATTTTATGTTGGACCTGGGAGTACCATAACACTGAATAGAGGAAGCATTTCCAGGTCATGTGGAAGCCCCAGGATAAAGGAAGTTCTATTCCCTGCAGTGCCCTCTGGCAGAACCCAAGGACCCTGACAGGGTTGTACCTCAGAATTACAAATCCTACGGGTGTCCACACTTGGCCTATGCTAGAGGAGCACTGGCATGTATTGTACTGGGAATAGTTCCTGATAGACAATCTCCCCCGGTCCATCCACTCTGTCCTCCCAGACAGGAAAGGCACCATCAAACAGCCCAGCTGTGATGCCTCTCCATCCAACTTGGTACCTACACCATCTATCTGTCATATAATTGGTCAGTCAAAGATGCAGAGTTATTTTGTAAATTATACCTCAAAATATCCTGTTTAATTATTTCTAAGCACTTGATTAGTTAAGACTTGCTAGACTTAGTAGGCTTATTTCTGGAATAAAACCAAACCCTGCTTATAACATAATTCACCAAAGGAATCAGCATTTTATGTTTGATTGAAAATGCATTAAAGACACACGCTGACCCGTTTTTCCAGTTTTTTGTTTTTTTTTAATTGAATGCTATACCAGTTATCGATATAACTGTCTCAAAAAGCCATTCAGCAGACTAGATGCTGCACTTAAGCTAAATGTCTGTAAATTAACAAGTCTCCTTGGGTGGGTGGGAATGTTGTTTTCTACTTACTATCTTTGAGGATACAAGTGTCTAATATATATTTTTGGAGGACTGAGCAGATGTGCAATTGTGTGGGATCTGTCGGCCTGCTGCTCTGGTCATCTATCTCTTTTCCTGCTTTTTTCTTGTCCTCAAAGCAAATAATTTGAGTTTCCTGACTATTCTGACAAAGAGACTAATGATAGCAATAGCTTCAGCAAGGGACCTTGTTGTGGATAATATGATTTGAGTCTATTTCAGTGTTATTCAGACCATCCTAATCTGTTTGCTGTATGCAACTATAAAAATCTAATTGCACTGTCTCAATATAACTTGACTATTACGTCGCACCCCTTCAGTTCTGAAACTATGATAATATGGCTCACATAAGGGTGAAAAGGGCAGCATCATTTTTACATTATCCAAGCATTTTATTGAAATGAACTTAAATCTTTTTTTGAGCTGTGGGTGTAGAATCATGATTGCCCTTGATATCACGTAAAAGTGATGAATGTGTGTTGTACAGAACTGAAAGAACCATAAAATATGCCATGAAAAAGAATGACAATTGCAACCGAAGCAGTATGATTTTATTGCTTATTAAATTATTTCACAATTGTTGTTCTGGAGCATCATGGACATCATTCCTGCTAAAAGTGGGGTTTTACCACCTTAAGGCTCAAACTAAATTGCAGCCTCAGATATTAGGTATTTGAGGAGTCAAGATAGATTAAAAAGAGCATAAGGTCACTTTCCTTTTTTCTGTTGCAAGTAATAATACTTAAACTTTAACAAGCTGATGGAGGTGTTATCATATTCAGAAATAATTTTATTCTAGCACAGTTGATTTCAAAGATAAATGAATAATATATACATAGAATTGTCAGTACTATTTGCAATGTTATGAATTGTTGATTATTAATTTTTCATAATTATTCCTGTGAAAATTACAAAATGCTAGTTTTGTTATTTCTCACATGTTGAAAATTAAATTCCAATGAAGAGGAAACACTGTTAATACTTTTTATGTGAATTTTGACTAATGTTTGCTTATAAATCATTAGCTTATTAGGTAGCCTGTGGTTTTATCAACACAAATTCTAAAATTTTGTGCATTTTGTCATTGAGAAATGATATAAAGGTGAATTTTGAGGTAAACTTTGATTATTTTGTTATAGATATCTGTCATATATTATTTACATACAAGTCCCTGGTTGTATCCCATTATTTTGTGATTTTGCATATAACTAAATCTATTGTTATAAATAAATGTGCAGGGAGATATTGATATTGAGACAAGAAATGTGTAGCAAGCAGTGAAATGTGTTTTTAAAGGTACAAGTACAAAATCTCTGTTTGTACTTCACTTGCAAAGCACACATTGAGATGGCAGTATATTCTGTACTATATTTTTAAAATATCAGACCCAGAGCCTAGAACCATTCAATTCAATATATTTTATTTATTTTTATGTTCTGCACCTCCTTTAAAAGACTAGTGTATGGAAAACAATTTTAAATAATAAAAAAAAAACTTAGAACTTACAAAGTGATTTAGGGGCTAATAAATCACACAAAGCTAGAAAACTCATATAAGCAGCATAACATACTGTACGGTGTAAACATTACGGAGAAAACTACCTTACGCTTCTTCTTGTTTAAAGCAATAATACTATACTAAATAATAAAAAACAGCAATACCATACAAAATCACATTTTCCAATGTCCTGTTCTTGTAATTTAAAAATAGCAAAAACATAAAGCAACATCAATACTAATATATATCTCTTTATATAATATCTCAACATTTTTCACTTTTTTAGTTTTTTGTCATATCCTTGTGTGTCAACCTTTAGTTGTAAAATAGAAAAAAAAAGTTTAACGTCCATAACACCCTTATCCTAAAGAACATTTTAGGGAGCTAATGAAGAATATGAGCATACTATATGATGATAGATGAGTCAGGGATGCTGGATTATTAATACTGCTACATACTGTATGTTGAGCTTTTTCTGTTGCATCTTCTGTCTTCTTTTTTATCAGTGAGGATGTAGCTCAGCTGCACATCCTGACTGGTTTTATTATTGATGTCTCTGATGAAATAAAGTCAGTGTCAAGAAGGTATTGGTTCTTCAACAGAAATGGGTGCTCATTGACAAGAAAGACAACAAAAAAATTATTGACACGGCAAGACTAGTTGATCAGCAGACCAGGCTGTCCCGGTCTGTGCCTATTAAAAGCACTCACCTCCCCTCTTGGAAGTTTACATATTTTATTATTATACAGCGTTGAAATGCTGTGTTTTTGATTATTGATCAACAAAAAAAGACTCTTTAATGTCAAAGTGATAACAGATCCCTGCAAAGTGATTTAAATTAATTGCAAATGTAAAACAAATTAATTTATTGCTTAAGTGTTCACCGCATTCAAGTAAGTATTTAGTAAACTCATCTTTGGCAACCATGACAGTCTGGAGTTTGAGCACAGGTCTCTGACAGCTCTGCACATCAAAATCTTCTTTGCACATTAGTTTTTCTCCATTATTCTTTGTAAAACTACTGAAGCTCGGTCAGACTGAATGGGTATCATGAGTAAAGAGTGTTTTTAAAATCCATCCACAAATTCTCAGTGCCTGTGGCTGTATTATCAAGCATCTCAAAGTAGGAAAACATTACCAAGTGGCTCAAAAATCTGAAAGTGACACAAACTCTTAGAAGTAGGAGCAAAAGCATTTTATTAATTTTCCTAATTTAGGAAACTACTCCTAACTTCACCAGGATTTTGAAGAGGTTGTGGAGATTCAGGCAAAGATTGGAATGCACATTACGAGAACAGTGGAACTTGTAAAAATATATTTATTTGACAATGGAATAATATTTGTAACAAATCCTGTATGTTATGTGATAGCTCCCATCTATGCAGAAAGAAAGGAAAAATGCTGCTTTGTAGTAACAATGATTTGGGTATGTAACAATCAACCATTTCTCGAATTTTGCACCAAACTTTGAACACCCTTACAATGTGTGAGGTAATATACAGATTTATATATTTACCCATGAATCCACGTGAGGTAATGTTAAAATAAGTTGCATAACCAATTACTATTGGTTTGTTGGTGTGATTGAGAGCACATGGATCAAGTTCATTACCTCAAGTGTGGATAAGCACACATATGTGAATCACAAGCAAATCACGGTATAAACACGCAGGCGGTCATGGATGCAAACTTTAATCTAGTAGTCAGCATATTACCCTGACAATAAGTGGGACTGGATGAGTGACTAACAGTGAAACATCCCACGGGTACACTGTGCTCTGAATTTCATAAACCCCTGGAACATTTGCGTTACACTTTACAAGCCCTGGATGATTAAAGAACGCAGGTAGAGACTTCTGCAGCTTTGATATAAATAGAGCTTTGCAGATGATAAAGGGGGATCATAAAGTGAGTCACAGCGCATTACTCTGGAAGAAGATCGGGAACAGTGGAGGAGAGGACGCAGCTTCAGAAACAGCACAATGATTGCCATGCCTATTGTCAATTTAGCTGTTACTTTATGACGTCTTTACCATGGTCATAACAGCAGAAAGGTAATCCTTCAGAAAGTGCTGCTGTGGATCACTCATTGTTAAATAAACGTACCCGATATCGGGCTTAACTCTCCTTCAGCGTGTGTGTCTCAGTCTTTCCATCCCAGTGCTCATTACAGTATTATTCTTGATTTTGTTGAAGCATTTACATGTAGCTTAGCATAATATTCTACTTTATTATGTTCACCTTCTTCTTCTCTTACTACTTTAAACATTATTATTTTTATTATTATTATTTTTAAACTTTGTTTTGAAGTCTTAGTGTTAATATCAGAAAACTTCAAAATGTCGCCATGAGTGCGGGTTTGTGGCTGCCATAAAATTGTGAAGCCATTCATTCTGAAACGTGGCCTCCTATTCCTCACTAGGAGTACTTCATAACTACTTCTCATGTCCTACTCTAGGGTAGGACGATTTCTTATCCTAGTCAGACTTTTAGTGCTATTCCTAAAAGTAATTGAGACACTTTTAATTCATTTAAAGAAACTTCACAAATTCCTTTTTATTTTTATTTGAAAAAACTGTACAAACGTTTTGTTTAAACTGTGTAAATCACTTCACTGCCAACACTAGCCTATAGAATATGGGGATGTATAAGCTACCAGTTGAGCGATCACTGTAATTTTTATTTAAACAAAACATTTATATATAATCAAATACTTCACTGCAAAGAATAGTCTATAACTAACAGAGAATACATAACAGACTATAAGTTGTAACAGCTTTGAAAAATGAATCAGAACAAAAGTGCAATCAGACACTTTGAAAACCTAAAGCAAGGAATGGAGTTCTGTGCTATGAAGACCTACATATTTCTTTGACTTTAACGTGGATCTCTTTTTAATGGCAAAGTTCCAATCCATACTGAACATGTGACACAAATAATATTTTATGTTACAGGGACAAAGAAGGAAGACCATGTGGTGCAAAAACTTGAACTCTCCACCTTTCTGAGAGTAGAAGAAAAGGTATCCAGATTCTGGACATTGTAGATCAAAAGTCTGAGTTGTATCTCATGTCTTGGAAAATAATATGCGCTCCTTTAATATACTGTATGTGGTTTGGGGCTTATATATAAACGTCTAAGCATGGAAGTGTGTGTGTGTGTGTATGTCCGGCCCAGAAGTGAGAGGTGGAGTCAGGGTAAGGGCTCTGCCTCCGAGGAAACAGAAAACTTGTTTAGTCGCTAATAACACAAGCAAGGCCAGCACGTCAGCAAAATGAAACCTCAGAAGAAAGGCAAAGTCGCTTAGTCGCTAACATTGGCAAAACGGTATCTCTTTTACTTTTCCTCCTGCCGCTAATGCACAAGTGATGCGAGCACGTCAGCAAAATGAAACCTCCAAAGAAAGATAAAGTCGATTAGCCGCTAACATTGGCAAAACGGTATCCCTTTTACTTTTCCTCCCGCCACCAATGCACAAGTGATACGAGCACGTC
>JANRMT010028174.1:69000471-69050481 GCA_026402145.1 Polypterus bichir lapradei
CTTCCAGTTATGACCATTACGCGTAGAATTTCGAAATGAAACCTGCCCAACTTTTGTAAGGAAGCTGTAAGGAATGAGCCTGCCAAATTTCAGCCTTCTACCTACACGGGAAGTTGGAGAATTAGTGATGAGTCAGTCAGTCAGTCAGTCAGTCAGTCAGTCAGTCAGTCAGTGAGTGAGTGAGGGCTTTGCCGTTTATTAGTATAGATTGTGGACTATGGCCGGCCAGTCATCCCGGCCAATACCCTCAGGCCGTCAGGTGGAGCTCTCCCTGCAGCATGGAGGTGCCCTGAATGCCAGCAGGGAATTATGAACAATGGAGTTTTCATCCACAGACCTGCTGGATACCACAGGGGCCCCTAGAGGACGCTGCAGGGAGGCCCAAGGACTGTTACATGCCCTATAACCCGGAAGTACGTCTTAGTCACAGCAACAGGAGGGATGACGTACTTCCGGGATGAAAAGAAGACTTTTGATCTGACCTGGAAGTGGTAGGAAGTCACACGGACTCAGGGTTCAGAAGCACTTCTGGGTCACGTACTATAAAGGACTGTGGGAAATCCCAGACGGTGAGCTGAGATGGGTGGCAGGTTGGTAACGCGTCTGGGAGTGGAGGATTGATTATTGTATTGGAGAATTGATCATTGTATGAGTATTGTGGAGAGGAGGGTGCTTTGTGCACTATATAGTCTAAATAAAAATTATATTTGGACTTTTACCTGGTGTCTGACATCTAGTCTGAAGGTTCAAGGGGACACAAGCACCCCCTATCTGTCACTATATATATATATATTTTATTGTTTAATCTTTTACATATTGCTAGAGCTATTTTTATTGTATTTGAGCACAAATGACATTTTTCATGAGTGTTAAAGGGCAAATCAAGTCCACTGTTGCATTAAAAACTGGTTTAAAGGGCAAAGTTAAAGAGTGCAAATTTGAAGAGCTATCTAAGTCTTTGAGGAGGAAATGAATTGTATATGTCATTATAAATGATGAGGTATGAAGCAGACTGCTCAGAAAGCTTGATCTCACATTAGTCTAAGTCTCAGAAATTTGCATGCTTGTCAAGTGAGAGAACACTAGATGAAACACTGGCAACAGAAAGCAGAAGTTCCTGTACACAAGATACATTAGGTTAACCAAGGCGTCAGAAAGTAAACAGAGAAATGTCATTCATGATCTTGATGGAAAAAAGGTGCAAGGAATCTGTATACTGTGAGATTACAATCTTGAAGCAAATATTGTCCTGTTTTTGCAAAAATATTCAAAAATATGCATGACTTACACACATAATGTACTGACAAAACAATATTCTTGGAAGTGAATGCAGAGGCAGTTTTCAAAGTAAAACACTGAAGTGCAAACTATAGCCAAAGTAAAACTTTTAATAAACAAATTAAATCCATAAAAAGTTATACTTAAGCTTGAACTAAATAAACAGTGATTTTCCTAGACAGTCTTACTAGTATTGTGTGGTGTTCATTTGGATTTTTTGTCTAAAGAAACTGGGTTCAATAATAGTGATGAGGAAACATCTTCAGGTAAAGGAGCAATTTAAAAGAGTAGTCAACTAACAGGCTCAGGAACTTTTCACAAATATTAGCCAGACCTAGCTACCAAACAAGAAAAACAATTTAAATTCTTTGTCTAAATCCTTAAGTCAGTATCAAACAAAGTCTTATCATTTGTTTTTTTAGAGCACTCTTGTCTTTTATAATTGCAAGATTGTTTGCTTGCTTAAAGACCAAATTTGGATGCAAGCTTGTGCACAGTGTCAACTTTTACAGCTGGATGTACAATAACATTGTGCACTATGTCAGCACTAAGTAATCAACATCAATACTACCAACAACATTGTGGCACCCGATGTGAAGCAATGAACAAAAAAAAGTGTGCAAGAAAAATAGTGAACAAAACAAGGATGCCATGATGTCACAAAATAATAATAAAAATTGACTCCAGCAAAAACATCACGCCTTCAAAACAGGAACTAAACTTAATCACAATGTGGGATTCAAACACTTTGAAAATAAGCAGCAAAGTGGCAGTAGGTATTTTACAGCAAGTCAGTAATGACAACACCAGTTGCCACAAAACAGGAAAACTCTCAAATGACAACCATTATTGGAATCATTTTGCCAGGGCTCCATCCCTTACTTTAATTTTGTTTACTGCTTTTTTAGTTGTCCTGATTCATGGTTAAAGGGCAAGCTCAGTTATAGGACACACTCTGGACCCCTTGGAGGTTGTAGAGAAAGGAGAGAATTAGAACAAAACTTAGTGCCATTATGAACAATTCTGCACATCCTCTCAATGACATGCTAACACTGAGGACTTTATTATGCAATACAATACAATACAGTTTATTTTTGTATAGCCCAAAATCACACAGGAAGTGCCACAATGGGCTTTAACAGGCCCTGCCTCTTGACAGCCCCCCAGCCTTGACTCTCTGAGAAGACAAGGAAAAACTCCCAAAAAAACCTTGTAGGGAAAAATGGAAGAAACCTTGGGAAAGGCAGTTCAAAGAGAGACCCCTTTCCAGGTAGGTTGGGCGTACAGTGGGTGTCAAAAGAAGGGGGTCAATACAATACAATACACAGAACAGAACAAATCCTTAATACAGCATAATAATACAAGTTTTAGAAGCACGGAGCAGAATTTAACTGTAGATGATATCATATAATAAGATTTGGATATTTTTAGAGTCCTGGAGACCTCATCCATCAAGCTGCCTCCCCATTTGGCCATTCCACGGCTGAAACGTTGCTCGGCCAGCCAATCCGATGAAAGGACCCCTTTTTCCCATGATTCCTGTGATCCTCCATCAGGGATGACTTTACCATAGGCAGGCAACAACTTGGCAGGAGGGCCGTGGCACCAATTGCCACATTTGAGTACCGAGAACAGAAACAGAATAGGTGAGGGTTAGTAACAAATTATAACAATCATGTTACTTATGTTTTAGTGTTAATGACTAACAACAGAGATGCAGTATGTACAGTTAATCAGCAGCTATAGTCAGAATATGCTAAACTGAAGTAGTGAGTCTTCAGCCGAGATTTAAAGGCTGAGACCGAGGGGGCATCTCTTATAGAGATTATTATTATTATTCAGCAAAGTGTGTCACGAAACGCTACGGAGACTCCTTTATATCAACAGTACACCTTTATAATGCCTCGCTGTGACTGTGACAGCGAATCAGAATTTTTCTTTCTTTTTAATTTTCTGACTTTATAGTTATTCTGGTGTGTGTTCAGACCAAAGTGTGTATATTTATTTATTAATCTAAATATCAACCTATGTATGTACAGGGTGAGCCAAAAAGAAGTACCATATTTCAAACATTTATTCTACAAAAACACTACAAGATAAAATACATTTCATTACGACACAAGAAAGGGTATACAAAATAGATTTTTTTCACAGTGTTTTAAAAATGATGTCAAGGTGTTCAAGGTGGTGGCCATCATTAGCGATACACTCTTCGAGATGATTTCTGAATGCTCACATGACTCCTTTGGCAATTTCAAGAGGAATAGCGGTGATTTTGTGGCAAATAGCATCCTTGAGGGCTTCAAGGTTTTGAGGTTGGTGTGTGTCTACCTTTGGTGCGCACTGGACCAAGGCATGTTGCCGACTGAAAACTATAAGGGATCGCCTATCAAAGGACCCCTACCCCAACCCACTCAGCTACCTCTACCTAGTGCAATGACCTTGAGAAATGCGGTACTTCATTTTGGCTCACCCTACATTTATTTTTGTATTTAAAGAGCTTCTGAAAAGGCCAAATTACCCCAGGGACAAAAAGAGGTCTAGCTATACCTATAATGGTGTTTTTTATTTTTTATGAATGTCATTGTGTTAGTTTCTTTTGTCATTTATTTATTTTTCATCAAATACCTTTCATTTTAATTGTATTATAATCTTTCCTTTAATTTGTGATTGTTTTGTTTTTCATCATTTCTTTCCAATTTCTCCTTTTGATTGTTATGACTTAGGTGCAGTGGTGAAAGAAAAAAGACCTTGAGAAACTGGTAATGTGATGAATGTTGATCAACACAAGAACTTCACTGTAACCTGATGACCCTAACCTATAAACTACGACAGGCAAAATGGAGTTTATTGAAGGATCCAATCCAGAAGAGAGAGTGGAGGTATTCTGCCATGAAAGGGGTAACAAAACTTTTTTTTAAAATAAGTAACCAGAAGAAACCCAAAATCTTTGTTGAAAATACAGAGAGTGCAGACTATAATGCATAGAGTAGAGTTCATTTTACCATGACACTATCTAAATAAACTCAGAATTTGTTTTATATTTCTTTGTAAACCCAATTGAATACAATGTATTTGTCAAATACTTGACTGTATATCCATGACACCAGCTGTGCTGTTCCTGGTCAATTACCTAGCAACCGCTCCATAAAATCGCAGTGCCAACAATAAACGAAATGGAGTCACGGAAAAGAGTAAATTAATTAATCTTTTTAACAATATTTTCTGATTGCAAACTAAAGTAAAATTCAGAATCCTTGGGCTAAAAAACCCTAATTATACATAATAATACATAATAATTAATTAATTACATTTATGTAGCACTTTTCTAACCTACTCAAAGTGCTTTACAGAAACAACGGGGATCCACTTCAACCATCACCAATGTGCAGCATCCATTTCAATAATGTGATGGCAGCCATTTTTGCCCTAGCAATTAAAGGATGGAGATGAGGAACAATTTAGCCAGGACATCAGGGGACACCCTACTCTTTTCAAAAGATTCCCGTGGATCTTTTATGACCACAGAGAGTTGGGATCTTGCCTGAAGGTCAACACCATTTTTTCAGCACAAGGAGATCCACACACAGACCATAGTGTAAGCCCCAAGCCTCAGCAACACCACTTTCCAGCAGCAACCCAAGCGTTCTTGGTTGGTATCCCATCCAAGTACTGGTTGGGCACAGTAGCTTCAGGTGGATCATCTGTTCTGAAAATGCAGTTGGTATGGCTGCTATTGAAATAGTTTTTACTGTCAAATAATGCAAAGAGTACATGACACGTGTTTCGCTCTAATTCTGGGCTCATCACACACACTCACTGCACTCCCTCTCGGGAATCGAACTTCGGGCGTCAGCGGCAAAGCCTCTCATGTTGCACCATGGCGTGTGGTTCGTTTATTTGACAGTATGTAGATCGGGGTAATTACATTCAAGGCATTCGTAGTCTGAATCACAATCTGATCGTTTGGGTGGTTACCTACCAGGTAACGTTTGTGGTTGGTCAGCAAGTCGGCTAACATCCGCCACGGTTGCAACCACCCACACGATCAGATTGTGATTCAGACTACGAATGCCTTGAATGTATATATATATATATATATATATATATATATATATATATATATATTGTCACACACGTGCGAGTTGGAGGCAGTCAAAGAGCCTAAAGGTGAGTGAAATCTCACGAGACAAGGGTTTATCACGTGGTACTTACCTGAATCTCTTTCTATCTACAGAAAACCGGAAGAAAAATAAACACTTCCAGATTCAATTCCAAAATGGCCGCGATGACGTCACTTCCGGTTCCAATCTGATGACGTCACTTCCGGTTCCACACTCGACTACTCCGGTCTACTCATGGTGACGTTGGTTCCGTGGTCCCGCCTCCAATCGTCACTTCCTGCCAACCATTTCCTCTCCCATCATCCCATCTGTTATATAAATGCCATTTTGTTACAGTATTGCATTCACTTTGTACTGAAAAGTCATTTTGAATCATCTTTTTTTCATTCTGTCTGAACGACAATATATGGGGACAACCCCCAAATCTTTTTCTATTTTGAGAAGACTCTTTATTTATTACAATATATATATATATATATATATATTCACAAAACACCACAGTAAAGCCACAAAAAAGTTAGAGAACAATTCAACTCATAACAGGAGAGATACAGGTATAGGAAGCACACAACAACAACTGACAGGTTCATAGTTTTCAGCTAAGCCAACAAATACACTTCTTGTCTATCCTGTTTCCAACCTGTTTCACCTTTTCTCTGGCCTCCTCTTCCTTTTCTCTAGGTGATCTATTGCCAGTGCTTCTCTCCAAAATCCAAGCTCATCTAACAGAGGAGCAGAAGTTTCTTTTAAAGTTTGACCCTAAGTACTTCTAGTATCACACAGTATTACTGAGAAACAGTCAGCTAGGTCCACATAAAAACTAAGTAGTAGCCTGCTCAGAGAGCCCCAAATAGCTCCAGAATCCTCTGCTCACAGGGATCCATGTTCAGACTATTACCTCCAGACAATTGTGCAGGAGTCCAACCAGGATTGACTTAAAGGTGTACCACCCTATGATGAACCTTGCCCTTTCTAATAGCCCCCAGCTCTCCTCTGGACTCCATCTATTTGGTAAATGGGTAAATTGTTTGGCTTAAATGCTTTCTTGCAGGTACCGTAAAGATCCCACAATAGTTAGAGACAAAAGAGCTTTTAAAATGTATCAAGGAAGGGAAGTGATAATAGAAAAACACATCCCTGGTGATGAGGTCAAAATTATTTTAAAACCATTGTCCATTTATCAGAGCTCAGTGCAGGTCATTGTACAGAAGTGAAATAATATACTACTGCCACATAGCCTAGAACTGCTAATCCCATCCATCCATCCATTTTCCAGCCCGCTGAATCCGAACACAGGGTCACGGGGGTCTGCAGGAGCCAATCCCAGGGCAGGAACCAATCCTGGGCAGGGTGCCAACCCACCGCAGGACACACACAAACCAAGCCCAATTTAGAATCGCCAATTCACCTAACCTGCATGTCTTTGGACTGTGGGAGGAAACCCACGCAGACACGGGGAGAACATGCAAACTCCACGCAGGGAGGAAGCAAACCCAGGTCTCCTAACTGCGAGGCAGCAGCGCTACCACTGCGCCACCGTGCCGCCCACTGCTAATCCCTCTACACGTAATTTCCTGACCACATGGACACTATTGCAAAACCAGTTATGATTCTGAATGTGTTTTAGAAATCAGTGGCATTCTATAAGCTGGGCCTTTATGAGAATGGGGGAAGAAAAAGTCCTTAAAAAAATGCCTTCCTACAAAACATTGCCAACTTGACACTGTATATACAGTAAATTACACAAATAAGGCTAAAGTAGACATTTTTGGCCTGTATGCTTAGTAATATTAATGCTATAGCATTGCGAAATACTAGATGAAAATCTTTGTACCTCTGCTTGAAAACCAAAAGTGAGGAAACTGTTTGTATTTAGACAGGACAATGATAAAAAGTACACTCACAGAGAAGAATAAATAAACCAATGAATTTAAAAAGGCAAAACTGAGTCATGGGACCATAAAGTTTGAAAAATACTAGTATAAGGAAGGTAGTGAAGGCCAAATGCATAAAAATTAGCCACGTGGTGCAGTGGTGATGGACGCAATCTACAAAGGGCCCATAAAAGGTCAGAAAACATTAGAGACTTTTACAATAATAATTATAATGAAAGATTTATTGCTGTGACTGGTTTTACCATATTCTAGAACATTATTACCCGATTGTTTTCTTATGGTCCTTAGCCATAAGTTCAAATCACCTCAACTGGGTTGTCCATAAATCGGTACATGACTGTATTTGAAAATGTAGTCTTCTGCCTCATCCTTGTACATTACAAGTTATTTGATAAATTTCAGGCTGGCTTTCATACCAGTCACAGTACAAAAACAGCACTAACCTGTGTTGTACACAGCATTCTTACCTGTATATCCTCTGATGAAGAAACCACAACAGTAATTATGTTATTAAAATTAAGTGTAGCATTTGAGACCATTGCCTATACATAAGCTAGAAAATTACATTGGGCTCTCTGGCACAGTGCTTGCGTAGTTTAGTTTGTATTTATCCAATTGATTTTAACACATGCAAAAATATACTGACAGTACTCCTTCATTATGCACAGAATTTAAATATGGCGTATTCAGTACTCGAACCTTCCAGTGGGAACTATCATTAGAAAAGTTAACATTCATTTTTACCTGTATTCAGATGACACCAAATTATACCTTACTTTTAGATCAAATGACATTTTAATTGTGTGAGTGAGTTAAAGGAGTGGATCAATATGAACTCTGAAAACAAAAAAAAACAGAAATGTTATTTATTGGAGGAAATTATGCTGATAACAACAACATTGTATTGTTTTTAACATAGCTGGAATAAGCATTAGGTTTACTAAATCAGCACATAATCTGGGCATATCTTTGACAATCACATGCCATTTAAAATACAAATACAAAACTATCTAAAAAATATTCTTTCCATCTTAAAAATATTGGAAAATTAAAAGGTTTTCTAAATAAGGATACTGAAAAATTAATTAATGTATTTATTTCTAGTAGGACTGGCTACTGCAATGTGTTATTCACAGGCTGATCAAATTGTTCTTAATACAGCTTTTAGTTAGTTTAAGAATGCAAGAGTCATTACAAGAACTAGAACGTGTGACCACTTAACACCTGTTTTGAAGTCTTTACACTTCCAGTAAAGCTTAAGGCTGATTTCAAAATTATCCTTCGTACATATAAGGCCTTAAATTGCCAAAGTCCTGATTACAGTAATCCCTCCTCGATCACGGGGGTTGCGTTCCAGAACCCCCCGCGATAGGTGAAAATCTGCGAAGTAGAAACCATATGTTTGTATGGTTATTTTTATGTATTTTAAGCCCTTAGAAACTCTCCCACACTGTTTATAAATATTCTCCGCACAGTTATACAGTAAACCCTTGTTTATCGCGGTTAATCCACTCCAGACAGATAAATGAATTTCCACGAAGTAGGATTTTTAAATGCCTTCTAAATGCGTTTTTTAGCATTATTAGAGCCCTCTATACATGAAATAACACCTTTTAGTCAAAAGTTTAAACTGTGCTCCATGACAAGACAGAGATGACAGTTCCGTCTCAAAATTAAAAGAATGCAAACATATCTTCCTCTTCAAAGGAGTGCTGTCAGGAGCAGAGAATGTCAGATAGAGAGAAATGTAAACAATCAAAAATCAATAGGGCTGTTGGGCTTTTATGTATGTGAAGCTCCGCGATACAGCAGTCGCAATGAAGGGATCAATGTGAAGGTAGTCTTTCAGCATTTTTTACAGGAGCGTCCGTATCTTCTAAGCAAACAGCCACTGTGCAAACAGCCCCACTGCTCACACCCACTCGTCAGGAGCAGAAAATGTCAGAGAGAGACAGAGAAAGTAAACAATCAAAAATCAATATGTGCTGCTAGAGCTTTTAAGTGTGCAAAGCACCGCACGGGAAGCATATCATTTATCATTGAGGAGTTTTATTTAATATGTAATACGTGCTCTGATTGGGTAGCTTCTCAGCCATCCGCCAATAGCGTCCCTTGTATGAAATCAACTGGGCAAACAAACTGAGGAAGCATGTACTTTAAATTAAAAGACCCATTGTCCGCAGAAATCCGTGAACCAGCGAAAAATCCGTGATATATATTTAGATATGCTTTAAAATCCGAGATGGAGTGAAGCCGCGAAAGTTGAAGCGCGATATAGCGAGGGATCACTGTACTTACCTAAACTTATTATTACTGTACTTGCAAACCAAAGCACAAATTTAAATGTCAATATGCCAGGCTAGTAAAGAGTGAAAGGATAAATAAAATAACAGTTACAGAGCCCTGAAACTGTGAAACGATCTGCCTGCAAATATAAGGATGCTTCTTCAGTCTCAGTTTTTAAACCCACCGTGAAGACTCACATTACTTTAGTCTTGCATACCCTGACTAGAGGTGCTGAGTAGCTGTACATTTTGCATGTCTGTTTGATGATCATTTGTACAAAAATATAAGCATTACAATAATATTAAACAGTTGCTAACCCTCCTCTATTCTGTTTATCTTCTTGATATTCTGCTATGACACTAGCTGCCACTGCCATCATTCCAAGATCTTTCCTATCTATGGAAAAGACATGTGTGATGTATGGTCGGCTGTTCATCCCGGCCAATACCCCCACGTCGCCAGGTGGAGCCCTCCCTGCAGTATGGAGGTGCCCCGAAGACCAGCAGGGCATCATGGACATTGGAGTCTTTATTCACAGCCCTGCTGGATACCGTGGGGACCACTAGGAGACGCTGCAGGGAGGAACAGTCTTTATTTTCCCTATGCCCCGGAAGTATGTCCGAGTCACATGGACAAGGGGAATGACGTGCTTCCGGGGTGAAGAAAATTACTTTTTTATCTGACCCGGAAGTGATAGGAGATCACATGGACTGGGGATTGGAACACTTCCAGCTCAGGGAATATAAAAGGATTATGGGAGCTCCCAGATGGCGAGCTGAGTTGGGAGGCAGGGTGGCTAAGCGTCTGGGAGTTTGGAGGATTGTTTATTGTGATTGTTATTGATTTGATTTATATAAGAATTGTGGAGGGGAGCGAGCTTTGTGCACTTATTTATAATAATAAATATTATTATTGGACTTTTACCTGGTGTCTGATGAGTGGTCTGAGGGTTCAAGAAAGGGAGAGAGAAAGCTCTAAATTCTGTCACACATGTGAGACATATTCTGTCATCAGATTAAACAGCCCAGCACAAACTCTAACTATGTAATGTCCAGGATGGGATGAGTGACCATACTGGCCAAGGTTTCCTGGACTGTGACTGTATCTCACTTTGTCTTTAACATTCTCTGTTATAACTGACAGTGTACCCTCCAGAGGTTTATTTTTCTCCAGGAAAGCTACCGATTAAAGTTTTTTTCTCTCCTTCAATATTAACTGGGCATAGTTCAACAATGAATTAATGGACAGATAATACTATGCTTCATTAATGTTAATCAGTTTCAAACATTTTTGGGTCTTTATGGACTCTTTATGTAATTAGTAAAGTTTGCATTTGCATTTTACCTGAGAACTTGTAAGGCCGGGTTTACACTTCATGCGACGCATGCTGCAGCGGACACTCCTGCTACACAAGTGTTTTACTGTTTATACTTGTGCAGATACTTTATAAATCTGGAGGAATCCAGCAGGCGGTAGTGCGAGATATCATCACAGTGAGAACAGGTTCGGCTTCGCTGTGTTGTGAATTGCCTGAAACATCCGTTAAATTTCGATGACACCTTACCGCAATATCTTTGAAAAGAATGTTTAATGATTAAATCCATCAATCCAGGGATGTGTCCATTCCAGCAAGTATTGGGCACGAAACAGAAACAATCCTTAGCCGGGGCATCAGCTCGTCGCAAGGTGAATACAAGCACTCACATACGTACACTAGCGTCATTTTAGTGTCACCAAATCTGCATATCTTTGGAAGGAAACCGGAGCACACTGTGGAAACCCAGCAGGAAAACATGCAAACTCCAGGCAGGGAATATCAGAGACCAACTCCCTGCGAGACAGCAACGCTAACACTCCGCCACCGCGCCACCCCCATGTGTGTAATTATTAACAGTGTTCATTATTTAAACGAAATTAATGATTTATCTGTAAATTGTAACATACATACTTTAATGCATTTCATCATGAAAGTGATATCAAGTATAAATCTAAAGATTCTAAATTTGCAGAGAGTTGGAATATCATACATTTAATGTGTTCTGTGTGGTGATCTATTGCTGCTTGCCGCTGCTGTCAGGTCCAAGAAGCTCGTAGCGATTAAAAACAGATGACGTTTACGACGGTCTGCTTTAATGATAAAGTAAACTACAAGATTAAAGTGGACATTTCAAGATTAAAGCCAAAATTTCCATTTTAATCACAAAATACACGTTTTTACCATGTCCTTACTTTTGTTTCTCTGTGGCTCAAACACAGCGCTGTACATTATGTTGCTGTTGTAAAGTTGCAAAAAAAAAAAGACGGCATAAAAGATGGTATGTGAGACTTTTGAAATGTATTGTTTCATCGGGAATATGCGACGCTTGAATATAAAAGCACCACGAATGCATCTGAATGTCAGCATTTTGCTTCACCACATCGAACCATTCATCAAACATAGAAGCGTGCAGACCGATCTCGTAGGATCCGCAAAGTGGCTTTCTGTCACAAGTATATAGTAACCAGAGACTCTGATGTCACATTCCAACTTTTAGCACACTGCACAAAGACTTTTTTTTGGTACTGCAACTCACGCACGCGTCACATTAATTTCTGAGGACTTGCTCAGTGGATGCATCAAATGAACGCTGGGAACGCATGGCAGCCATGATGCGGGCACGTACGCGTTCTGAGCGTGAAGTATAAACGAGCCCTTACAGTGCTCTGCACCTGCAGTCGGTGAAGAGTGCTATACAAAAATAAACTGAATTGTATTGAACTAAACTGATTTTGGCTTTCTTTTTTTGGAGGGATTCTACAAACATAGCATTATTCACAAAATACAATTTATCAATATAATTCACATAAAGCTTGTGCTGTGATTCTTAAATGGCAAAAACAACTTTATTTCTATAACATATCTTCATATAAGGCATGTAGGTCAAAGTGATTTAGAACAAGTTCAAGTATAATGGCAAGAAATAAATAAATGAGAATTACAGTATGCTTGAAGGAATGACATGAACTTACATAATCCCCCAAGTGATTTCTTAAAAA
Source organism: Polypterus bichir lapradei (assembly GCA_026402145.1). Taxonomy (NCBI): domain Eukaryota; kingdom Metazoa; phylum Chordata; class Cladistia; order Polypteriformes; family Polypteridae; genus Polypterus; species Polypterus bichir. The sequence goes on from JANRMT010028174.1 coordinate 69,013,091, forward strand.
AATATATATTTATCCACTTGCTTAGAGTTCTCCTAACATGCAGCAAATTTTATGATTACAAGTACCACAGCCACAGATTAAAGACACTGACAGATAAACATGAAAGCAGACAGTCCAATGTAATATTTCAGTGTAAATTTTAAATGCATTACCTCACATGCAAGAAGTATGTAGCATTTAAGATCTAAGCTATCAAGTACAAATTTAGGCTTAAAACCAAGTGTTATATAATGATCAATTAAATCATGTCAGCTATTCGCCACTCATAACCCAACAACGCCAATTTGCACCATAAGATATCACAGAAACAACAACAAAACAAAATGACTTGGAACACCAAACATTGAGCAGATGGGTTTTAATTGCCTTTTTAATCCGAGCCAAGGAGTCCATTTTTACAAATCTCAAGGGACAAAGTATTTGAAAGTGCAGGTGCATATTTTATATGTTTTCATCAGGAAGAGCATGAAAAAGTAATTATTAATAATGTATATTATGGTGTATGCCATATACTAGAATACTAGCATGTAGAGTCTGTTAACCAATATATATCAGGTCCTTTTAATTGTCATTTATAATATATATACACAAAATGTCCAAAACAATCTGTGAAAAGTGCACTGAAAAGCTTTCAAAAACAAAACTAAATTTATTGTGAAGGGTCCACAGTTCTAACTAATAAAACATCTCTAGAGGTAAAAATCCCCTGATGATAGTAAACATGCCTGTTGCTTTGCATCAATGTTTAATATCATTTTTTTTTTTTGTAATTTTGAACATAAACAAGAAGAAATAATAGAATTTGCTGTTATGGAGTTTAAGAGTCATTCCTGATTCTGTGTGAGCTTACTCCTGCTTATAAAGGCAGTGCTCATTAATTGGTGACTCTAAACTGGCCCTTTATTAGTGAGGGCTCGAGTTTGTTTAAGTGTGTCTTCCAATGGGCTGACATACATCCCATAATTTTTTTCCCTTCTGCGCTCAATGCTGCTGGAATGTGCTGTGATTATAGTTGATTCTGTAAATTGGTCCAGTATACCTGTATACAGTACATAGATAGATGTAACTATCCATTGAGCTACACAAACAGTATCAATATTCTGTCTACAAATTGTCAGCTGTAAAAAGTAAGACTCTAGGATTCATCTAGCAATTTTTAAAATCGTTTTGCAGAAATTTTTGAATTTAGAGATTGAGATGCACTTCTTTATGAAAAAAACATTAATTATGTAACTAGACAGAAACTATGCTAGATTTGCATAAGAAATTCTTTTAAAATCAGAAATCATAGCATAGCCCCCTTTCTAGGACGTGGTCTCTGAATGGTTTATGAGGCAAATGCACATTAATCTGAGCTAACAGAGACGGGACGTGAACATCAGAGGAATGGACCCACAATCCATCATCTGCACCATAACCTATCCAATGGACCAGATTTTCCACACCTAATCCAAACTGATGCCAGTTTACAGGATGGAAACTTCAGGTGGATGTCTCTCATGGCGAGCTACACTCTCCCCAACCTTGGGCAGACAGCCCTACTTCCGTCAGGTTTCCCTGAACTAGCTGCCACTGGGATTGGAGTCTAGCAAGGTACTCAGTCAGGCTAGGCATAAAGACTGTACAGAAGACCACTTCAAAAATGTGGTTGGAAGCCATATTAACACTCAAATGGTGACATTTGTAATCATGAATGAAGTAAATTATTTCTAGTGAATTCTGCCATAGGTAAAAACTCATACCAGTCATCTTGAAAGGAATTAACTGAACTTCAGGGAAACGTTTAAGGTTGTAATTATCCTGATGAGTTTGGCCATTAGCTTCTGGATGATAACCTGAGATAAGATTAATGGAACAACCCAAATGTTTGCAAAATATCATCCAAAAGTGAGACTGAGGTCCTCAATCTTAAACAATCAAAGGCCGGAACACCATAAACCCTCCCTTTGTACGCCAGCTAATTCTCTGGCTGAGGATAATTTCTTTAAAAGAATAAAATAAGTGTATTTTGTGAATTTATCCACCACAATTAAAATCCATTTGAAGAGAGTAGGTCAGTGATAAAATTAATTGACACTGTCTCCCATTGTTGCTGAGGAGCCTGTAGCTGTTACAGTAAACTGGCAAGCAAACCATGGCATGACTTAGCCCGGCAATGAACCACACAAGCACCAACAACATCACAAGTATCTTTGTACATTTTAGATGACCAAAAATACTTTTTCATTATTTCCAAGGTTTGAGACAACCCAGGATAACCAAACATTAAAGACCCATGTAACCACTTATAAATAATACATATATAACTTTTCCCAAAAGGAATTTTGTTGCATTTAAAGGCATTCTTTTGCGTACTTTTGATCATGTTCAAAGGTTCATCTATGGACAAAATTGCACTACAGCACCAAAAAAAGGAGCATTAATTACTTAATCTGATCCATATAGACGATGGGAAAGCATCCATTTTCCCATTCTTGTTATCTAAACGATTAGAAACAACTAAAAACTTAATCTCCAACCAGTTGCTGATTCTTGTTGTTAATTAGACCCGTTCTTTAATTTCATGGCTTGTTGCTACTCTCATTGTACAATAGCATACATTTCTGTGATTTTCTCTTTTTTACGAGAACTGTTAAAATGTTTTGGAGACCTGGGCAGATCAACATTCCTGAAAACTTCATCATTCTTTATCTTCAAATATTGTATGAAAGACACAGTTTGCTGGTTTGGTTCATTTTATATCTTATTATTGTTTGGCTGTTAATTAAGGAAAAAGAAACAATTAAGGTGTCTTTAACAGCAATTCAATTAAAATTAATTCAAAAGAAGTAAAATAACAGCAAAAACAGGTCACTAATTATGAAAAGGGTTGCAATGAAAACCTGCAGGCACTGCGGCCCTCCAGGACCAGAGTTTCAGACCACTGTTGTAAATCATAAATGGATATTTTCCTTCAACTAGGAAATGCCTCCATTCTTCTAGCTTATAGCTATTATTCTTTAAGTTAAGTTTAAAAGAGTCTGTGTTTAAGTTCAGAGTCAGAAATGTTTGGGATATAATTGCTCCCAGCACCAAGCTGGATGCATCTACTTCCTTTATAAACAGCAGCTCTGCATCTGAACATTGTAATACAGTGGCAAAGGTAAACAAAGATTTCAAGTGCTCAAAAGCTTTCTGAGCTTCATCAGTCCAAATACTGTTTATTTGTTTTTCTTGGCAAGGGTCGTGCTTGAAGAGACTACACAACTAAAGTTTTTTATGAATTGACAATGATAGTTTGAAAACCAAACCAACCTTTCCACTTGCTTAATACTGTCTGGTGGGGACCATATGTGCACAGCTGATACCTTCAACTGAGCCATGGTCATTCCTTTATGGTTTTATATTGATGGAATTCACATTTCTCTAATTTCACAAATAACTGATGTTTGCGCAACTGTAGTAGTACTTCTTTAATATGTAGTATGATTTTCTATATCTTTAGAAAAAATAAGAATATCATCTATATACACAAGTGCATATTTCCCCAAAATATCTCACAAAATTTCATTAACAAATGTCTGAAAGACAGTAGGCATTTTTCCCAATCCATAGGGCTTTACCCTATATTCATAATGTCTATTGACAGTATTAGATGCCGTTTTCAACTCATCTCCTTTTCTTATGTGAATTAAATTGTACATACTTTGCAGACCTAGCTTTGACCTACTATTGACCCGGTTACCTAATTCTGTTAGGATAAGAAGAATTAGATAAATATTTTTTACTGTTATCTTGTTAAGTTGTCTGTAATCAATACAAAGACTCAGTTAGGTGCCCTATTAGTATTATTATTAGTAGCAGAATTATTGTATAATTATATGATATCAGTATCAATAATTGTGGTTCAAATACTGTCTGACAGGTACACAAATATTTTCACCTAGTATGGTCTGAGTGCTGGACAGTCCAAAAACAAGGACAATGACATCTCGACATGTGGGACACAAGAATATCAAACAAGGACCGTAGGAGTCATAGCCTCTGAGAGGAGGCCCAACAAAAATATGTTACATAGTATTAATTCAAACAGCATTCTGTATATGCTGTATACTCTATATACTGTAGGTCTGATTGGCCTGTTCCTTTCAAAAAATGTAATTTTCTTAAGAGTGTATTCCACATCCATATCCAGTGACAATAAAGAAGCTGTCATTCATAACAAGGTGTTTAATTTAGGATTATATAACCCTGTATGGAAAAAATGGTTTAAAAATTTATCAACTTCTTATTGTTCAATGAATACTAAATAACAGATATTATGGACAGGAAGTTAGGTATATGTTGGTGGGTGCTTTTCTAAGGTTACTTCTGTTTTTTTACCACCTCCCAAAGATGTGCTTGTCAGGTTAAGTGCCACCTCCCAGTAAACCTGTATTTAAGAAATTATGTTAAAATATGGTGGGATGGCGCCCTGCCCAGGGTTTGTTTCCTGCCTTGCGCCCTGTGTTGGCTGGTATTGACTCCAGCAGACCCCCGTGACCCTGTAGTTAGGATATAGCGGGTTGGATAATAGATGGATAGATGGATGTTAAAATATCTGCGGTGGGCTGGCGCCCTGCCTGGGGTTTGTTTCCTTCCTTGCGCTCTGTGTTGGCTGAGATTTACTCCAGCAGACCCCCGTGACCCTGTAGTTAGGATATAGTGGGTTGGATAATGGATGGATGTTAAAATATTCATTCAGCCTTCACTCCAACAATAAACTTAGTATATTTATTGATTTTGGATTATGCTAATTATAGAAACCTTCTTCTATGCTTAAACAATACTTCTTTGTCAACCTCATCCTAACCCTAATTTCATGTAATACCTACAGCATACCAGTAACAAGTGAGACGAGTCAGAATCAATGCTTCACTTGGATGCCAGTCAGTTGGAGATGAGACCCAAACATGCTTTAACTCTCATGCATAATTTGGGGACATTTATCACAACAAATGATTTTATCACTGACAAAATTCTAAGCAAAATACCAGACCAAGCCACTGCCAGGCAACTTTTTATACTATTACAGCATATAAAAATATGATAGTTATTTTGTCACACACTTGTGCCTTGAGGACAGCTTAAAGGCACTGGTGGTGGTAATTCCTTGTTTTCTAACACTTTTCCTTTTCCACTCTTTGCAGACCAGATGATCGACAACTTCACCACCTCTGGTGTCACTTTCGGTGTCAGTCCACCTGGACCCGCCTCTTCTTATCTGGCCTGCATTTAACTGGAAGTGTCACCTTCTTGGATAGTCTAATTTGAGAAACTGCGTCCTGAGAGATATTCCTTTTTACTGAAAGCTTTATTATTTTGCCTTATTTTTTATTATTTTGCCTTTATGGGGATGTGGTGTTTCCCCAAATCTTTGCCTTCTTTCTTCTCTTTTACAATATTTATATTTGAATTTATTGGCATAAAAGTTAAAGAAAAAAAAAATACCTGAGAAAACTCAGAAATTCCAAGGTGTATTTATTTCTTTATTTAAAAAGTTGTCAACAATTTTTAAAAGATTTCAAGTTATAATCGAAACAGAGAAACAATTTCTGAAAGCCATCTCTGACACCTAGTCATCTATGTAGATTTAACTGATCTCCAAATTTGAGCTAAAACCAGGCCTCCTATTCCAGGTACCTTTCTATGGACCTCAATTCAAATATGATGATATATTATTTATACCATTTTAAAATCGAAACCATAGCATTTCAATTTATTCTTTGTTTCATTCATTCCTTCATATGTTTATATATTCTTGTAAGCTGCTTTTTCTGTTACATGGTAGCAGGGAACCATTGTTCATCTCAATACCATGCAGGAATCAATACTGCCTGCCTATTATGTAGCACACTCACTCAAATACCCACAGTCGCACACATCAGTCTAATCCTCACCTCTTTGAGATACGGAAAGAAAGTCAAGTACCTGGTGAAAGCCCATAATGATAAGTGGAAAGCTTGCAAAATCCCAACAGATAATGTAAATGCTGAAATTTAACTCAAGACTCCGAGGTAACAGCAGTAACCAGTGTGCAACTGGGACTCCCCAGGTCAGTTCAGTTTATTAGTTTATATATTTATAGGCAATAAGCTCAGAAAAATATACAGGTTGTCGACTTTAAAAAAATAAAACACGTAGCAACTTTTCTTGAACACATACTGCTAAAAAGGTAATAATAAACAATAAGAGTATACTGTATGTGTTACCAGTTTATAACTGCATACAAAATAGATATTCAATGCGTTATGTCATGATATTGTGCTGTAACACATGTGCCTAGAGACCATCTTCTGGACTCTAAGCAGTTCCCCACAAGGACAATAGGGGTCACTGACACTAACAGTACCTTGTCTTTACCCTGCAGCACCAAAAAGCCGCTCAAGGAGCACACCCAGCCATGCCCACACTGCTTCGAGAAGGCTCCTCCTGCTTCAGCACTGACACCATAAAACAGAGCCTCTCCTGGAAGGTAGCGTCAGATACAGACATAGTGTTCAAGGAGAACAGAGCTCAATGCTTTGCTATTTTTTGTGACTCAAAGGCTGTGTGAAGCCACCTTGTTTTCTTGTTTGTGAGCCCAAATGGTCGAGTTTTTTTTGTTCTGAGTATAAGGAGTGACCCTGTTGGTACTCTGGTCTGCTTCCTAGCCATATTACACTGTCTATTGGTGGCAAACTAGTGTTTATTTATCATAATAAAGGAAAAATTAATGTTTATAAAAAGGACACATGGTAAAAATGCAACTATATACATTATATTGTGATGTGTGAACCCCTGTCTTGCACCCCAAAACACAAGGCTGAGTCTCAGTGCTTTAGCAAAACCAACTCTATTTAGCTTGAAACAGGAACAGCACAGTTATTTATTATAGCGGGATCTACCACTCTCCTATCCATAGACACAACAATCAGGCATGGTCTTGGCCAAGTAATACTGTTCCCTGCATTTATAATATTTCTTGCATCACCCATTGACGAAATGCACTTATACCGCGATTGTCTCGGATTTGCTTTTGCTGCGAGCCGCTACAGCGCTGGGAGCCTACAGATGCCCCGGCAACTGATAGGTTGTCTTCCACAGACACGGTAATCATGCTTCGGGACACTCTTCTGCGTTTCATCCCAATGGGGGGAGAGTTTGGAAACCTTACAAGATATATATATAGAAACATGACAAGATGAATGGGAGCACTGTGGTGGCCACCATGTATTGTGATGAAAAAAAAACAAAAGAAAAAGTTGTCTTCTTCAGATGGGTGCCTGTTTCAGATGGCGTTAGTGCTGGTTATGATGTCTGCAAGCTGGAAAGGGCAGGTTCAGGACGGTAGAAACCAGAAGTGACATTAAACATCCTTTCTGCTGAAGGGAAAAGCGAAAAGATATTAGACAACAGCGTCACATTCTGGCTAAGAGTGTAACAGTTATTAAATGAGCTCTGAAGTTGTCTCCCAGATGCACATGTATGACAATATATATAATCTTCCAGTGAACAGGCTGAGTTGGTTGAGGAACTCCCTTACTTCATCACTTTTCCAAAACATAGACAACACCATTCAAAATATCCTTTGCTTTTATTTCTTTAATAATCTAGTCAACTAAAATCACTGGCGAAAGCCTTTGATCAAAACACCTCTACAAGTATAAGGCTCACTGGTGCTATTATTAGAGAGCAGATTTTACAGTACATTTCATTCCAAGAAGAATTTCTGAGGTTTTGAATTGCCTACAAGATTACAGGATCATCAAATTCTGGAAAGATGCTTTGAGCTATTCATTCTTTGCAATTAAAGGTGGACAGTCAAGACCTGTTTGCCTGAAGAAATTTAACTGACTACCTTCCAATCATTAATGATCTTCAATGAAGGGTTCTAGTGCACCCTCTATGAGCAAATGTCTTATTAAGGCCAAGGTTAACCAAGAGTCATGCCAACTGTTATGGTGTATAAAATCTGTACATTTTGGTTTCCATTATATTTTGTTCAAGACAAGACAACAGATGAACTAAGACAAATTAAAGCAGGTTTTCTTCCCTTACACCTTACTTTTTCTTCATAGCTTAGTGTTAATTTGGTTTACAGCCTGGGAAAGAATGCTGAGCTGATACCTCAGGCTATTGATTACTTTATGGATGGACATCTGGAACAATAGTTTGGTTTACAGCCCAGGACAGGAAGAACTACTGATACCTCACAGTACATCAAATGTTTTGTTTGGGAAAACGGACAGTGAATGAATTCATCAATCATTTTGACATCCAGCCAATCAGGTAATTGTGTTTTGAAACCAAGGCATGACATTTCATAATAAATATGCCTTGGTTTGAGAGAAGAAGAGAAGAAGCAAAGAAGAAGAAGAAGAAGAAGAGGAACGGACAAAGACGGCCCTGGTCGTCAGAAAGGCAGGACATTCATCCCTGTCATCTGTAACTTTTTCGTAAGCTTTTTCTAAAGACTATATATTCAGACTTTCCTATCAGTATCTATTTTCTAGTATTCTTTGTTCTTGTGGTATTATTATTATTCTTGTAATAAATACCATGCTGCTTTTAACTTTCAATGCTTTGTCTTAATGTCTAGAGTGATTGAATTAATAAGTTAGATTTCTTTGAGCACCTGGTGACAGCCGGATTTTTGCCATTATTTCTGTGCTGCGAGGTTTATAAGGCTGAGAGTGAGAGCGCTACTCAATAGAAGGGACAAATACGATAAAGAAGGTTTTCTTGGCTGATAAAGGGTCTATAGTCAAGAGTGCTGAGTCTTTGTATGTTTAAATGTATTCTTGTAGACCAAAAGTAATATTTAGGTCTGAAATATCACTAAAACATCGTATGTTGTTCGTGCCGAAAAGTCTCTTGAAGTGCTGAATGACAGGCTGTTATTCCTATAGCACTTGTGTGGTTTAAAGTGCTAAGTGTTAATCAGCATATGTGTGTCATTCATGGGGCACTGTTGTGGTTAGGGTCTGTGTGTGTGTTTATCTATGTGTGTGTGTGTTCATCTTAAAGTGCAACGGTAGACCAACCCGATAACGAACTTGACAAGAACACTTACCCTTGAGGAAACAGGTAAAGGGCAAGTAGAGGGAAATACCACGATAATACACTAACTTAAAAGTGCCGCTTGTCATGCACACACTATTTTCTTCCTATGCAGTGTCTGCCACTCAACAGTCTTAAAACACATTTCTATTTCACTATTGGCTTGGTTTCTTTTTATTAAATAGAACTGAATCTTTCCTGATGAGGCACACACAACATTAATGTGGAGCAGGGGTTCTGTTACAGTCCGGTGATAGAAATACATGTGATCAGAAAGGTCACTGAATTCACATGACTTCATATTACAGTTGGAAAACAGACCGGCAGATGCATGATTTAATATCACCCTGTACACACATCTCCCAGAATGGATTTGTAACCTAAAACCTTTCATGAGACAGGGCGCTTGGAAAAAGATATGGGGCAACACAGATCCAAGTAAAAATCAGAATCAGAATTCAGTTTATTGTCCAGGTACACTAATGTGTGCTACGAACTTGTCTTGATAGCATTGGTGCAACATACAAGGACAACACAGAATACAAAAGATAAATATAAAAAGATAAAATATAAAATGAAAAAATACAATGCAAAATAAAGAGATAGTATTAAAACGTCCGGGCAGTCCAGTGTGCAGGTATACAGTACATAGATACTGAGTAGAAGCTAAGACCTGATTAGTAAGAATAACTTCATCTGTAAAATAAACTGTTTAGGTGACATTGTTTTAGCTTACATTGCACAAGGATGTTTGTGGGAGGGAAGTCTTTGGAACAGGTGATGCCCTGGGTGAGTCGAATCAGCAGTGATCTTTACGGCCCTCTTCCTTACCCTGGACTCATATAGGACTTCAATGTGTGATAAGCTACAGCTTATGATCCTTTTGCAGGCTTTGATGATGTGTTGCAGATTAGACTTAGCCTGAAAAGAGGCTGCACCAAACCAGACAGTAGTAGATGAGGTGAGTGTGATGTCACCTGCACATTTAAGAAATTTGACAGACGAATCTCCAAAGCTCAGTTATTTGTATTAAGTGGTAAGAATAGTGGGGACAAACCTTTTCAAAAAATGACTGTATTGAAATGTTAAACAAGTACATCTCAATATTCTGCAGCATAATATTGTAGAGTTCCAAAATATTAGTCCCAGCCCAGGCAAAATGGTTCATCAATATTGACTACAACTAATCAAAGTAAAGATATTAAGCTTTAGAACTTTCACAGTTCTCAGACATTAATCAAGATTGCCATGCAACAAATCAGAAAATAAAGATTAATTTGGAATAAACACACAATGTTCTAAAAAATGTATGCTTTGATAACACAAACAAATTTTAAGTAATTTGTTCAACTTTATACTATATTAAGAATGATTAAAAATACACATAATTAAAGCGTATCTTGGGTCCTTCATCAAATTATGGTAAAATGTAATTGAAAGTCATCATGCATACAGAGCTGTTTATGATGTATAGCCAGTGAAACTGGTTAGGAAATAATTGCAGTCAGTTTAATCCTGAAACTCGGGATAAACTACAGATGCTTGAACTTGGTAACTCAATCTGAAAATTAAACAGCTGAGTTGCTGGCAAGAACACTGCATTCATTAAATCATTACAATTATCACATTTTAACAAGAACCAAAATATCCCTATAGGAATTCTTATAATGTATAAAATTTAGTAGATATCAAGTATAGTTTAAGATTTCTAGTTAATTAAAAATATCTTGAAGACCTTGTCATAATTTGCTCTAAGATTAAACAAAGAAAAATTTGATTTGATTGGTAATACACTTGTATAAAATTCATAATTAGTATATTGTAAACCTGGTAATTTTTTTAAGTTTGCATAAAATATTTATAGGATGGAGTGGCCGCAGTTTAGCAGTTTACACTGCTAAGGAATGTCTTGGGGATCTTGCTGTTCTTTTTTTCCAGGAAAATGGGCCGATAGACTGACTTATACCTTACACCATCAATGCCATGTCTGCATGGCTTTGGGTAAATAAAGGTCATGTACAGTGTTGATTGGTGAAATTTGCCAAGGTGTTTTTCGCAGCAAACTTGTTAGGTTTTCTGTTGACCTTGCTAGTCAAATATTTTTTTGAAAATTTGCTTAGACAAACTTTTTTTCCCCACATGATGCTTGTCAATGCCAGCGTGACACAGAGCTGTAGCAGCCAATGTTGGATGTGGCAGCCCACCAAGTACATAACTCTAATTCTAGTAGTGGACGGTATGCTGGATCAACTGCTATACTGAATGAAATTCTTCTTCTGGTATGATTTAATAAAAAAATGTTTTACTGAAAATTGGTGTAAAACTTGCAATTACAATTAAAAACACAAAACGTGCACACAGAAAGAAACTAAAAATATGTGGTGGATCTTCCAGTCTTAACTCCTTCTGGCAGGTCCAGGTTGACAAATCAATCTTCTCATCTGCAGAGGGAGGAAAAGAAAAGATGCAGCGCCAACCCCTGAAGTCATAGAGAATATCAATCACCAGAGCCCTTAAGCTATGCCCTATGCATACATGAGTGACTTTAAATATATACAGTAATATTCTATGCTGGAGTCACAAACATGACCAAAAGATGTGAGGCCTCCAAAAGAAACTACTAAAGCAGACCAGTATCAGTATCAGTAGTTTGTTCCAGATTCCCACAATTCTTTGAGTAAAGAAGTGCTTCCTGACTTCACGCAAAATGAAATTCCTCTTTAATTTCCACTGATCTCATTGAGAATGTGATTCACCATTAAGTTGAAAGAATTATGCTGGATCTACTTTATACAATACAATACAATGCAATTTATTTTTATTTAGCCCAAAATCACACAAGAAGTGCCGCAATGGGCTTTAACAGGCCCTGCCTTTTGACAACCCCCCAGCCTTGAGTCTCTAAGAAGACAAGGAAAAACTCCCACAAAAAGCCTTGTAGGGAAAAAAATGGAAGAAACCTTGGGAAAGGCAGTTCAACGTAGCTTAGGTGTGCAGTGGGTGTCAAAAAAGGGGGTCAATACAATACACAGAACAGAACACTAGTAATCTTCAATACCATATAATAGTGCAATAGAAATATTACGAGTACAGGGCAGAATTCAACAGTAGATGATATCACATAATACAATTTGATTTTGATCAGAGTCCTGGAGACCTCGGCCATCAAGCTGCCTCCCCCATTGGCCATTCCACAGCTGAGTCAGCGCTGGGCCAGCCAATCCGAAGAATGGATCCCTCTACCCGATGATTCCTGTGATCAATGCAACTGAGATTATTTGAAGACCTGGAATAGGTTTGTAAACTGTCCCCTTTTCTCAAGAGTAAACAGGTTTAATTCTTTGAGTCCGTCCTTAAGTCCTGGAATGCACCTGAATACTTGTTTTTGCCCAGCTTCAAGTGCTGCAATGTCTTTTTGGTAGCATGGTGACCAGAACTGTACACAATACTCCAGATGTGGTCTCACTAGAGAATTATATAGTCTAAACATAACGTCCTTTGATTTACATTTAAGAGTGTTTATGATATAACCTATCATTTTATTTGACTTGTTAATAGCTTCTGTGCATTGTTTAGATTATGAAAATGTCATGACAACCTAAACTCCTAAATCATTTACAGATGTTGCTTCAGTGTCTCCCATCTTGTATTTAGAAATGGCGTTTCTTTTGCCCATGTGTAGCTCTTTGTACTTTTCTATATTAAACTGCATTTTCCAAGTGTTCACCCAGTTCTGAAGCTTGCCCAGGTTTTCTTGAATTGCTTTTGCTGCCTCTTCAGTGTCAGCTATTCCTCCAATTTTAGAATAATCTGTGAATTTCACAAGTTTACTAACTCTACCAAAATGTTATTATGATAATTCAGAAAAAGCAGCAGACAGACCCCATAGCGATATCATTGATGACCTCAAACCATGGGGAGCATTCTTCATATATCTGTACTCTTTGTCTCCTGCCAGTTCACCAATTAGAGATCCAGTTTTGTAAGTTATCTCAGATTCCTACAGCTTCAAAATTTCAAAATTAATTTTTGTTGTGGGATTAAAATAAACATATTTTGAAATTGTAAGTAAATTATACTGTATGCTAAATTTAAAAGTCTCACAAAAAAGAGGAATCATTGACAAATTCCACCTTCTAACCAAAAGGAAAATGATTCTTTTATAATGACAATATTTATTGAAAAAATAAAGAAATAACAAAAAAAGTTCAGTTCAAATATTCAGAAAAACCAGTATACCCAATGGGTGTAAATTTCTTCCAAACTGAATGTACTGCTTGCTCCTGAGATCCTTTTATTCCTGGCTTAAATAACCAGAGGGAAATTTCAGGAGTGTTGATGTCAGGGTGGCCCCATCTCTTTGGGTACCATCCACAGGGCACATGTAAAGAGCACCACTTTAAGGTGACAGTACATAAGTATATACAAAATAAATGTGATAAATATATGGCAAATCATAACTGAAAAACAACTGATTTAACAATAAAACAATACTGTTTATTGTGTGTATGGGACATTGTTGAGTTGTTACAGAAAATAATAAGGTACAAAATAAAACACAGAAGGGAGGTTTAATGTAAAGTCAATAATGTATTATACCAATAAAGTATGCACAGTGGGTCTTTCCTCCTTTGGTCCTGTCTTCCTCCACCAAGCAGAACTCTCGCCAACTTCTGTTCTTCTGGCTTAAAAAGCACAAAATCAAAAGAAGCTTTTAAGCTGCTTTTGGGGATCATGTCCAGGTTTAGGCTTGGTCCACTTCCAGTGTCAGGAATACAAAACTCCTTAGACTACCTTTCTACAACTTCTCCTGGTGACTATATGGGTCTCTGAAGACCTCAACTCCAATTTATATTTAAAAATCATAAGCAACCAAAGGGGCCATGCACAGTAGGGCGATATGAACAGCATAATGGATATCCTTCCTAACATTTTTTGGGTTGAAATTTAATAAATGTATACTTGTGCTAGAAATTTTTACAAGATGTATAATAAATTGTTTAGTGCTGCATAGTGAAGCACTAAATAGCCACAGTAAGGGGTACTGTACACCTCCTTAGTCATTAGGCCATACCACCACCCTGGTTATCATAGTGCTTTTTCTATATCTTTTGTTAAACTAGTATGTTTACCTCTGTTGTAAGTCACTTTAAATAAAAGCGTCTGCCAAGCAAATAAATGTAAATGTAAGACAAGTCAGAGGGCTGCTACTTTTTAAGTCATATTGTCAAAATTTCTTTGATGATGTGACTCTGTAAAATACTGATTAATCAATGTATTGTTAGTTCATTTTTTTTCTTTCTTTGTCTTTCTTTCTTTTTTGAGCAAAAAGTCTAGCACATATCTCAGGACATCCTTTCTGCACATGTATACAACATTCGTGAAAAGCAAATAATGGCAAAATACTCCAAACCCTACAGTACAATGCTTCATATTAATCCTTGGGTTAGCAAGAATTGCATTTCCACCTATGCAGTGACCACAAGGTGGTAGTACAGGGCACAGAATGCACCAGCAGTAGCTAACAGACCTTGGGTTTAGAAAGAAACTGCCAGCTGTTGCAATCCTGTAACCGGACACTGGCTTAATTGTATTGATCAAATTACTATAATACAGGGGTGTAAAGTGACAGAAGGTTTGGTATGTGATTTGCTTAAAATAATTGTTTTTAATCTTTCACCATCACAGGGTAAATAATGTTATGACCCTTCATTTACTAGATCTTGAATTTGCTGATTTCAATCACATTTCTGCTACAATTACACTAAACTAGGTAAATGCTAAATAGAACTAACCTTTTTTGCATAGATAATTAATAGTGGTAAAGGTTGTGCAGAATAACACTTTTCACTTTTTCTTACCTAACTGTGCACCTGACAGCTATTTAACACTCTTTCTCTCTATTGTTAGTGTCTAAAAATATTTTTGATAACCAACTCCCAAGCTTTCCAACATAATCATGTTTCTAAAACTCTTTGTCTTTATTCCACATTCATGTATTCTCTTATGTGCACCATCACCTTTGCATGTATGAAATTGATAACCACAATCATGTACGCATTTTTACCAAGTAAGCTTCTCTTAATGTACTAGGTTCAAGAACTACTTTGTATTAATAGAACCATTAATTTCTTTATTTTCTAAAGCTGCCTGTTACACTGTAGAGTTATGGTCACCAATACTATACCAAAAGCATTGGGTTCAAGAATTAAATCAAACTTGGGCGGAATACTTACCATCATAGGATACCTACACTTTTAGTCATGGTAGGCCAGTCTAGAAGTAGCAAACAACCTTACCTTCATGCCTTTGGGATGTGGCAGAAAAATAATAGTTGTACTCCTGGTGAATAGCCAACACAAACACATGCGGAGATCATGGTAACTTCATTCTGTGACCTGCTGAGATTTGAACCTAGAACTCTGCAGCTACCTGGCAGAGGCAATAATCCCTGTGCTCCTATCCCTCACTATTATTTCTTTTTAAATCAGCAACTTTTGAATCTGGGATCATGACAGTGTTCAACATTTTACTATGAAGTTACAATACACCATTAATATAAATAGGCTTTAACTATGCCTTATTACAGTGTATTTTATGTCAGTTATACTGTGCACGGTAGATAAAACCATAATTAAAAAATAAAGTAAATCACAGAGAAATTTTAAAGAAGACATACTCTAGGAAAAGTCTGCAGCTGTCCTGGCATCATATCAATATATCAAAGAGCTAATACACTGAAAATAATGAAGAAGTAGAAAAATATCAAGAATTGTTAAATGGTGAGGATAAAATAGAATTGAAGAAATAAATACTGTGTTAAAATATAAGATACACAACTAAGAAAAGGTGGTTGTACTCAGCATTTTGATTTAAGGTACCTACAAGTGTGGACAGACAGAATGACAGCAGTCCAACAACAAAAGACAAAGGTAAGTGTGATAGTTGAATGAATGTTTGCTTATTCAAAAACCTAACTTTTAAACATTCTTATCCAATTTAGGGCTGTAGGGTACCGAACGTGTATTCTGGTAACACTGGGTAAAAAGCAGAAATATATCCAGGATGCAAATTCAGTCCATGGTAACGGTCATCCGTACATACATCCGCAAGGGACCAACTTAAACTCAGCAAACAGCCGAATTCGTACAGCTCTTAGGGAAGTGGGAGGAACATCAGAGTACTAAGGAAAAAAATTTAAAAACACGCGGAAACATAGAAGGTGAAGGTGTAAAATCTACACATAGGACCAGACTTAATTCAAGAACATTGGATCTATGTACCATCAACACTTAGACATAAAAGTATATTTTAATCACCTTATTTGAGTGAATTCTGAGCCAAAGAATCATATAAAATTCCTCTAGAAAACTCAATATTTGTGACAGTGATAAGCGTGCATCATTAATAAGACGTACACCATCATAATAAAGAAATGTTTCAGTTATAGACAACTTAACCTCTGGTTGCTTGTGGAAGATAGGCATGGATTCAGTAATGAACAGGTCTGTTTGGTTTCACATTCTAGAAATAGTATGAATTAATAATGTGTTTTACAAAGGGACACTCCTGTCCTTCAGTGTAATAACTCAATCCAAGTACAGATATTGGGTCCACACCCAAATTTGCAAAACACAGCAAATAAATATTCCCATTCAACTCTACCAATTTTTTTTTTTTTGCATCAAGTGTGAGCAAGACCCTTGGAAGCTTGGAAATTACTAAATTATATTTTAAGATAAATTATCCTAATGGATGCCTAACTTTGGAAAATCCAGCTTGCCACCCTTTTGCCTAGATCTTGATATTGTTATTCAGTAGCGAAACTGACATATATGAGATGTCATTGTTTATCATGTTAATTCATTTCCAAATTAGAAACAAAAAAATAAATTATTGTGGATAATAAGCAAAAGTTGGTTAAGCTGTATGCTATGAAGAATAATGATACTGTAATAGGGGTCTTTTTAAAGAGAAGGCGTATAGGGGATGTTGAGTGGCTGTCTAAAATGTTTTCCTTAATACTTAAACACAAAGAGAGAATGAATTTGCAACAGAATATAAAGGGTTGATAGATACTTTAATCTAATGTGCTGATTGATTAGTTGCAAAATTTCTGCCTGTACAAATGATAGAAAGCTGCTGCAACTCCTATCGATGCTTCCAGCTTGCAGTTTTCTTGTTTTGAGTTGGTAGGAGAAGAGAGATATTGGGGAGATCAAAGAAAGAATAACGTTTTGTCAAAGAAAGAAAAGAAGTTAATTTGTTGGAGGGGTGAAAGTTTTTTTTTGGAAGGAGGAAGATGTTTTAAAATTGACAACATAAACGTCAGGTCTTCTGTCGATACTTCAGTTTTCCTTCCACATCATTAAGTCATGGGTTACTGTAGGTTAATTGTTGATGTTAAATTGGTTTAGCATGGGTGCTTCCATATGCATGCGATTGTGATCTGGGGTCTCATGCATAACGCTGTGCATAGAATTCTCACTATAACACGATGTAAGCACAAAAGCCAAAATGTGCTTACACACAGAAAAATCCAGATGCATAAATCTGTTCGTTCGCCAACTTCCACGTTCTTCTGCTACATAAATCCCAGTCAGCGTGAAAAGTAATGCTCGTGCATGCGCCTGCTGTCCCGCCCCAACTCCTCCCAGAATAACACCTCTTTGAATATGCAAATCAATATAAATAGCCTTTAAGCTCAGCATTCTGTGAAAAGACAATGGGAAAAGCACAGGGGAAAATACTGTAGAATTTCAGCGAATACCAAGTGGAGGCAAAGAAAAACTTACTATTTGTTGGTTTAAACAGTGGTATAAACAACAAAAGGAAGTCGATCGAGTGACATAATGTGTCGGAGAAACTCTAAAGCTCAACTTCACAGAGTCGCACAGTGCCCGAAATAAAAAAAAAGTTGTCACATATCAAAGTCGCCGTGAAAAGTTGAGTTGTAGCCCACCATCTGAGTTTCATATGAAAGCTCATTAGGGTACAGAGAAAAAAAAATAGGTACACAGTGGGGAAAAAAGCACAAAATGTCAATTTTAATCTCGAAATTTCCACTTTAATCACGTAGTTTATTTTGTCATTAAAGCAGAACATCATAAACTTCATCTTAAAATCATTTCATTTACCAGTTTCTCAAATCCCATTGTATAAAGTAGCATGTTAAATGCTTTGTTTTGTATTTGATCTTCTATGTGCTCTATGTGTGTGAATCACTACGTACTTCCGCATTTGGTCTTCCTCCGACAGGACACAGAATCCATTACATTTGTAATATTACGAATAATTAAAATACTGAGATGTATGCTTGATATAATTTTCATGATGATTGGAGTTAAAGCATGTTATTAAACATGGGAACACGGTGGCGCAGTGATTGTGCGTGACCTTCGATGAATTTATTGCAGCAGTACTGTCTCTTTCAAATGTAATAACCCCCAATTCCTGTCCTTACCTTTCTTTCTCCAAATACCCAATCGCCACACAATCAGCTCTGTAATAGACGTTAAGCCATCTGTAAGCTTAGAATGCCAATTCTTCAAAACCTTTAAGGAACACTGAAATATCTTCATAGTACGTGTTTAATTATTCTATCCTCCATGCCAGTCCCAGTGAAGCATACAGTGTAAGGCAGGAACAATCCGTGAACGGAGCGCCAGATCCTTCCTAGTGTAGCGACACTGTGTCCTTTAATTATTAACAATATAGATTATTTAAATGAAGTTAAAGTTTTATCTGTATAATATAATAAACATATATTGCTGCATTTTATCTTTAAAATTATATTGTCATCATATGTAAATACGCGCTTTATAAAGTGGCTCTGGTTGTGCAATATTATAACTGTAGTGCAAGTTTACAGTGAGGTGATTGTACTAATAAGTCCAAACAGTTCTACAAGGAGCAGTTGATGGACAGATTGATTGCGTTTAGAGTTCGTCAGATGAAACTCTTTCTGAACTGCGAGGTCCATACAGGACAGGTTTTGAAGCGTTTGCCATGTGAGAAGCAGTTCAAATAGGAAGCATGGTTGAGGCAGCGTGTGCTTGATGCTGTATACCGATAATTCTCTTTCCGATCAGCTTCTCCGAGTGGTGCAGTGAGAGTAATATGGAAAAGATGATCTGCTGTGGCAACCCCTAATGGGAGCAGCTGAAAGAAGAAAAAGAAGGTGCAGTGAGAGTAACAACGCTAAAGCAGCTATGGTATTTGGAATACTATGGCCATTCCGTGGACCATTATATTGTTACAGGTTAATTACAATCAGATGCATTAAACTTATAAGCAATATGCGGTTAATTTCAGTCTATTTATAAAGCCGCGTCAGTAATGTGGATTTGAAAAAGAAAGATAAACCACACAGGAACAGTAGCACTGCTTTGACGCTGGGTGCCGCCAGTCTGTAAAACCGAGCGGAGAACTTGTGCACGACAGGGTATGAGGTACCATGGAAATGTGCGTGGCTTTACGCCAAGTTTAGGTTTTATACATCACGATTTGAACATGGAAACATTCTCACGCAACATTTCTGTGCGTACGCACCGTTTATACATGAGGTCCCTGGGATGGACTACTGTTCCAGCCAGGGTAAGTTCCTTCCTTGTGTCACCTCAGGTCAAGCCTGGGCTCCCAATGACTCTGCAATATAACAAGTAGATGTATCAGTGAATACGTCAACTGCACACTTAAGCAACTTGGAACAGTTGTTGGGGAATAAGCAGTCCAGTTTCTTAGCTACTGGGCTATCCTGAATTTAAGAGCCATCAGCTGTGAGCACTACTCAGCAACAGGGATGAAATCCATTTAATGGCATTAAAGAGACCACAGGGTAGCTTCTGCAGCTTGAAAAAGATTAAACCTGTGTTTGAAGTTGTCAGACTAACAGGCCTCTGATTTTCAATGCCTTGCCCAGAGTGCTGACCTAACAAGGCAGATTCATTTGGAAGACTGAAAACTTAATGAGACAGTTCTGGTGTTTTCAGACTTTAAAAGCCCAATAATGAAAGACACACTACAGGATTATTTTTTAAAATGTTTATTATTTTGTTAGTTTTATTGGTTAAAAGTTAAGCAATCATTATGTAGTTAATTATGCCTATTTAGCACATAAGCTAAAAAGAATTAGTTTCATTTTATTAAAAGACCTACACACATTTAATAAAGCCTTGCTTTGTGGAGTGCTCCATTCATAGCTTTTACTGTTGAAGGATTAAGACAATAATACATACTGACATGTTGGAAAATGTCAGGCAGAAAAACAAACAATGCTGCTACTTCTAATTTCAAGTTCAATGTCTCGCCTATTCATTAAAGTTAAACTGGGTGTTTTTTTTTTGCCAAGTATGGCCAAACCTAATTGCACAGATTAGTATTTCACTTCATTACAGGTATGCACGCTTTGCAAGCTACCATTTTGTAGGCACCCACATGTTACTATTAGCCTCGTGTAATGCTTCTACTTGCTGCATAAATCAAAGCAGCTTACACTATCCCCCAACTACAGTAACCTTTGTTTTGCCCTTTGTGTCTCTGGAGAGCAACACAGCCTCCTGGTTTGCACATGACCATGCTGGAGCTTTCTGAATGTACCGATCTGTGGACCCATGCAGGCACACTCTTTGTCTTTACAGTTGGTGTTTTCTTAACCCTAGAGCTACACACATTTGAGGGATGGAGAAGAATCACAGCTGTTTATTGTATGTGTTTGTGCATCTAAAACAGATGCTTTAGGAAGTCAAGAGACAAGGCGCCTTTTCTATGCTTATTCATTTCTCATTTTTAATATCATATTTTAATATAATCGAATAACATCCAAGTGTGATTTGTCTTTATAGAGGTAAAACTTTGCATAGAAAACTTAGATAAATAAATGTATGTTAAGTATTTTTGAATCTGAATTTAATTTTCTAAATACATCATTAGTGCCTAGCAAAACTTACTATTAAATAAAAAAGCAATGATATTTTAGTTTGTATTCATATTTTTGATTTTTTGTGTGAGAATGTGTTAGAGTATAGATATTTATTTATATATTTAGCATAATGTATATATATATTTTGGAGAAAAGAGGCACTTATTTTAAAATAACAAATAAACATATAAACAAACAAATTGCCATCTGCTTCACACATTTAAATAGAGCTGACCTATAACTATAAGGTGAAATGGCTTCCACATTTGCCTACTGCTCATGCTTCTGTTCTTTATTTAATAATTAATACATATAGTATTTATTTCATGTTTTTGTGTCTTTTGGATGGTTTTAGAACATGGACAATTCACATTTAAGGTTAGTGTTGTGCTAAAGTCAATTGTTAAAATTGCTGAAAATATTTAATGACTTATTGGGATGACATTTTGTTACTTGTGGATGCCACAATTTTGGACTTTTTATGCAAGACTACTGGAGGTTGCGACCTGTGATAGCACCGTATAGAGGTTACAGAACACGGGGGTCATGGACTTCCAGATTATCCGTGATTAGATAGAAATCTAATCTTGTCTGCATTGGGTATAGTCTTCATGGTTTCAGAATTAATGTAGCTGCTTTTTGATGACATTGATGACAACCGATTGAAAAGACTGATGGTTTTGAGCTGTGCTCATTTTGTGACGTTTCATTTGCTGATTTCTGTTAAAATATATACCTGCTTCCCCTCTTAAGGCATTACAGAATTGAATGTTATGTTTAATACCAAGATTGAATGCCAAAACCTACAACAAATAATCAAAATAAAAAATACTCATCAAAGATAGATAGGTAGAACTTTATTTGTCCCCATGGGGAAATTAGACTTTGTACAGAAGCTCATTAAATAAATGAATAATTAAATAAACAGATAATTAGATATACACACACACTCTAGTCCGGAGTGGTGGCTCTGAGGTTAGGGATCTGCACTGGCAATTGGAAGGTTGCTGGTTCAAATCCCATAAATGCCAAATGGGACTCTGCTCTGTTGGGCCCTTAACTCGCAATTGCTCCATCCTTGGTATGACGTTAATCTGCATCCATCCCTGCATATAGGCCCTCCAACCTGCAGGGAAAAACTTGGGGGTTGGTGGCAGATTTGGCACTCCAGCCGCCTTAAAAAACTCCCACTGTTCCAGTCCATCTGAACTAGTGTGGTGTAGTGTGGTGCTGAGGTGTCATCCGTTGCATGGCTGCTCTTGGGTCCTAATCTGGGATCCTGAGTTGGTTTGTCGTGTGGTGGGTTCGGCAATGTGCTGTATCAGCGCATGCTCCTAACCTCTCCTCTATAGTCCGAACACACTAGAATGACAAAAAAGAAAGAAAATTAAAAAGAAAGAAAAACTCCTGACTTGGTAATTCTAGTAACAGTGAGGTATTTAGCAAGCATATTTCTGCTGGTATAAAGAAGCTCCAGTAGCGTTTCTTGACACAATTCTGATGAATAAATCATTGTCTGAAAGTGCTGAGTGTTGGTGTGTCAGAAAGGGGATGTGTAGCATTGTTTATAAGGGCACTCAGTTAGTTCTGTCTTCACTCTCTCCTACTCTATTACCTCTAGGCTGTCCAGTGTGTGTCCCACAACTGAGCCTTGTGGTAATCTGCTTGTTAGGCACTACAACTTTAAATAGAAAAAAAAGTCTAAAAATAGTGTAAGGACAACATTCATGTAATAAAAAGAGAAGCTCTTACCTGTTTAAATTGTTAAAGTGTGGGGTGTGTTTTGCAAGGATTTTAGGTTTAAGTTTATGGCAGGTTCACATAGTGGGATGCTGGTGAAAGACTGGGCGCACCTCCAGGTCAGGCCTGCTTGAGGAGGCTGCATGATAGGCTCCATGATAAAAGCGAGTGTCTCTTTAGCCATCCACTGTTAGCAAAGAGAAAGGTACGGAGCATCAACTTTGTGCGTGTATATTTTGTTTCAGAAGGCGATCAAAAGACAATGTCTTGAGAAAGATACAGGAAAAGTAACTTACTTTCGGAGAACATGTTGATGTGTACTCGTGCTCTGGCTTATGTCTGCTCACTCGCACATGAGGCTGCTAGCCTACTTAATGCATGCCTTGCAAAATTTGAATAGCACCTGTGCAGAACTTAACAGCGTCAGCCGCAACAGGTGGAAGAGAGCAGCATGTTGCAGGATTGGCTGTAAAATTTGTTCCCCGGGGTGCTTCCTGCCTCTAGGGGTCATCTTTAGACTCGGTGGTGAGAAAAGCGTGGTTGGTATAGCTTATCTCCACATATACCAAACATAGCAGCTTTTGACTTATTTGTAAATATTCTCTTTTTTGTCTAGAAGCATAGATATCTCCAAGTTATTGTAATGTTTTGGTGGAGGTATTTATGTAGATTTTGGGTTTTGCTGTGCACTTTGTTTTTTCTTATATATACACCTTTTTTTCTTGTAAATAATTTTTGGGATTCTTTGGATTTTGTTGTGTGTAGTTTCTTCCAGGTTGGTTTCTTTGTTTAGGAAGACTACCATTTTGTGTATATACATTTTTGTCTTCATTTTTCATTTTGTTGACTAGCAAAATTCACTGTAAATATCATTCACTATTTTTGATAGGGACATTATTTTATTTTATTTTGTGTCTGTGTGCACCTGTAAATAAAACCCACTTTTGTTTTGTGAAAATGCCACCTTTTTGTGTCTGTGTCTCCACGACTGAATTCTCTCAAGTCCTGAACTACAAGACTCCCACTGTGCAGCCTGGTGCTAACCCTGCCACTACAAGGGGTGTCACAAGCCAGTCCTTTAAATGTGTTTGTTGAGTCAGTGGGCCTCTCTTGAAGTGATGTTTCCAGCCCAGCACACCATATTGTGGAAAATTGCACTGGCCATCACAGAGTTATAGAATATGTGAGGGATGTTTGTTACCCATTTTAAAGGAATGCAGTCTCCTAAGAAAAAATGAGCAAGCCTGTTTTACCTTTTCTAATATAGTTCCTCAATGTTCCTCAACTTTTGCAATGTTTCTTAAATGAAAAATGCAATCCTAGTAATATGGAGTTATGCATGTGTGCCTGAGGTTCACCATCAGGAGTCAAGCAACATAAGCAATGTAACTCTGACTCAAAAGTATGTACTGTTGGTAACTGATCTTTCTCCTCCACCTGCAGAACCAAGAAGCAATCCAGAGAAGGCGTGTGAGCCCAGCCCCATTCTGGTCTGGACGATATAAAAGGAGACATGTCCAGAGAGACACATCTCATGTTGGTTCTGAATTTCATTGCAGGCAGGGCTCCCAAGTTACCTGGCTCTATTGTGTATACCTATTCTGTACTAAAATGGATGAATTGGCCTAATTTTGTTTTGTCAAGTCTGCAGGCTAACATTTTTGGTTTATTTAAATTAAACTGGGTTGATCTGTTGGCTCCCCAACTAATTACTGTGGACTCCTCATGTCCCTCGAGCGTTTACAGTATTTAATGTATGATTTAAAGTTGGGGTCAGAGTCCATGATAGTACCTAAATTATTTACTTTCACCATGACTTTTAATGCTATAGGATAAAGTCTACTTCTAAGACTCTCACTATTTTCATTTTTTGCCAACTCAGATATCTGCTTTTTCCTTATTAGGCTTGAGGAAATTACTACTCATCCCTTCAAAAATACAAGAGAAAAAAAAACTAGATATTCCTATTAATTCAAATACAGTAAAACAAAGTGCAACATCAACAAGCAAAAACAGAATTTCACTAAGAAACGGCAAGAGTTACAATGAGAATTTCCAAACCGAAAATAATAATTTTTTTGAAAACTGAGGAAGGACTAACTCAAAGAATTGTGGGCTGAACAAACAGAAACAAATACAGCTAGTGCAACGTTGAGGATTGTGACTACTGGGAGTATTGTATAGTATTCCCAGGTGACTACAGTTCTAATGACTGCAGCATCATAAATCCCTAATTACTGTATTTCCAAGGCCCTGCCCATTCAGGCTATGACCTTAACTGATAATACATCAAATTAAGAAAGAAAAGGAAAAAAGGGCATGGAAAAAACAAAATATACAAAAGAAATGAGCTTAGGGTGAGACACAGATGCAGTCCTGACATCAAGCACCACAACAGCCTTTCATCCTAAGCTTCAGATCTCTCTCATCCATCTTGCCACATCTCTCTGACAATTGAGCCAAGTCATTTCAAGACTCCAAACTAAATGGTGCAGTAGTAGGATTTAGACATTAAATTCCAGGGCATTACATCTGATTGCATCCTCTGGAATCACTTATGAGGTCAGGAGCACTCTCTGAAAATCTTGGGAATATTCTATGAGAGTCCAATTCTCCAAGCTCCAGATACTCCTGCTAGTCTGGACACCAATGCCTAGTTAGCCCTTGTACTGACTGCCCACCATATAATTTAGAAGGACTCTACCAATTCCAGGTGAGTGGTCATTACTGCCATCCTTTCATTTAGGTGAACTTCTCCTTATTTAGTGCTCAGAGAGTAATTGCTTCCTGTACACTACTTTAAAGCATAAGAACTGTAACACCTTGGTTGGCATTTACCACACTAACACTCTCCATATGTTAGTGTAAGCCCCTCTTTCATAGTACAGACCATCTCAGTTTACCTTGCTATCGTATGCAATTTTTGTAATTTTCTGTATATATACTGTATATGTATATGTAGTGGTTTCATTGTATAATCATATTTTTATGTGCTCAAATAGTGCTTCAGTTAAAGTATTTTGAATTAAAATTATGAAATTGGTTTTAATAACAAACCATGCAAAGCAAATGTAATTGAAGTGAAATATCATTGTTTAATGGCATTTTCTTATAAACTCACAAATCAAGACAAATCCTACATACAAAGCTCTATAAACAAAAATTGGCCATAATTATGAGGTTTGTAATTGTAAGGTTTCACAGAAAGCAGCAAAACTGAAAAAAGTCAGTTACTTCAGTCAGTAAGGTACTATCCAACCTGCTATATCCTAACAGAGGGTCATGGGGGTCTGCTGGAGCCAATCCCATCCAACACAGGGCACAAGGCAGGAAGAAATCCCGGGCAGGACACCAACCCACCGCAGGGCACACACACGCACATCAAGCACACATTATGGACAATTTAGGATCCCCAATGCACCTAATCTGCATGTCTCTGGACTATGGGAGGAAACCAAAACACCCAGAGGAAACCCACACAGACACGGGGAGAACATGCAAACTCCACGCAGGGAGGACCCAGGAAGCAAACTCCTTACTCCTTAGGTCTCCTTACTGCGAAGCAGCAGCGTTACCATTGCATCATTGTGCTGCCCGTCAGTTACATTCTTTTGTAAATTTAAGAATATTTCTTTAGTGAGCTTAAGGAGGTTAGGGAATACATGTTTTTTTGAAAATAACTGTGCATTAAGTAAATTCTGAAGATCTGTAACCTAGCAAATACATGATCCCTTATCATACATGTGTAATTAGGGATCATCTGGAAGGCTCAGCTAGCGCAGTCACTAACAATATCACATGTTTCCTACAGCACTGAGTCTACACCTAACCCCACCTCAGCAGACAACCAAGCCTTGCCTCTTCAAGGTTCGGACTGATATAACCAACTGGTCTGGCAGAAGAGGGTGTCTTATGACCACAGACAGCAGATGAGCTCTCTGACACATGAAAGTGCATCAACACTTATTTTCTTTTTTTATATTGTATGTGCAGTTTTCTTTTGCAAAGTAACCTACTGGTTCGGCACCCCAAGAGTTGTACCTGTGTCCAGCGATTTTTCTCTTACCCTTTACATTAAAGAAGTGATTGGGTAATCCAAGTAACTATAGAGCAGTACACTTAACAGGCACCACAAGTAAATTGATAGAAATAAGTATTACGAAAAAAATTGAGTATGACATGGCATTAAAAGGTATTTTAGTGAACTGTCACCAAAGGTTCTGACGGGGAGGTCATATTTTAGTAATACAGTGGAATTATACAAGTATTTAGAAGTAATAAAGAATTTGAGGAGGGAGATGGACATGATATTATTTTCCTTGATTTACAAAAAGCTTTTGACAAGGTAAAAAATGAAAGGCAAAGCATCCAACTAACAGAAATGGGAATTCAGGGCATTGTGTGCAAAACTGGCTTAAACGCAGGAAGGAGAGGATTATGGTGCAAGAAGCCTTATCAGAATTAGATAATCTTAAAAGTGGTTTCTCTCAGGGTTTAGAACTTGTACTGCTGCTTTGTTTAATATACATTAAAGATCTGGGTAAGAAAATGAAAAAATACAGAATCAGTTGAATCATTACAGAGTCTAAGGCACTGGGCCTTAAAAATAAACTTTATGAGTTGGTACCTTGGAGTCAGCAGACTTGTCATCAACATCCAGACAGTGAACAGAAGTCATAAAGAAGGCTAACAGAAGGTTAAATTATATAAAGTAGCACCATGTGTAGAGTGCAAGTCAATTGAGCTATGCTTACGCTCTATAATGCACTGGTGAGGCCTCACCTGGAGTACTGCAAGTAGTCTCAAAAGAACAAGACAGCTCTAGAATAAGTCCAGAGAAGAGCCGCAAAACTCTAGGACTGCAAAAATGACTTCCAAGGACAGAATGAGCATTTATACCCTTTCGATTTTAAATAGACAAAGAAGAAAAGAGGACATGATTAAAGCTTTTAAAATTATGAAAGGAATATGCGTAGTGGATGTTGGCTGTTACATGAAAATGGGTTCTTTAACAAGAATGTCAACACATGGAAACTCATTAAGGGTAAATTTTACACAAATGTTAGAAAGGTTTTCTTCACACAGAGAACCACAGACAAACAGAGATGGTACAGATTCAGTTTGATGTTATTTTGGAGAAATTAGGTGGATTGAATTGGCAAGCCTTGTTGAGATTAATGGAATGTTCATTTCAAACTGTTCTAATGTTCCGATATCTGGTTAGAACATTAGAACATTTCAAAGTTTTCTGCTTTCAATCCTCCCATTTGAAGATCTAAATAAAATGAAAGCTGGAAATTTAAAATTAGTTTTGCTTAAGAGACCACAGGGTAGCTTCTGCAGCTTGAAAAAGATTAAACCTGTGTTTGAAGTTATCAGACTAACAGTTGTCAACCAGCCAACAAAAATAAACTTGAAACTTGAAAATAATTATAATCAATCTACATTTTTTGCATCATTACTTTTACTTTTGACTTATTTGACAAGAATGTACTCTTTATACAGTATGTGACAATCAAGTTGAATAGGACTCAAATATTACTTTTATTATGTTCTCTTTCACATTCTGTTGTACATTAGATTAGATAAACGTTTATTAATCCCAAATGGAAATTCACATGCATACAGCAGTAGAAACATAAAAACAAGAATGCAGATTTACAAGGCAAATAATACAGCCAATTAATCAATTGATATGTAAATACAAATAAATAAATATAAATAAATAAACATATATTGTTCAGCTATATCAAAATAGTATTTCAAAATAAACTAAACGAGTGCCACGGGAGGAAGCACCGCAATGCCTGATAGCAATGGGCAAGAAAGACCCCCAGAGGTGCTTCTTAGCACACCATGGTGGAATGAGACTGTGGCTAAAATTGCTCCAAGAGAGGGGTTTGAGAATATATTTCATGATGGTATCCAATTTTGCCACCATCCTGTTTTCTACAACATCAGAGTTTGTCCTGTGGTGGCACTGGTGTTCCTGATAGTCAGGCATTGTGCTTCTTTTGAGCTCAAGTTTCTTCCCCAGGAGACAACAGCGTAGAACACCACACAGACTACTATGGACTGACAGAACATTTCCAGTAGCTTGCTGGACAAATCAAAAGACCTGAGTCTCCTTAGCAAGTACAGTATGCTCTGGCCCTTCTTGTACAGTACCACTGTGTTCTCAGACCAGCCCAGTTTGTATTTAAATTGACCCCTAGTTTAGTAACCACTAGTTTTGTTCCTCTTTGAGACCCGATAAATGAATGCTGCTATTTGGAATTATAATTTTCCTAGCATTTCAAACATAACCTCCTCTACTCTCCATAAAAAGTGTGAGATCAATATGTTCCATGAACCGATCTATAGGGTTGTAGTCCCAATAAAAAATAAATTATATTTGTAAAAATAATTGTAATGAATACTAATAATTCTAAAAATAAGAACTGTGATGATATACTTCAGTTTTAGGTACACATAGAAAATAGCGGTCTACACACTTAATTTGTATTTAACAAATTCTAGTCTTGTAGGGGGCGGCACGGTGGCGCAGTGGTAGCGCTGCTGCCTCGCAGTTAGGAGACCTGGGTTCGCTTCCCGGGTCCTCCCTGCGTGGAGTTTGCATGTTCTCCCCGTGTCTGCGTGGGTTTCCTCCGGGCGCTCCGGTTTCCTCCCACAGTCCAAAGACATGCAGGTTAGGTGGATTGGCGATTCTAAGTTGGCCGTAGTGTGTGCTTGGTGTGTGGGTGTGTTTGTGTGTGTCCTGCGGTGGGTTGGCACCCTGCCCAGGATTGGTTCCTGCCTTGTGCCCTGTGTTGGCTGGGATTGGCTCCAGCAGACCCCCGTGACCCTGTTCGGATTCAGCGGGTTGGATAATGGATGGATGGATGGATAGTCTTGTAGGGTCTCATTTGATCTTAATCAGCATGTCAACCAGCCAACAGATAAACCAGGCCATGCTCTGGATTTAGTCGTATCAAAGGGGCTTAATATTAATGTAACACAGATCTCTGATCATTACTGTATTCTTTTTACAGTAGCAATTATCTTTGACTAGAACCAAAGAGGAGTGTATAGTTAGGCAGCGTTATTTTGAACCATGGCTGCTGACAGATTTTCTAATATAATTAATAGCCTGAATTCACTGACTTTTCCAATGCAAGCAGTAATGTCAATAATATGGTCAAGCATTTCAATGTAAACATATGGGTTGCGGTTGACCTGATAGCATCCTGAAAAACATGTTAAGAAGATATCTATGGTCGTAGTCGGCGGAAAAGGGAGTGCTGTAGGGCAGAATGTCAATGGATAAAGACTGAACTAATGGTCCATTATGAAATCCTAAAGGCTCATATAGCTAAATGTAACTCAGCAGTTCATCTAGAGAGATAGCATCTTCCATCCATCCATTTCCCAACCCGTTGTATCCAAACACAGGGTCACGGGGGTCTGCTGGAACCAATCCCAGCCAACACAGAGCGCAAGCAAGGAACCAATCCCGGGCAGGGAGCCAACCCACCGCAGGAGACAGCATCTTATTTTTCTAAAATTATTAATAACAAGTTTTATTTTCATCCATTGATCACCTTTTAAACCCAGCTTCATTAGCACTAAAACCATCAGAAGCTAAAAGTAAAGATTTTGCAGTACTATGTTTAAAAAAATTAATATTAGACTTACTATAAAACCAACTTCAAATAAAAATTTTGTTGAGCCTCATTGAGCTCAGCATTGTAAATTAAGCTGCTTCACTAAAATGAGTTTATCTGAACTTCACTAAATACTTACTCAACTAAAGCAGTCCACTTGTGTATTAGACCCCATTCCTAGAGGCTTCTTTAAAGAAGTTTCTGATCTACTTAGCAACAACGTTCTTGACATAGTAAATTGTTCATTAGATTCTGGCATCTTTCCAGATTCTTTCAAAACTGCTGTAATTAATCTTTTGCTCAACAAAATAACCCTGATTACTCTATCTTAGACAACTATAAGCCAATCTCCAATATACCTTTTCCCACAAAAATTCTAGAAAAAGTAGTTTTTCGACAGTTAAGGGATTATTTGAAAAAAAGCATTCTTGATAAATGTCAGCAGGGTTTAGATCAAATCATAGTACTGAAACAGTTCTAGTGAAATTAGTAAATGATCTGCGAATCAACGCAGATGCAAATAAAATATCCATACTAGACTTGAGCTCAGCATTCGATACTCTAGATCATGATATTCTTATAAACTGCCTTAGCCAGGGGGTAGGGCTTTCAGGTACTGCCTTAGGCTGGAAGGAAATTCTTTGTCAAGTGTTATGGTGATTGTGCATCAAAAATATGTGATATTCTATATGGTGTACCACAGGGGTCTATTTTGGGACCATTATTATTTTTACTCTACGTACATGGATCTCTTAGGCCAGATAATTTCAAAATATAATGTAAATTACCATAGCTATGCCAGTGAAACACATCTCTATTTATCCATTGCACCTGATGCACCTAAACCCTTTAATCCAGTCTCTTACTAGTATAACAGATTGGATGAATATGAATTTCCTTAAATTAAACAAGGAAGAAACAGAATTGTAGTTATTATTACCAATAAACAAAGTAAGAATCTTAAAAATAAAATCATTTGGCCCTGGGAATCAAACCAGAGTTTAAGAATTTATGTGTTATTATTGACCTTAATTTTAGACTGCATATATTACCAAGACTTCTTTCTTCCATCTAAGGAACATCACAATGGTGCGATCTCTTATAACATTTAAAGATGCCAAAAAATGAATAGATGTGTTTGTATTTAGCTGAATGGATTACTGCAATGCTTGCTTATCGGGACATAAATCGGCAATGGCTTGTCCAGAATGCAGCAGCAAGGGTTTTACCAAAATGAAAAAATATGAGCTTATATCCCCAGTACAATCTGCCAGTGTCCTTTGGAAACAATTTAAAAATACTTCTACTTGTATATATAGCTTTAAACAATCTTGACCCTACCTACATCTCAGAATGCATGTTTCATTATGTATCAAATCTCAGTCTTAGATATACAAATTCTGGTTTGCTTGATATTCCCAGATCTAAGCATAAAAGAACTAGTGAGGCAGCATTCTGTTCTTATGCACCTAAAATTGTGAATAATTTACCAACAGAAATACGCCACAATACATCTGTTGAATATTTCAAAAAGCTTTTAAAAACCCTTTTTTAAAAATCTGGCTTTCCAGTAATTATATCATAATATAGTGATCTGATTATAAGTTTAGCTCCTTTATGCATTAATAAGTACTCAGCATTAATACATTACTCTTTTATATTTTATATTTTTGTCTCCCATCCTGTGTGGTGGTACTATGCACCACCCACACCTGCTCAGAGAACTCAGAACCCAGTCACTTGGGTTACTGGAGGAAATGAGGACTTGGAAACCTTATTATTATCAACTGTGCTAACTATATCAACTGTGCCCAGTAAAAGGTGGGCAACCAGCTTTCTTAGGTCATTCTGACTTTCATGATGCAGAAACTGATTACTCTCAGATGTAACTATTTGATTTACTCATTTCTGTCTTCCAACCGTGGCCCTCCAGAAGTTTTTTTCTCCTATGGCCCATCATAGGAGTTTTTTGTTTTCTTCTCCTGTGTGTCAGCTGGTGAACTTTATCTACATCCCAAATCCAACAGAAAAAGCAATGGATTGTTTTATTTGCTTTTGTTTCTTTTTATTAACTTTACTAACATCAAACTGTTTCTCCTTAATGGGTTGCTATGTACATACGGCTAGGTAAAATACAGATATATTTATTTTTATATATATTAATTAGATCTGGTTGTTCTATTATCTGCCTTAATGTATAAATATTTTAATTAGAAAACCTTTTTCAGATAAGAGTGAAGGTTTGTTTGGCACTTTAGTGGTTACATTTTGCTCAGCAATACCTGGTTGATTTTGTTTTTAGTATACTTACATTTATTAGAAATTAATATAGTATTAATTAATGATAATAATCCAGGTCAATGTGGTATATCTTTGTTTTTGTTGATTAATCTGTGGAAAAACACCTTGTGTTGCATGCAAATATAAGATAATAAAATTATATTATTATTATTAATACCAAATGCCAAAAATGCTCAGAAAATTATTGTAAGCTTGGGATTTTGTATTTAACTGTATATTGTTTTACTAAGGCTTAGAAATACTACCGAATCTGACAGTGATTTAGTGAGTAATATCTCAGTCTTCATTTGAGCTTTTGCTGCCACATTTAAATATGTCTAGACGAAGCTATAGCGTAAATCTTTTCTTGTTTTTCTTTTTCAGTGCTTTTGTGAGCAAATAATATTTCAGAAAAGTCAGATAACAGATCTTAGATGAAATATAGCCTTAAATAGACTCGTTAAACCATTGGATCATGCTTGGCAATATTTACTACTTAAGAATGCTGTAAGGACCCTCATAAATGACTCACACAGTAAGCTAGTTTTCTGCATTAGCTTTAAGAGTGATATTTTGTGTTTATTTATGATCCTGCAAAAAAAACAGTGCCCTACCATTGCCAATTGCCTGGTACATGGGGGCATCTCCAAAGCAATAAAGTAAGTCCACCTACTTCATGTCTATTTTTTCAGTCTTCCCTAGTTATACCATACCATTGTCTTTTCCTAAAACCCTTCTGTTTCTGAACCCTTTATGGCACAAATCTGCCTGTATTCATCCATCACCTCTGTCACTCAGCTCTCTGGGGATGTGCCCCACATTTTCACATCTTATTCCTTTCCAAAGCGACATGCATATACTGTTTTGGAAAATAGTGTGCACTCTCAAGACATGGATTAATGCCCGATAACATTCTTGCCTTGAAGCTGGTTTGGGCGGTAACTTCAGCAAGTTGATCCACACCAGCTCTAAGTATATGGCCAGGAATGCCTTCTGGAACTGCAGTTTTAATAAGCATTCACTCTCATTTAGGATCTCCTGACTTCATCTATAAACAGCTCGAGAACGTGATCACCTAGTGAAATATATGGCTCTGCTTGCTGTTTGCTTAACATTTCCTTAATATATTTTCACATGCACTGTTATTCTCTGTTGTTACCAGAAAAGTTTTTGAACATTTTGTAGTTGTTCTTCATAGATTTGAATTTTTTGGTAGCTCCTGGCTACTCTCAGTACGCCCTTGTTGTCAAATTTAAACACCACATCATAATCCTTGAGCATGGAAGGTTTTTCCCAATTTAACGTTGGTTTCTGACTAAGCAGCATTTTTATTTCTTTGATGGTTACAACCTCATAAACAAATGTCCTGAAGTAAACAGTTCCTCCTGACCCATTTTCGTCTTTGTTAGTTTGTTGAAAGGAGACGCCACTGAGAGGATATGGTCAGTGCAATCTAAATAGTCAACAGAGTTGATTCTGTCTCATCTTGCCATAGAGGGTCAGTAGAAGCCTGCTCTGAGCTGAGGATGATCCCATGCTGCTCTGGTCTTAATATGTATTTACTGCAACAAGTCTAACCTTGGGGATTAGTGCCATTGCATTGCAACTCAAAACTGTGGAATAGCAGCATATAAAGACCAAAACTAAGTACAGTTGCAGTGTGTTTTTTGGAATCAGAGACATGGGGACAAAGTTGTATACTAACTATAACCACTTTGTGAGCAGGTTTATTGGACATTACGGCAAGGAGGAAGAGGAGGAGGTTGGGAGCTGTGTGCTGCGTGGCAAGTGATGTTACAAAATAAATTCTGCATGCATCAGACAAACTGTTATTATCATGAAAAACCACAAATATGCCATTAAAAATATCTAAACCATATTTTATATTTAAATATGAACTGAAGTATAGCGTAATATTGAATCAAATATATTTAGCTCAATGCTACAGAAAAAGACAAGTGATGCATGGAATATTTATATTTCGTAACATAAGAAATCGAAAAATAAGGATCAACATACTATACATTTAGCAATTAGTCTTTAGTTAAAAGACACAGAGTCAATGTCTTTAAATAAGAAATCACTCAGTCACTGGTTTGGACAGTGCACATTAAAAGATATGTATTATATAGCACTTATCTTCTGTTGTGAAATTGCATCTCCACCCTCCAATTCTTTATGAATACTGTCCAGCCTAGCGCTGACTAGGTATTTTATATGCTTTGATGACTGCTGTATTAATTTGATTATTAGAAAAAGCTGGCTGCATAATGAATGACAAGTATTAACTCTTCTGTATTAGCTACGTAATTGAGAAAATGAGTAATAGCATTACCAGATTAAGACCCCCACAGGCTTCAGTGTGTCAGACGCATATATTTACACTCTGTGAACATCAGAAATAAAAATAAAATGAGGCGGGGAGAAATCTCCCTAGGAAGTTTAAAGCCAGCAGTCACTCATACATTAGATCAAGGGGTGGTGATATAATGTACAAGCAAACACGAATGTGTATTTGGAGCGAAGAGTACGGAGTACTGCTGAAACAGAAAAATGCTGGTGCTATTGTGAGAGGTGGCAAGACATTAGACATTTCATTACTGTAGCTGCAACACAGTTACTTTTTGGTAGAAGAGAAACTCCTTGGGCACAATCTACAGGTCATTTGATGACAGCAGATGAAATCTGAAGTAATTCTGACCTTCCAGTTTGGAGTTGGGGGGAGGGGCATTATTTTGGGCAGGGATGATGTCAACATCTTAAAATCTTGTTGCAGTTACTGTTGAATATTGCCTAACAAGCAATGCAGTAATGCACAAAATATAAATTTGATTTTACTATTGCCATAGGTTCTCTTAATAGTACAACAGAATTAATCAGTAGGACATACATGTTTACCTTAAGAAAGATAAAGTAATACCTCTTACCTTAGGTGACATGCATACATGTGAGGAGGTGGGTGATGATTCGCGGGTTCGGTGGTGGATTTGGTACAACACCTGCATTACTTTTTTCATGCATATGCTAGGGTGTGTACCCAGACCCAGATTACTCTGATGGTAGATCATCAATGAGTTAACAAAGAGACAATTATGTTTCACATACCATTTCACAAAGTTTACCTTTCATTGTCATTACTTTCTGTATACATTCTATAGGTTTCATGTCCTTTTCATACACTTGATGTGAGTAACATTTACAATGACAGTGGCAATGACATTTAAATCTAATGTAGCTTAATGATCACAATTACATTTATCGAATTTACATGTGGATGTACTTTTACCCTGTTCTCTTTTCCTTTAAATCGAGAGAAATGGGCAGCTGAAAGTTTTTAAATGAGTGAGGATGAGCACCCTGCCATTAGCTGGCAATTAGATGTCCAACTGAGAAACACAAAACAACAAGACTAAACCTGGTATTGATATTGTTCCATTGCTCACTGCAACAGCACTTAGACCTGACGATCGTCCCTTCTTAGTAATGTACTACATAGTCTGGTCTTGATCTGCAGTTAGTATGGTACTGTGTCAGGTAAACTCTAATTAACCCAGGGTGTTTTAAAAGCCTAGGCCTCAATTTATCAATCTTATTTTCAACCAGTCACATTTGTGAGTAGCTAAATAAGCTGTGATCAGTTTTAAATCAAAAAATACACACAAGACAAGGATTAAAACAGACAGAAAACTGGATTTTAATAAATATTGTTCATTTTTATTTCATAGCTTTGTTGTTAGTTCTTTTTCTTGTGAAATGGATAACTCATTTATCATAATAATACATAGTATAATTTATAGCATACTAGTCAGGTACTTATGAACTGGAGTCCTACTCCACCACTGGCCTGCACTCACACTGTGCTTATCGTTCTGGGCCCAGGCCCACTTTCGTCATGACCATGCGACTTCATGTAAAGTCAAAACAAGATCCGAACACAAAGTGACAGCATGCATGTCAAAATGATTTTACTTATTTTGTGGTTGTTTTTGGAGTCGTGTACTTTCTTGTCATGTAACGCTCTACCGTCTTACAGATTTATTGATTGTGCAGCTCAGCATTTTGCTGTCAATCATGCTGCATGTACGAGAAGATTTTAATGGTGACAAATGAGGTTAAGGGAGAAATTTGTAGCTTTTCTTGCCAACTACAATTCACATTCATGTGTAAGGTGAGAAAAAACCTGTTTTTTTACTTAAATTGAATTGAATGAAATGAGAATTGCACTATTTGACTTGTCACATTATTGATATCATGTCTGCTTTTCATGCTTGGGCACGTTTAGCGATCACACTGTTCCAGAATCCTACTAAACTGTAATCGGGCCCACTGCTTCCAAGCAGGGCAGGGCACGGTAGGGCTGACCCGGCACTGAGCAATCACACTAGTCAAATGAACTAGACTTTGCATGGTTGCATGCAGTGAAACTTGCTCGGACACAGAACAAACTGCCAGTGGGAGTACACCCTTAAACCCCTAGCTAAACAATTGTCCAGGAGCAAATCAAACATGTCTATTAATAAAAACAGATACACAACAGATAGAGACAGCGAGGTTTATGATTTCTTAAGGGACACTGCTAACATATTCAGTATAAATTACTGAATGCAGAAGATGGAAATTAATAATTCAAAGAAAATAAAAAGATAAAAAATATCTTTATATAAAAGAATAAAATAACAAACATCAAATGGATAGTAATGACTGAATGGTGTGAGTATCATACACTTTTCAGAACAACGTGGAACAGA
>JANRMT010028174.1:69065481-69078937 GCA_026402145.1 Polypterus bichir lapradei
GTAGTTTTACTGCACCATACTTTTTACTTTTACTTGAGTACATTTGTTAAGAAGAAATGCTACTCTTACTCTGCTACATTGGGCAACACTCAAATCGTTACTTTTTTTCCATTAGATAAAGTCTGACAGACAATTTTCAATCTGCTCTTTGTAGCGTATGCTGTCAAGTTGCTCACATGCCTTCCATTGCATCTACAGCTCTGACGCGAGGTTTTGGATGTTCCCCAAATCAAGGCGCTGCAGCTTTGAGGACAGATGTTGCATTTTTCATTTGAAAGCATTAACTGAGCTAATTATATTGACCATGGTTTTCTCTTTTCCTTGCAGCTGTAAATTAAGCTCATTTAACATGTTGGTCAAATCGGAAAAAAAATACCAAGTCTAGCGGCCATTGATTGTTATTAAGTTGCTTGTATTCTGCATGTTTAATGACAAGGAGAAACTCCTTTTTTTCCAGGCCAGGCCAGGGGTCTTGAAATCTGAGCAGGAATTTCTCCCTAGTCATCTGCCTCAACAAAGGCATCTTTTATCAACTCTCCATCTTGGAAGGACTTCTTATGCTTAATGATCGAGTGACTCAACCAGAACGATGCTTAGGTGTGTCTG
Source organism: Polypterus bichir lapradei (assembly GCA_026402145.1). Classification (NCBI taxonomy): domain Eukaryota; kingdom Metazoa; phylum Chordata; class Cladistia; order Polypteriformes; family Polypteridae; genus Polypterus; species Polypterus bichir. The sequence goes on from JANRMT010028174.1 coordinate 69,066,088, forward strand.
CCTTTGCTTTTGAATTCAGCCGAGTGAAAAATGACGGCTGACCGATTAACTGCGATTTTAGCTCCCAGTTATTTCTCTTTCTCAGATTGCTTTTCGGAAAGAAGTCAGTTTCGTAGTTTTTATGAACAGTTTGAAAGTGCCTTTCCACATTTTCCTTCTTTGGAATAGCAATGATAGATTGATAGATCAGAGAAACGCACTTCGATTGTGACATTGTGAGAGAAAAAAAATCCCCTTCCAATTCCACATGCAGTCCATAACCAACATTTTTTTTAAATCCCTTCTTTAGTCGATATAAATTGAAAGGCTAACTAGATCACTTAGATAGCCGGAGTTTTGCAGTAGCTTGCACGTTTGATCGTGGGTGCGGGATGACCAGTTTGTTAGAAGAAAAGAGATTTCAGACTGGCCTCCCTGTATGTCAGCCAAGTGGCAAATGCCATAGGGAGGATAAATGATAGGCTAACATTTAAAAAAAATTTTTTTTGAATGAAACACAATCTACCTGCACTACCTTTCTGATCTACCGGTCGATTGCGATCAATGTATTGGGTACCCCTGCTGTAGGAAGAAGGATGTATCCAAGAAAAGTAATGTAGTAAATCTTCTGAGGATAACATTAGACAACAAAGGAGATCTTGATATGCCATTCATACTAAAACATTAACAGTTTCTCGTTAGAATAGCTTTTGCAAAAACAATTAACAAATCTCAGCCAAACATTTGAAAAAGTCATTTTATTTAATAGAGAGAAAGAAACAAAATTCAATCATGGACAGTTATACATTGCGTTGTGACGATGAAAGAACAAACACAGAATCAAAATGCAATGCGATATTGACAAAAATTTTATTCAAAAAATTGTTTTTACTGGTTTTACAGTAAAAGTGTACGTTTAAAAAGTATTTGCTTATTAATTTCAAAGCCAAACGGAACAAAATCGTATTACGCAATGAATAACTCTATCGCAACATGAAACATAATTTACTTTCAAATTATTACGTTTTACTATTTTTTAATATGGTTAATTACTCGTTATAATGTAAAATAGTTAGTTCTATTATGCATAAGTAATCATTCCCATGAAAATAAAAATCTGTTTGAATTGTACATCCGCATCCCCATATGCTAGCAGTAGAACCTCAAAGAGGCTAGCGCGTAGTGCAGGCCCGGGTATTGGCAAGCGAAGTGAGCACCGGGCAAAGCCCCCTATTTTATTTACATTTAAATATTTTCACGTGTTGTTTCTATGCCATTATTTTTTTCTCAGGTGCTGCCATTCACTGGAACAGTGCAAAATTAGTGGGTGCCCCTACACCACAGAAGGTCCTGGAGGGGCCCTCATTTACAGTGGAACCCTGATTTATCATTTCTATCTTGCATTTCCATACATATAACATTGGATGTTTTGAAACATAAAACATCAATTGCACGAACAAGCGCAAGTCTTATAAGACTATGTTCACACTGCAGTTAAAAGTGAATGTATTGTGAGTTTTGCCTCAGATTTGTGACTGCACAGATTAAATTGGCAAGAGATCTAAATATGGTATGAGTACAGATGTTTATCTTGAATGTGCCTCACATGTGCACAATTAATAAAAAGATTTTGTCAGACAGTTGCTGTTTTACTTTACATTTTTTCAGTGCAGAATGTCCGTGGATTTGTAAGCTTGTGGTAGGAAGGAAGAAAAATAGGAAACCAAAGATCAGAGATGTCAGTTTGTGAACATCTATTACTGTCAGTATTCTGCGAGTGGCTCAATAGACAAGTGAGAGTGTGATAGTGGTTGCACTAAAATTAATATAGTTCTTTTAGTTCAATTTTATTTCTCTAATACTGTTACTAATAATGATAACAGTAGTAATATTAATAAGCTAATGTGCAATTGCTATTTGCACAGATTGAGTGGTGAATCATCAAGGACCACGCTTTTCTGAAGAATCGCCAACTGGCAAATTACATGTTGATAACAATATGCGAACACCAATGGAGACTTCTGAATTTTGTTGCTACTGCTTATTGGTCAGGCTGGGTGTACGCTTATTTCAAAAATGCACTCAGTACTGTCCTGATTATCCCATAATCCTCTGCTACTAGAGGACTGAATGCACTGGATTCAGTGCTGGCATATTTCCTCCATATGCTGGTAGAAGGACTTGTCCAGTTAGTAAGCCAGGAGGTGTGCATGCCTGACTGCAGTGCAGTATTGCCACAGATACCATGGTCTTTTTTAAGGAGAACAGATGTAAATATCTTAATTTCAAATTTAAACAGATGGAAAGGCTACTGATTTTTTTTTTGCAAATCTGATTGGAATTAAGTGAGATGAGTACAACCACAAAATTAACATCCACCTTGTCAATTCCAGGTGGTCCTTTACAATTACAGAAACCTTACCCAATATAAAGATTAGTACACCTGCTTTCATTTCACCACCCTTTGTTTAGGGTCTGATTGCTTTTAATTGAGTTTTGCTTACATTCTACAGCTGCCAATACTCAGGTTCAACCTCAATCACTGACACAGTATAGTTTTCTACAGTATATCTCTTTCTATGGGGGGTCATTAAAGTCGTCAGGCACGTACAGTTAATCTTTATGTTGTTCTCTTCACATTATTACATACTAGAGCACTGAGCAGAAGGCAGAAAGCACAAATTGATTGATATTTAAATGTAATACACAAACAAATGTTCCAGAAAAAGTGAATTACTCTAAGTTACAAATTGTGAATACTGCATATTCTAAATGACAGATGGCACCATTGGAGAAGACCACAAGAAAATCCAGGATGATATGTTTCTTTTTTTCTAAAATTAATATTTATTAATGGGCACATAAGCCTTGCATGCAGAATATATGTTAAACATCAAACCAAGCTTTACTCAATGTTTTTTATACAAAAAATAATTAAGAATACACATACAAAATACATTTTAAACACCAAGGCCAGCTCTACTCATGTTGTTTATGCAAAAGGAGTAAGAACAAACAGAAAAAAAATGCTAGGCAAGAGTCCAGGGATGCAATGGTTGTGTGTGTTTTGAGCAGATCCAACTCTGGGATCAGTCTGTTCTAATGCTGCTTCTCCCATCTGCTTTGAGGCCATGTGAGAAATAAATAAGAGAGCTCTGTATTGACTGCTGAAGTATAATCGCTGTGATTTATACTTGAAATTGCTTTACTTATTTATGCCATACACATGGAAAGGAGGGCAGTGTTTGCTGTAATGCAGTTGACTGACAAGTAGCTCACCAAGCAGACCAAGTGATGACCTGTACAGGTTGACTCAAAGAGAGTAAAGAATATTAGATATGTCTTTTCTGTGTTTGGCTTCCATCTTCAATTATTTTGAGAGAAATGGAGTAAGAACATAAGAAGTAAGGAAGAGGTATGAGACAAGGACACAATTATGCAGTGCGTATTGTCGAAATATCACCATAAAAAAAGAAAACTCCACAAAAATAAAGTTTTGGGGACCGTCCCCATATATTGTCCTGCGGACAAATAAAGCAAAAGTGACGAAATGAATGATCAAAAGTACTTTATTTGTAACAGTTGACAAAGTCTATTAAACAAAATGGCGTTTTTATAGAGAGTTGAATTATGGGAACAGTAAATGGTTGGCACGAAGTGACACTGAATTCTGGAGTCAGAAACAGCGTCATTTTACAGGAACCGGACGTGACGTCAATCATGATGGCTGGAAGTGATGTCATATGGAGTTGCCGGAAGTGACGTCATGGCGTCCATTTTGGAACCCGGAAATAGTGGTGATCATTTCTCATTGGTTTTCCTGTTGAGAGAAGAGGTTCAGGTAAGTACCACGTGACAAACCTTCATGTCGTGATATTTCACTCACCTTTGGACTTTTTGACTGCCTCCTAATCGTATGTGTGTGATAGTATATAAAGTATTAAACCTCTTGGAAGTTTTCATATTTTATTGTTATACAACATTTAATCACAGTGGTTTTAATTTGGCTTTTTTGATACTGATCAACAGAACAAGACTATGATGTGAAAACAGAACTCTGCAAAATACTCCAAATTATTACAAATATAAAACACAAAATAACTGGTCATTTAAGTATTCACCTCTTTAGAGTAATATAACAGACCTAAATCATCACTGGTGCAGCCAATTGGTTTTATAAGTCACACAGTTAGATCAATAGAGATTACCCATCTGGGGTTGCAATTTGCTGTAGTAGAACTGCATCTTAAACAGAAGGTCTAACTTGTGTTGAGTCAGTATGGTGGCCTAAACAATGACAGCTAAAGAACACTTCAGACAAATCTTTGAAAAGATGATTGAAAAGTACAAGTTAGGAAATAAAAAAAATATCCAAGTGACTCTCTTGGAGTCCAGTGCAATAAATAATTAAGAAACTGAAAATGTATGGCACAGCTGTAAATCTGCCCAAAGCAGGCTATCCACAACAAAACTGAGTGATGGTGCAAGAAGAAGAGGGAGGTAGGCCAAAAGAGACCTCTGAAGATGTTAAAAGCTACAGTAGATGAGATTGGGGAGACTGCATGCAACAACTGTTGCCCTGATGTTTCACCAGTGGCAGCTTTATGGGAGAGTGGAAAAGGGACAGTCACTGTTAAAAAACTTCATTTGATATCTTGGGCTAGAGTTTGCCAGGAGGCACATGGAAGACTCTGAAGTCAGCTGGAAGACAGTTCTATTGGTTGGTAAGACCAGAACTGAGCTGCTCAGCCACCAGACAAAATGGCATGTTTGCCACAAGCCAAACACTATAAATTATCAGTAAAACACATCATCCCCAGTGCGAAGCATCATTATACTGTGGGATACTTCACTTCAGCAGGCCCTGAAAGCCTCGTAAAGGCAGGCCTGGTTCTAAAGGTGAAGCAGCCATCGTGCCATTTAATTTCAGCCGGGCCCTCACCCTATAATACCTTCACTTGTTTTCTAAATCAGTGTATTTAAAATTAAAAATTTTCGCAATTTCCTTAATGTCAAAAAAAATTAAAGAAAATTTCTTCGTAGGTAGAAGAAAACTTGACTTACGCAATTAACGAGTTGGCGACAAGTTTAATTAATTCATCAGTAAAATTCCGATTAACACTACAAAAATGTTTGATTGATGGGCTGCGTACTTGATCTGCCACAATTCACATGTTGTGACTTGCCCATTTTTCTTTGAAGCAAGTTACCAACATTTGACGGGAAAAGACGAGCCCCATGCCGAGCCTGCATTTTGTTGTGGGTGGCCGCCCTCTATGTTCGGCTGCCTTCGTGAATGCACCCTTTGCACAACCGGCAGAACCAAGCCTGCATAAAGGTATAGGGCAAAATTAATGCAGCAAAGCAGTCTGCAAGATACCTGTGTCTTTGGAGATTTGTTTTCCAGCTAGACAGTGATCGCAAGCATAAAGTCAAATCTACATAAGAATGGCTTAAAAACAACAAAGTTAACGTCCTGGGGTCTCATTTATAATGTGTTGCAAGTTTTACTGGGTATGAAAATATACATACACCAAATTAACAGGAAAATGCACATCAGATTTAAAAAATACATTTCTACACAATTTAGCCGTTACAAATCCCAATCACTTTTAAATATTCATGCATGAACACGCCTTGACCACTGCCCTGAAATATCCATATAAACACTGTTATACCTGCCTCGCACTCTCCACCTTGCATTTTTTTAATTTGCACTGCTCTTTTTTTTATTGCTCTTTAATTAATATTGTTTTTATCAGTAAGCTGCTGCTGGAGTATGTGAATTTCCCCTTGGGGATTAATAAAGTATCTATCTATCTATGGAGCATGTTAATCAGTCTCATATACATATACAGTCACAGCGTTGTAGAATTTCATTGACTGGTAGAATAGCTCACATCTGATGCATCAAGACATTGCCTCCTACATTCAAAAGTATCTGGCTGTGGTCTGCAATTCATCCGGTAACATTACCAACAGTGTTGGGTTCAAGAGGCTCCCAAAAGAGAGATGGGAGCTTGGAACAAGAACCTGCATTGTCACAAATGGTAGTGTGACATCACACTTAGTCATCTGAAGATCCTTGTAAGAGAAGACCTCATTTTTCCTATGTTCCATTACAATAACGCATCATCTTTTCTTCTGCTGTTTTCTGTGGCCCTGATAGCAATTAGCACTTCAGAAGAAACCAGCATTAAACATTTTTATTATGCTTGAATGTAATATCCTTTAGCTATTAATTTTGGAATGGAAGAAGAGTTTAATTATTAGTTTCAGTTAAGAGTGAAATTAATTTTCTCAGAAAATATGTTTATCGTGCAGGATACAGACTCATCTTATGCCATGGCAATTGACCAGGTCTGCTTCTAAAGCCACATTACCTAAATTCCATTTGCAAACAAACCTCAACTGAATTATCTAGAAACGTTTTCAAAAATCAGATGAGATATTAAGTATTCTCTTTTGCTCCTTCGTGGTGTTTTCCAAAAACTGCAAAGCTGGCATCACAATACAAAATAGAATTTCTAATCAAATATTATGTCAGATTTACTAGCTGTAGTTAATGAAGGTTGTTGATTCTGGGGCTGTGAAACTACACAACTTGGAATCAGAGGGTGTGACTGGCTATGTGGTTTCCTGTTAAGTTTTCAACCAATTTCCAAATTTTGTATTAGACAGTAAAGGTGCCACAAGACCACCTTAATTTATTTAAATTAATGTTTACTGGCTGCCAGTTAGCCTAGAGACTGAACAAGTGATTACCTTTTATGTTGAGTTCACCCACCATATTGACCTATCTTTAATCAATTTTAGAACAAACAAATACTGTACGTGGGCATTTCTTAGGTTTAACAAGTCTCTCATCTGTTTGCACAGTTCAAAACACTTCTTTAGTAGTTCTTTCTTCTTTATTGAACCCACTTTTGTCAATTCACATATATTAAGCCCACCCCTATGACTGGCTACTCACTACCATAAAACTGAACCAGTCACAGAGTAGCTGGGGGTGTCACATTACACTACTAATAGTTAAGGGTGTGTGCAGCTCCTGTCAGTGACTTGCTGTGATTTCTCTAAGATTAAATAAATGAAGAATAGGACAAAAAATGGTTGGTAAAGTTGTGTACTGTTACACTGTGACTAGTTGATTGTAGCAATAAAGTGGCAGTGTAAATATAATGGCTCATTAAGTGGCTTTAAAGTATATGGAATCAAACAGGTTCATAAAGGTGTGGTCCTGGTTTGATGAAACATGTAACATCATGGCATGCTCAGCATTATGCATGATGTGCAAGCCTTGTTGCTTAAACTTATGGGAAAATATTTTTATGGGAGAGATGACAACGTTCACTGAGGTTTCATGAGGTACAGAGAACAGAGTTACAATTCAGAGGAAGGGACACTATCATTGCCTTTTTTATTCTACTGAACAAAACTATGTATGAAGCTCCTTAAGTGAAAAAAAAAATGACTGGAGGTAAAAAGAGAATTTTGATGTGATAAAAAAAATTGATAGGAAAGAAAAATGTGATTTAATGGAATGGGGAAAATAATATGAAATACTTGTGTTCTCCTGCAAAATGTGTGCCTTTTTTCTCAAAAGTATTTCCGGTACAAAATCAGGCTTTTGAAGTTTTAAGATGTTAGGAGAAGACACACAATCAACCCTCATGACAATTTGACTGAAACAAAGCAAATGAACACAACACCTGCTGTGAGAGTGACTGCTGTGTTCACATGCTGAATTTCAATCAATTTTTCTTTTTTGTTATCTTTTGTTGAATTTATTAAAAGCATGTAACATTCCATACAATCAAGTCAAACTTAAAAAAACTAAATTCAATTCAACCCTCACACGTGAGAAAGAGAGGAAGGTCAACAGTCAGAGTAAAACTTTGAGAGTAGTAAAGAGGGAAAGGAGTCCTCCCCAATATACTGTAAGTGCTTATTCTAAAGTGTTATTGATTAGATCCTTTTAGGTTTTAAAAAAAAGTTTTGAACAGGACCTCTAAGTGAGAATTAGATTTTTCTAATTACAAATAGTATATAACATCACACTTAAAAAAGGTGGGCTAGGATTCTTCCAATTGAGCAAGGTAAGTCTACGTGCTAATAATGAAGTAAAGGCAATTACAGTTTGTTTGTCCTTCTCCACTTTAAACCCATCTGGAACTACACCAAACTAGCTGTTGATGGGTTAGGAGGAAATGTGACACCAAGGTTGTCCGATAGGCATTTAAAAATTTTTGTCAAGAAAGATGTTAATTTGGTGCAGGCCAAAACATGTGGCCTAGTGAGGCTGGAGCTTCACTACAACGTTTGCAGGTTGGATCTTGCCCTGGAAACATTATGGACAATTTTAAATAAGGTAGAGGTGTTTGATAAAATATTTTAAGTTGAAAAATTGAATGCTTTGCATATATGGATTGAATGCTGTGCATGGCTGCCTTCCACTCCTTTTCTGAAATGTTGAGAGATCCTTTTCTCACTATACTCTGGGATCTTTGAAAGGTAGGGACATTAAAATGTTTTCATATATTCTAAAAATGCTGTCTGAGTCTTCAAGACTGATCAATATTTCTTTTGGAATACAAATACATGGGAGGTGAAGAAATCAGGCAGATTTCGTTTAGTTTCTAATTTGAAAATAGTGGAAAAATTGTGTTGATGGGAATCTAAATTTGGAGTGTAATTGTTTGTAGGATGCAAAGACATTATTTATATACAAATCACTAAATGATTTAATCCAATATGTTTTCCAAACATTAAAAACTATGTTAAGTTTTGAGACAGTGGAAAAAGGTGGTTATCATATAGAGGTGCCACAGATAAAAGCTTCTTTAACATGAAGTGGTTCCTACATTGGTTCCATATTCTGTTTGAATGAAGGACAATTGGATTGTTAGTATATTGACGATACCTTGTATTTACTGGTGTACAAAACAAGCAATATAAAGAAGTACTGCAGGATTTCATTTCTATTGCAGACCATGCTAGTGTGTGTTCATTTATCTGTGTCAATTTCCAAGTTTTTATAGCTTGTATATTTGCTGCACAGTAATACAGTTGAAAATTAGGTAGAGCCATGTCACCGTCTGATTTAAGTCATTGTACGGTCGTCTTTTGGATGCATGGGTATTTCAAATTCCAAATAAATTAGGTTATGATTGAATCTAATTTCTCAAAAAATTGTTTGTTAATGTATATGGGGTTGTTTTGAAATTGAAGCAGAAGCTTAGGAAGAATATTCATCTTGATAATGTTAATTCTCCCAGCTAAACTAAGATGAAGGGTAGACCACCTATGCACATCTTTGAAAGTTTCAAAATGTTTTTGAAAAAGAGCATTATATTTACTTGTAATGTTTACCCCTAAGTATTTAAACTGATCTGCAATGATACACAGGAAGTAGTCTAATCTAGTGTTTTTTGCTAGAGAATTCACTGGAAAAAGCACACTTTTGAGTGCAGATATCTTTTGAAATTCTGCTAGTGCAGTTAGGGTGCAGGCACAGAATTTTATGGGTCTCATATATACAGTACCATATCATCTACATATAATGATATTTTCTGTTCACGCCCTTCTCTGAAAATGCCTTTCTCTCTGATGCATTTTGATAGTAAACAGCCAATGGCTCAATGGTGATTACAAATAGAAGTGGTGATGGGGGCATCCCTGTCTAGTACCAGGTTCTAGTTTGAAGTAGTCTGAAATAATGTTGTTTATATAAATTGAAGCTTCTGGACTGGTATACAGTAGTTTGATCCATGCATATATGTTTGGACCAAACCCAAATTTATGCAATGTGGTGAACTGGTAATCCCATTCAACCCTATCAAATGCTTTTTCTGTATTCAAAGATAATATGATCTCCGGAGTGTTAGACATTATGGGTGAATATATTTCATTAAATACGCATCAAAGATTTGAAACTAAGTGTCTATCTTTAATAAATCTGGTTTGGTCTTGTGATATTACTGAAGGAAGCACTTTCTCAATCCTTCCTGCTAGAGCTTTGGAGAGAATCTTAATATCATTATTCAGAAGCAAGACTGGTCTGTAGAGATGCACATTGTAATATTTCCTTATTTTTCTTAGGAAAAATGGTAATTAATGCTTGGTGAAAGTTTGAGGTAGAAGAATATTGTCTCAGACTTCTATAAATGTTGCTAATAAAAGGGTAGCTAAGTTAATTGAATTTTTTTTATAAAATTCAGCTGGGTAGCCATCAGGACCTGGTGTTTTCCCACTCTGAAGTGAGTTTATTGTGTCTAGCAATTCTGATAGTGTCAGAGGTTTATCCAATTCCTCTGAGACTATCTAGCTGTGGTGTCCATAATGTATCAAAAAACACATTAGACTGAGACTTGTATTCTTTAAACTGAGTAGAATATAAGGACTTAATAATACAGGTAGCCCCCAAGTTACAGACATCCGACGCATGCACCTCAGTAACTACTGCTTCGTCATCTTCGGCCTGGGGACGCTGCAAGCGGTGGCTGGATGGAGGCTGGAAGGGGGCGATTTCGCTGCTTGCACAGTGTAGTGTCCCTCGGGTGGCTTCTGGTGGCAAGCGGTGACCCGTGGTCCATAGTAACCGGTGCCACAGCTATCACTCGTATGCAGGACAGAGGCTTGATGGGACGGTTCGCTGCCCACCCACCATGCCGCCGCAGCTCCTACTCCTGACTGGACGCAGGCTGGATGGAGCGGAGTGGGGTGGGTGGCTGGTAATGCTGCAAGCGGTGACCCGGTTGTAGCTGAACAGAGGCCACTGAGGGTGAACGGAGCGGTGGGGGGTAGCATTGTAGTGTGCCTCGGGTGGCTGCCTTTTGAATGGGGGCGGTGGTGGGCAATTCACTACCCACCTTTAGCTGCACTGTGTTCATTCTTGGTTGGCGGACGCTGCAGGCAGCATACTGTAGTAGAGGTGACTGTGAGGTGGGAGTGTGGTGAACTGCCCTTCGCCGCCCCCATTCTTTCTCAGGAGTAAGCCTGCTTGTACTGTTACGCACATGGCAGGAAGTTGTCTCTTGTCAGTACATCAGATGTGTTGATGACGGGTGCCTTCCTGCTCTGATAGTGTGTACAGTGCTGTGTAGAAGAGCTCATCTTAACCTTTTGTCTTCACCCTTCAAGAATATTTCTGAAACATAAATCTGATGCAAGTGCTGGTGATACAGTAAAGAAGAGAAAAACCATCACCATTGAAAATAAAGTAGAAATAATAAAAAGGTCAGAGAGAAATGAAACTCCCATCATTCATTGGCAGAGCACTTACTCTGTCGGTCAACAATAACATTTATTAAAATAATGTACCTGTTCTGACTTACATACAAATTCAACAAGTATAACCTACAGTCCCTATCTCGTACGTAACCCGGGTACTGCCTGTAGTCTCTTAATGTGTGCATTATATTTTTATGGTCAATGATTTTTTGGGTCTGATAAGTTATGATCAATTAAACACTATGTGATTATTTTTGCTGTGTTAGATGTTATCGGCCCTGTAGCCGAAAAGCACAATTAAAGTCCTTGGCCATTATAATTATAATTTGAGTGTTCAAGTTAGGAATGGATGCAAATATGTTTTGGATGAAGTCTCTATTATCCACATTGGGTGCGTAGGTATTATCAAAATTACTTTACAATTAAATAAATTACCCAATATCGCCCTTCAGGATCAGATATTACATCTGATACTAAAAATGAAATTGTTCTATGAATTAAGATTCCCACACCCCTAGTTTTCTTTGTATACCTGGGATGGAATATTTGGACAGTCCAATCTCTTTGCAACCGAAAGTGATCCTTACTGATTAAGTGAGTCTCCTGTAAAAATACTGTCTTGGCGTTTAGACCTGTTAGATGAGAGAATACTTTCTTCTTTAATTCATGATTGAGACCTTTGACATTTCAGCTCACAAAGTTCACTATATGGTCATAGAGACATTGCTTCTGAACTTTTGTTGTCATTTTATAGTCTTAAATTAGGGTAGTACATTATTACATATGATAGCTTTAATCCTAATTTCCAGTACTGCCAGGAGTTATAGCTATGAAGCCTTGTTGTGTTGGCACTTACAATTGTGAGGACCAAAATGAACAGTCCAAGCTGAAGGTAACGATCACCTCAATGATCACTACAATATCTACCACATTCAGAGGGGAGATCAATTAATATATATTAATTTATTATTAATATTATATTAATATTCAAGAGTAATATAAAGATTACAAAGGATATAAGGAAAAGTATAAAGGACATAAGCGTGTCAAATAAGAAGCTGCTTCAGGATATTAAAGACTTGGAGAAACATTTAAGTAATGGTTTTGAGGCAACCACATACTTGGACCAAACACCTCAAAACCTAGAAGCCTTATTGTACATTTCAACGAATTACAATCTAAAGTAAATCAAATGTCACTTCTCAGACCGAAACATCAGATTATATCTGAAAATAACCGCATTCACCTTTAACAGCTGCTAACCATACCACATTTTAAAGCATTAAACAGTGCTTAGGCGAAGCTGAATTCAGATAGAGCCTCTTGTATCCTGTTATATTGAGAGTGGACATTCAAGGCAAGTTGTACATTTTTAGCTCTCCGGATGAAGCAGAAAAAGAGCTAAAAAAATTGATCCCAACACTTTTTGAAATACGATCGTGAGTCGCATTGTGTCCTGGCATGGCAAAGAAGATTCAACCTGCAATTTCACCTATTTGTAATGAGACTTTTGCCATAATTATGCATTCTATTTCTTTCCCAGCTACTTTAACATTTTAATTACAATTATAATTGTATGTATATGTGCATATATATATATATATATATATATATATATATATATATATACACAATACCT
>JANRMT010028174.1:69079037-69103682 GCA_026402145.1 Polypterus bichir lapradei
AACAACGTGGGGAGAGGTACAGCGACTCGAACCGAGACTGGCACAAGAGTGAGGATGGCCTTGATAGACTTCCTACTCCTGAGGTCCAGCCTCTCCCTCCCCTCCGCCCTCAGCCTGTCTCTCGGATTTGCACAAATAAATCAGTGCCACAACCAAGCTATAATACTTAGCACGATGAGAGAAGTCGCAAAATCAACCGGAGTGTTCTAAATCCGTTAAGTAGTTCTCTTATAAATAGTGGATAGACAGACGTTGGATTTTATATATATATATATATAGATATTTATATGTATACATTTGTTTTCCAAACAGGTCTGTTTTAACATCATATCCTTGGGTTATTGTATTAGGATTGTAGTATCATACTTTATCCCCTCTCAATAGGTACTGTTCAACATCACCGTGGGTTTATTCTTTCAGGCATGTTCAGGATTATATTCTAGGTTTATAGTATTTGGACAATTTTTCCAATAGATATCTCTACTTTATTCCTTATACGCTGCTGCCTGGGGGCTTGTTTTGTTCTGGATGTGCTCTATCTCTAGGCATGTCAGAGGACTGGGACTTTGTGAAGTGTGGTCCAGCCTCATTTGGGGAGGCAAAATGGGGGGAGGGGGGGGGTCTATCCTTTTTATCCCAACAATTCAGTCAATTTTTCATGTGGGTTGCTCAGAAGCATATTAATATATTAGGTTGTATAGATTAATATTATTTTTTACAATAATGAAAATAAGTACAAAAAAAGAAATGAGCAAAAAATATTGATACGTCTGTCTAATAATATTTTAGAGGAATAGGTAATGATGCTGCCTCTCAGTGAGTAGACTCAGATTTAATTCTTTAATGGAAGTGTGTTGTCTTTTCCCTTTCTTCTCTGGACAGTCCAAAGGTAAGCTCTCATGTTGATAGGAAACATCAAAAACAGTATGAGTGGATGAGTGAGGGACATTTTCATCAAAGGTTCATTTCTGCCTTATGCCCAGGGCCTTCAAGATTAGTTTTGGGCTCATTGTACATTTTATTGGCCAAGTGGATTCAGACTCTGGATGGAAAGATGGACGTTCTATTAAACATTATATTATTTCTATACAGATCAATTTGATTTTTTATTGCCCAACTGGTTAGACAAACATAATTATTGACCTCATACTTTCATTATTTCCCTTTCATGCACTATTTAAACTTCATAAAATCTGATTACAAATGTTGACTGATGCTGTATAAAAACAAATATCTTCAAAAGTATATTTGACTTCAGCCTTTTGTAAAATAAAGTGGCATTTACTCTCTTGTGAACAGGACAACATAGATTCTTTGTTGGTTTGGAGTTAAATGTTTTCATTAAAAGTGAACCAGCTGAGACCACTGCTATTGCCGTTTTTATTCAAGTGGTATTTACATTTAATATTTTTTCTATAGGTTTTCTCTGAGTCTTTGCTTTATACCATTCCATCTAAGTCAATAACATTTAAATAAAAATGAAAGCCACTATTTAATCATAAAATATAGATCTGTATTTAAACTGCTTCTCCACAAGTGTTCAGTTTTCAGTCACGGTGTATACTGTGTTCCTAATTACAATGTGCTAACACAGTAATTACCTTCATAAAAGGTAGTGTTGGCCAATAGTTGACTTGCTGTGTGCCCCAGAGCATATCAGCAAACCTACAACAGCTTAGGGTGGTTTTTGTAAATTAGACCTTTTTCTTTAACAAAGATAATAAATAAATAAACAGGTGCAGAAAGAAGTACCCCTCCTGGAAAATGTCCATGATAATTACACATGCGTTTTCATACCCAGTTGTATTCTCTCTTTGAAGACACCATGAAAAAGTAGAAAAAAAAAACTCGGGCCAACCTTTATGAGACGAATGCCTTTTGTCTGTATGTGTTACGTTTCCTTTACAGAGAACATATAGTGATAATAACCTCCTATGTATGGATGGTTTAAGGTTATTTGGCAAAGATGATCATCTTGATCAACTAATAAAAATCATGAAAGATTTCAGTGACAAAATCCAAATGGAATTTGGGCTTGGCAGTTGTTCAAATATCCAGCTGAACAAAGACAATATTAACAATTCAGAATAGTGACTAGAAGGACACAAAAACTAGAAATCTTCTTATCACAAACAGTCTAAATCTTCTAAAAGCAGATATTTCAAGATTATATATATTGTGAGAGGTAAAGGAGAAATGTGTTACAATAGAGGTAAATTGAAGCATACAAACGCAGAGATGGTTTGGTGCCGCGATTACACTAAGCAAGCCAAAGACAGAATAATCAGTATTGAACATGAGCTTGAAAACACCAAATCAATATACTTAGTAACGAAAGCAAAAAATTAAACATTACATTGCATTGGTTTGGACATATGCAGAGGAGAGATGCTGGGTATATTGGGAAAAAGATGTTAAGAATAGAGCTGCCAGGTAAGAGAAAAAGAGGAAGGCCTAAGAGGAGATTTATGGATGTGGTGAGAGAGGACATGAAGGTGATGGGTGTGACAGAGCAAGATGCAGAAGACAGGAAGATATGGAACAAGATGATCCACTGTGGCAACCCCTGATGGAAGCAGCCGAAAGAAGAGGAAGATTAGCCCATCAGAAAGAGCAAACATCATGTCAAACCAGCAACTGACTGGGAACGCTCTTTATGGTCAATATTATGGAGACATAAAAAGACCATAATTTAATAAGAAGTACTGGACTAAAAAAGAAACAAAAAATATAATTAAAAGCTGTTCAAGACCAAGCTTTGAAGACACATTACCATCAGAGGAACATCCTAAAGTAAGATGCTGACAGTGCACCAGGTCATGTCATTTGCAGAAATTCTCAGATGACTCTACAGTTATGGGGGTGTATTGATAAATGGTGCAAATGTTGTTGAACAATGTTTAATGTAAAGTTCATGTTGTAGATAATTGATTTATAATGGGTTACATAAGTTCATAAATATATAGTTTAAGTTTAAAATATCTAAATTTAAAATTGATATGTATAGTAAATTTACATGTTACAATTCGTTTGTTATTGTTAAGTGACTTTAAGATAATACAGTATGTATGTAAAGTAATGTGTCTCGCGAGAACGCACTTAGGAGTTATTGGGATGAACATGAGAAAGACCTGCCCTATGGAACGCAAGTGGGCAGATGTCTCTCATGAAGCTCTGCCATGTTGCATTTAAGGATAAAACTATAAATGTCTGAAGCTAAAACAGACAATCAAAGTGATTTAAGGACCTCTTTTCAAGACAAGCGGCCAATGAGGTATTTTATTTGTAAAATGTCTTTTGTATAATGTTTGCACTAAGTGTTTTTTTATTTCATCCTGTGTACATGTAAGTTACTGTGTATTCACTAATGTGTTTTGTACTGATTACTCACCATGTAGTTCTCACAGCGTGGAGGCGTGACCGTGTGAGTAAGACAAGCCCAAGCAATAAATTACCATTTCAAAGAACTGACCTGTGTCTGTGTTGTTGAGAGCTACAAAGGGGAAGAGACAGAGGAGAGGAGTCAGGTGGAGAACTTTGTTTCTTGGTGCAAAGAGAATTGTCTGCATCTTAACATCAGCAAAACCAAGAAACTAGTTATTGATTTTCACTGCAACAAAGAGCCTCTATGTCCAGTCACTATTCCAGGAGTTGATGTCGAGGTGGTCCACTCTTACAAGTACTTGGGGGTCCACATTAATGACAGGTTGGATTGGTCTCAGAGCACACAAGGACTATATAAGAAAAGTCCTTTAATGTGGGAAATGATATCTTTGACATCTTCTACAACTCTGTAATGGCTAGTAAGATTTTCCTCGCTGTGGTGTGCTGGACTTATAACGTCACTTCAAGAGACGCCCACTGAATCAATAGGCTAATTAAAAGTGCAAGTTCAGTTATAGGACGCACTCTGGACACCCTGGAGGTCGTAGCAAAGGAATGAATGAGAAGAAAACTGAGTGCCATTATGAACAATGCTGCATATCTCTCTGACACACTAACACCGAGGTGTTTCAACCAATGAATTATTCAGAAGTTTGTCAAGAAGCACTATGGGGGGTCCTTTATATTAACAGCAATTTGCCTGCATAACTCCTCACTGTGACTGTGACAGCCAAGTCAGGAGTTTTTCTTTCTTTTTAGTTTTTCTCTTTATTCAGACCAAAGTGTGTGTGTATATTTATTTACATACTTATTTACCTATGTATGTATTTATTTATTCAAAAAGCTTCTGTAAAAAGCCAGATTTCCTCCAGGGAACAAATAAAGTTCTATCTATCTATCTGTCTGTCTAAAATTTTATATTTAATAAAAGATTTTAATCCAACAGTAGAAGATTTTGTAATGATTTAGGTTAGCGATTTAGAAAAGAACACTGCATGATACAATTTCAGTAAATAGTACAATAGTGTTAGTCATTACTAGCTATGTTTAAAATGTGATTTCACCAGCAAGTCCATCTACCATTTCAGCTGTCTTTTTCTATTCCTATTCCTCACCTATGGTCAAGCTTTTTTTTCTCATGTCACAAAATTTCTATCAGTTCAATCATTTTATTTAATTTTAACATCTATTGTATTTTGCAGGTGAAGCACACAGACTGTGGAAGTGCATTTAAGACTAAAACCAGGAAACACTTCTTTACTCAAAGGGTTGTGGGAATCTGGAACAAATTACTGAGTCATGTAATTGAAGCAGAAGCTTAGACAACCTTTAAGAAGAATCTTGAGGAGATATTTGCACAGCTTAGCTTAGCTGTTAGCTAAACAAATGGCTTGATGGACTGAGTGGTCTCATTTTGTTTGTCAAATTTCTTATGTACTCATGACTGAATTTTTTTTTCTGTTTTTGCAGCTTTAACCAAGAGATGAATCATTCCGCAAGAAACATGCATACTGAAAACATATAATGAAAGGACAAACCAATCAAATATTAGGAAGCAAACAGCTATTCAGGCACTGAAAGGCATGAACATCATCAGCAGAACAAGAGTGCTTAGTCCCATAAACAATTAGACACAATCCTCTTGGTCTGCAAACCCACATTCAGATGGCTTGTGACCTATTAGAGTAACAGTCTCCAGAGCACTTCTTGAGCATTTTGCAAAAATAAATAAATATAACGTTATATATTTCTTCGAAGGATGTGCTGTCAACAGTTACTCTAGTTAATACAGATAATTTAGGAACAGGAAAACCTGGAGTCAAAGCACGTTCTTCAGAGAACTCAGTATGACAGACGCTGTTTGAAGCATAAATTGGTCAATGTCTCTATCATCCAAATCTTATAAGAAGTACAGTAGATCCTGTTTGGTTAAATACCAAAGTACCAGAAATCTATTAAGGTCTAGAATTGTAATTTTTAGCAAACAAGTTCTGTTTAATACTAAATCCACTAGATTTTGTCCTGTTTGCTCTCTTAGCAAATAATTTCTCTTGCTGACAGCATACTAGGTGTTGTATTAAGTAAACTACCAAGTTGTTTTTATTACGTCCAAACAAGTGCATAATTCTCTTCCCTTCATTAAAAATAATAATTATTTGAAGCATGACAACATGAGTCAACAAGAAAACATCTAATAGTTTCTGTTAGGATATTTATTAAAGTAATCAAATCATAAACCAGTAGTGAAATTCAAAAGGCAAAGCTTTTTTTCAAAATACCAGTGACCCAAATTCAAAGTAAGCAGCATGCTAAGTTTGGTACAATCTCAGATATCCATGACTATTTTAGAGTGGCCTTTATACCAGACAATTACTAGTAATCAAAAATTATAAGCTCACACTGAAGTTGCTTGTTGGGTAGGGAATCTCAAAAACTGCATCAAATGGTGTGGCGCATTGTGTCTTCTGGGAGGCAGCTCCTAGCAACACATTCACGAAATGCCAAAGCTACACATTGATGAAACAATTAAACTCAAACAATAAAAGAATTTTTACTGGTTCATAATTGCATTTTACATACAAAGAAATCCCTCATTAATATTACGTGAAATTAAAGTCTTCCAAAAACCCATAATAAAGTGGCAGAAAACAAAAATCCCAGTATTGCAAGCTTTATGTAAGAGGCTTCAAACCAGAGGCCAAATGTGGAACGAACATCTTATAATAATTAACCAATCCCTGAAATGACTGAAGATGGTTCACATTCTGAGGAATAAATGTTTTTAATTTTTGGAGACCTGTAGCATCAAAGACATGGTAAATGTATGTGCAAAGGACTTACATTATTCTTTCCAAGCATGGTACCTTTAGTGGTTCATACTCTATAGTACAGCACAAAAGTTATATGGTGATCTTCATTATCTTTTCCTCTAACTTTGGACAACTAACATAAAATTTGATGCATAGCCTTTGGAAATAGACTTAGTGATGAACTGATGCCATTGCTAGTCCTTCTTCTTCTTCTTCTTTTTTCGGCTGCTCCCGTTAGGGATTGCCACAGCGGATCATCTTCTTCCATATCTTTCTGTCCTTTGCATCTTGCTGTGTCACACCCATCACCTGCATGTCCTCTCTCACCACATCCGTAAACCTTCTCTTAGGCCTTCCTCTTTTTCTCTTCCCTGGCAGCTCTATCCTTTAACATCCTTCTCACAGTATACTTAACATCTCTCCTCTGCACGTGTCCAAACCAACACAATCTTGCCTCTCTGACTTTGTTTCTCAACCGTCCAACTTGAGCTGACCATCTAATGTACTCATTTATTATCCTGTCCATCCTCATCACACCTAATGCAAAGAAAAACTAAATAACTCCTATATTAGTTTCAACTGTTAATAGCTCCTTTGACTTTTTATCTGCATAAATTTGCAAATATGCTTTGCTGAAGGCTACTAGAACATAAGAAATCTGACAAACTACAGGAGACAATTAAGTCCATCAAGCATGTTTATTGAGTTAATATCTTAGCTGTACCAATATCTCACCAGGATACATCTTAAAGTTGACAAAGTTTCTGCTTCAACTAAATAGTTCAGTAGTTTGACCCAGATACCCACAACTCTTTGAGTAAATAAGTACCTCCTGGTCCTAAATGTACCTCTCCTTAATTACCACTGGTGTCCTCAAATGAGTGATTCACCATTGAGTTGAAAGAATTCTGCTCAATCTATTTTATCAATGCTTTTACAAGTTTTGACAATCTGGTTTGGGTCCCCAGATAGCCTCCCCTATTTGAAACTAAACAGGTTTAATTTTCTGAGTCTTTCAGAATATGGCATGTTCTTAAGTCCTGGGATGCAGTTTGTTTCACTTCTTTGAGCAGATTTAAATGACTGCTATGTCCTGCTTGCAGTGATTGATCAGAACTCCAGGGGCCTCATGTATAAACGGTGTGTATGCACAAAAATGTTGCATACGAACGTTTCCACGTTCAAATCGCTTTGTATAAAACCTAAACTTGGCGTAAAGCTACACACATTTTCACAGTAGCTCCAACCCTGGCGTACGTAAGTTCTCCGCTCAGTTTTGCAAATTGGCGGCACCCAGCGTCAAAGCAGTGCTACTGTTCCAGTGTGGTTTCCCTTTCTTATTTAGATCCACATCCCTGATGCGGCTTTATAAATACACTGAAATTAACCGCATACTGTTTATTAGTTTAATGCATCAGATTGTAATTAACCTGTAACAATATAATGGTCCACAGAATGGTCAAACTATTCTAAATACCATAGCTGCTTTAGCGTTGTTACTCTGACTGCACCTTTTTCTTCTTCTTTTAGCTGCTCCCGTTAGGGGTTGCCACAGCAGATCATCTTTTTCCATATTACACTCACTGCACCATTCGGAGTATTTATATCACTGTATCTGAGTGGGGACTCACAGCTCTACAGCAGCTGACTGGAAAGAGAATTATCAGTATACAGCATCAAGCACACGCTGCCTCAGCCATGCTGTCTATTGAACTGCTCTTATATGGCAAACGCTTCAAAGCCTTTCCTCGCGGTTCAGAAACAGTTTCATCCCAAGAACTATAAGCGCACTCAGTCAGTCCATCAATTGCTCCTTGTAGCACGCTTTGTGCTTATAAGTAGAATTACCTCACTGTAAACCTGTGATACAGTTATAATATTGCACAACCTGAGCCACTTTATAAAGCACGTATTTACATATGATGATGATATCATTTTTAAGATGAAATGCAGCAAAACATGTTTATTATATTATACAGATAAAACTTTAACTTCATTTAAATAATCTATATTGTTAATAATTAAACATGTGAGGACACGGTGCATTGTATTCTTGCTGGGGCTGGCGCGACACTGGAATTAAACATGTACTACGAAGATATTTCAATGTTCCTTAAAAGTTTTGAAGAATCAGCATTTTAAGCTTACTTACAGTACTTACAGTACTGCTGCAATAAATTATTTCATCAAAGGTCGCGCACAGCGCAGCAAGCATCTAGCGTGAGGCATGAACAATCACTGCTCCACCATGTTCCCATGTTTAATAACATGCTTTAACTCTTATCATCATGAAAATGATATCAAGTATACAGTACATCTCAGTATTTTAATTATTCAGAGAGCCGTAATATCATGAATGTAATGGATTCTGTGTCTTGTTGGATGAAGAGAAAGTCCGTTTAAGAAGCACGTAGTGATTCACACACATAGACCACATAGAAGAACACATACAAAACAAAGCATTTAACATGCTACTATAGTTACGATGGTATTTGAGAAACTAGTAAATTAAATGATTTAAAGATGAAGTTTATGATGTTCTACTTTAATGACAAAATAAACTACGTGATTAAAATGGAAATTTCAAGATTAAAGTTGATATTTCGAGCTTTTTTCTCACTGTGTTCCTATTTTTTTTTTTCTTTTCTTTGTACCGTAATAAGCTTTCATATGACACTCAGACAGTGGGCTACGACTCGCCTTTTCACGGCGACTTTGATATCTGACAACTTTTTTATTTTGGGCACTGTGCGACATTGTGAACTTGAGCTTTTGAGTTTCTCTGACACTCTGTGTCATTCAATCAACTTCCTTTTGTTGTTTATACCACTGTTTAAACAAACAAATTGTAAGTTTTTCCTTACCTCCACTTGGTATTCGCTGAAATTCTTCCATTTCCACCCATGCTTTTGCCATTGCCTTTTTTATAGAACACTGAGCTTAAAGGCTATTTATATTGATTTGCATATTCAGAGGCGTAATTCTGGGAGGAGACGGGGTGGGACAGCAGGCGCGTGCACAGGCATTACTTTTCATGCTGACCGGGATTTATGTAGCGGAAGAACGTGGAAGATGGCGTTCGCACAGATTTATGCATCTGAATTTTTTTGTGCTTACGCACATTTCCGCTTTTGTCCGTACACCATGTTATAGTGTCAATTCTTCACATGGCATTATGCATGAGGCCCCAGATGACGTCCCACTAGCACATTATATAGTCTGAGCATAACATCCCTTGATTTACGTTCAGCAGTTTCTTATGATGTAGCCTAGCAATTTATTTGCCTTTTTAATAGCTTCTTCACATGACTTACATGATGAAAATGTTGTGTCAGTATAAACCTCTGGATCTTTTTCAGAAGTTACTTCTTGTAGGACAATATCTCTCATCTTGTATTTATAATTGACATTTTTTTTGCCCACATGTAGCACTTAAACTGCATTTTCCAAGTGTTCACCCTGTTCTGAAGTTTGTCCAAGTCTTTCTGAGTGGCTTTTGCTGCCTCCTCCATTTCTGCCATTGCTCCAATTTTAGTAACATCTGCAAATTTCACAAGTTTACTAACTATACTGGAATCAGTGTCGTTAATACAAGTAAGAAACAGCAGTCCAAGGACAGTCCCACTCTTTGTCTCCAACAGGTTAATCAACTTGATGTCCACATTTTTTAACTACATTTAGATACTACCTGTTGATACTTCACCTAAACTAGCCCAAAAGGACTTCATTGTAAGACATATATTTTTCAGAACACAAAATTGGATTGTTACCTTGAAATTTCCAGAAATACTGAGAGCCAACTGGAACAATAGGAATGACACAGCACTCTGTGCCTGCATTCAGTGAAGTGTGCTATACAAACATATTGAATTTGAATAGAGTGTGCCATTCATGAGTTCTAAAACCCCTTCCACTCTTTTCTTAGCTAAACACTGTAAATCAGCTTTTGTCAGGTGCATAGCGGGTCCCTGCACCTACAGGGATGGGAGTATGTAAAGCATGGAGCCTCACCCTCAGATCTCAAGCAGGCGAGACCTAACATTAGAACATTAGAACATTCTAGACGAGAACAGGCCATTCAGCCCAACAAAGCTCGCCAGTCCTATCCACTTGTTTCCTCCAAGAAAACATCAAGTCGAGATTTGAAAGTCCCTAACGTCTTACTGTCTACCACACTACTTGGTAACTTATTCCAAGTGTCTATCGTTCTTTGTGTAAAGAAAAACTTCCTAATGTTTGTGCGAAATTTACCCTTAACAAGTTTCCAGCTGTGTCCCCGTGTTCTTGATGAACTCATTTTAAAATACAAGTCTCGATCCACTGTACTAATTCCCTTCATAATTTTAAACACTTCAATCATGTCACCTCTTAATCTTCTTTTGCTTAAACTGTAAAGGCTCAGCTCTTTTAATCTTTCCTCATAATTCAACCCCTGTAGTCCTGGAATCAGCCTAGTCACTCTTCTCTGGACCTTTTCTAGTGCTGCTATGTCCTTTTTGCAGCCTGGAGACCAAAACTGCACACAGTACTCAAGATGAGGCCTCGCCAGTGCATTATAAAGGTTGAGCATAACCTCCTTGGACTTGTACTCCACACATCGTGCTATATAACCTAACATTCTGTTAGCCTTCTTAATGGCTTCTGAACACTGTTGGGAAGTTGATAGCTTAGAGTCCACTATGACTCCTAAGTCCTTCTCAAACCCAATATTTTTACTTCCTATGTGTAACACTTTACATTTACTGACATTAAATTTCATCTGCCACAAATCTGCCCAAGCCTGTATGCTATCCAAGTCCTTCTGTAATGATATAACGGATTCCAAATTATCTGCTAATCCACCTATCTTGGTATCATCTGCAAACTTAACCAGCATGTTACTTATATTCCTATTTAAATCATTTATATATATTAAAAATAGCAGTGGCCCTAGCACTGACCCCTGTGGAACACCACTCTTAACATCGGCCAGTTCTGATGAGGTTCCTCGCACCATCACCCTCTGCTTCCTGTGTCTGAGCCAATTCTGCACCCATCTAAAAACATCACCCTGAACTCCCACTTCTTTTAACTTGATGCCCAACCTCTCATGTGGCACCTTATCAAATGCTTTGTGAAAGTCCAGATAAATAATATCATATGCTCCACTTTGATCGTATGCTTTTGTTGCAACCTCATAGAATTCCAACATGTTAGCACGACCTCCCTCTTCTGAACCCATGCTGACTGGTCAGAATAACTCCTGTCCTTGCCATGTGTTGCTCAATCTTATCCTTAATAATTCCTTCCATTAATTTTCCTGTGATGCATGTTAAGCTTACTGGCCTATAGTTGCTTGGATCTGTCCTGTCATGATATGATATTTGCCATTTTCCAGTCCTTCGGAATCTCTCCAGTGCTCAGTGACTTCCTAAAAATATGTGTCAAGGATTTATATATGTACTCACTAGCCTCCTTAAGAACACGAGGATAAATATTATCTGGGCCTGGTGATTTGTTTGATTTCAGCTTATTTAATCTGAGCAGCACTTCTCCCTCTACAATTTCCAAATCCCTCAGTACCTCCTTAGTAGTTGCGTTTACCTCTGGGAGGTTATCCACTTGCTCACTTGTAAACACCTCAGAAAAATGTAAGTTTAGGGCATCTGCTATTTCATTGTCTGTATCTTTTAATTTCCCTTTACTATTCTTGATGAACTTGACCTCCTCCTTGACTGTTCTTTTACTACTAAAATACTGAAAGAATCTCTTGGGGTCTTCTTTCGCCTTATCTGCTATATTCCTCTCCAACTGTCTTTTAGCCTCCCTGATATCCTTCTTAATGGTTGCTCTCATATTCTCATACACTCTACGATTCACTTTGCAGTCATTAGTCTTATATGCCTTATACAGCAGTTTTTTCCTTTGCAACTTCTTTTTTAAATCTTTATTAATCCATCGTAGAGTTTTTTTTAGTTTCCTATTAATTCCAAATTTAGGTATGTATCTGTCCTGCATTACATGTAAAACATTTTTAAACCTGTTCCACTGCTCCTCGACTGCCTCCACATTTAAAAGCTTATCCCAGTCTATCCTACTTAGACTTTGTCACATCTTCTCAAAATTAGCCCTACCAAAGTTCAACTTAACAATTTTAGTCTTTGCATCCGTACTATTACAAAATACTGAGAACTGTATTACATTATGGTCACTTGACCCTAGTGGTTCAATCACCTCTACACCCTCAATTCTATCCTGATTATTACAGAATACTAAATCCAGACAGGCTTCACCCCGTGTTGGTACTTTAACATGCTGTGTTAAAAAACAGTCGCTGATTACTTCTAAAAACTCCTGCTCTTGTGCTCCTCCATCTGCAAGGTTATCCCAGTTAATATTTGGATAAGTCCCCCATGACTATAATATCCCCCTGTAAACTTGCCTTTTTGATATTACTAAAAAGATGTGTGTTGAAATTATTGTCTGAATTGGGTGGTCTATAACACACTCCTAAAATAAGACCTCTTTCCCTAATATTTTCCAGGCGAAGCCACATGTCCTCACTAAGATGGGGCTCATCATCCAACTGAAGATGACTTACATTTAAACCCTGTTTGGCATAAACAGCAACCCCACCTCCTTTTCTGTTCTGTCTATCCTTCCTAAAAATGTGTATCCCTCTATGTTACACTCATCCCCATCCTTGTTATTTAGCCAGGTTTCCATTATTGCTATAATATCATAATTATGCTCTGCTACATACAACTCCAACTCACTTACCTTATTTTTGATACTTATAGCATTAAGGCAAGCTATTTTTAATGTGTTAATCCTTCTACATTTACGTGTTTGCTTAGAATTTACATTACTATGCATTTTTTTTTCTACACCATTGTTTGTTCTTCCATGTATAGATCTAAATCTGGCCTGTCCTAAACTCCCTGCCCCCCCATTCCCTAGTTTAAACAATCCTCGACTAGCCTACACATATGCCTCCCCAATACATTGGTGCCCCTCCGGTTCAGATGTAACCCGTCACGGTGGAACAGGTCCCATCTGTTCCAAAAGGATACCCTTCTACCCTGCACCAAGATTTGATCCATGCGTTAAGCCTTCTAATCTCCTCAATCTTACCTGGACTGGCGCGTGGCACAGGCAGAACTTCGGAGAAGACTACCTTGTCAGTTCTGCTCCTCAGCTTGGTACCTAACTCTTTGAATTTGGATCGCAGAACTGACAGACTACCCTTATGTCCCCTTAAAGGGGAACCCTGCTTGGCAAACTGCTTTATAAAACACTGGTGATCATTCAGATCAATATTATTAGGATCAATGTGATTTGTGCCTTGCTGGCTGCAGTTAGTAGTAGCCATTGCCCAAATCAGAGCATACAGGATGGAAGTGGCACAGGATATTTCTTCCATGGGCTGCTAAGCTGGTAGAAGTTCATTACTTTCCTATTACATTCATAATCATAACATACCTGTATGCATATTCATTATCTAGGAGCAGAATTTAAAAAAAAAAAATTTCTACCTCTGCTTTAAGTCTCTGAATAATTGTAATTCTTTTTTGATTTGTGTTTTTTTGAATTCCTGATGAAACATCAAACTTTTAAAAACAAGGATTGATATTTAGTAAAATATTACCTTTTTTATCTTCTCAAAGAGCGCAAACACTTAACAGTAATACACAGCACAGTCAAAGAGTAAAAGAAGCCACTTAAATAGAGAACTAGAGTGTTTTAGGTTTCATATGCAACAACGCATTAACATAAGCCTCAACACGTAGAACATGCCTGCGTCATACATTTCCTGGAATGTAGTGGGATCCATGTATCAGGATGACCTTGTACTTTTTCATGTACACGTCATTTATGCATGGCAGTACAAAGCAAGGCGTGTGAGTATTTAAAAAATGCACAAATAATCCTCAACCTCTATGATTATGGATTTTACAGCATTTAAGTATACTTTTTGGTTAATTATTATTTTTTATCAAATGTTTATTGGAATTAAACAAGAAAAAGGAATCATGAAAACCAATTTTATCAAAATAAACAGTACAAATGGTTAATAATGTGGCACCCTCCTCAGCAGCACCCACCAAACCTTCTCCCAGAATCTGTAAAAGGTACTGCTTGGTGGATCCATTACCAAAGATTCCAGTGTAGTTCAGCACAAATGTGCAGCATAAATGTGAAGACCTAGAAGAAGAAAAACCCACACTTAAAAGAGGAGATTTGAAATTTAAACTGGAATTGCCATGCCAACCAGCTGTCATGAAGCTCTGGGCCCATTGTACTAAACATTGTCACTTCTCAACACTGGAGCCTGGTGACCTGCTGAAACACACCAACAGAAAGTTCAAGCACTACTGAGTTAAAGCAAAGAAGAATCAGAGGATTTCCAGCAAGAGACTAGCACTAATTTATTAGCAATAGTGCCCAGAGAGAATAACCCCTGCTGGACAGAAGTGACAGGAAGAGCAAAAAGGTCCAGAAAAGGCAATAAAAGAGGAAAGTAAATATTAATAGAGAGAACAGAAAACAGAAAGTCAAGGATGGCAGACTAAAAGGCAGACACTGAGGAACACTGCTAGAACATGTGAAGAAGACCACTAAGATATTTAATGAACAAAAATGAAGGCGAAGTTTGGCAGCCAGATGTAGTGAATCTGAGATACTTTTATCTGATGATTTTTGTTATCATTGTTTGTCATAGCTGTTGTCGTGTTGTTTGAGGACACACTGCCTATTTCTCGACATTGGCTGTTGATTTTTAATAAACTTGCAAACCTTTCTGAAAATATGTTATACATTTGTCATTATGGGTTTCTGAGTTTAGATTAATTGGCAAAAAAGGGAAATATATCCATTTAAAGTTAAATCTACGACACAGAAAAGTGTGCAGAAAGTAAAGGGGTCTGAATACTTTCTGCATCCACTGTATTTTCTTTTCTTTTTTATTGTTTTTCTTTTTCATTTTGTTTCTCTTGTATTTTATTTATGCGCTACTGTGATGTTTAATATCACTCTTTCAAGTTTTGTTTTATGTTAAAATTACATGTGTTACTTTTTCTTTGTGTTTGCCGTCTCATGCATGTGGTGCCAAAAGAAGCAGGGCCACCTGGTTATGCCGCTGGGTGACTGACCCATTAAGTTGTTAACCTGAAATGTCGGCATTGTTTTTTGTTTTTCATTGCAGCTTGTGTTCTTGCTTCTTTTTTGATTATTGAATTTACTGGTGTCTATCCTTATCCTTACTATGTCTCAAGGAACTATTTATTTGTTTTGTGTATATTAGCTTTGTTTGCTTTTACGTTAGCCTTTTAGACAACATCAATCCTGCTTTGCTTTAAGCATCTTTTTTGAATATTTTGTAAATATTTAAATACTAGCAGAATACCCGCGCTTCGCAGCGGAGAAGTAGTGTGTTAAAGAAGGTATGAAAAAGAAAAGGAAAAATGTAAAAAATAACGTAACATGATTGTTAATGTAATTGTTTTGTCATTGATATGAGTGTTGTTCCCATATCTATATCTATATATATATATATCTATATATCTATATATATATATATATATATATATATATATATATATATATAGCAAAATACCCGCGCTTCGCAGCGGAGAAGTACTGTGTTAAAGAAGTTATGAAAAAGAAAAGGAAAAATTTTAAAAATAACGTAACTTGATTGTTAATGTAATTGTTGTGTATATATATATATATATATATATAGCAAAATACATATCTATATACATATCTACATATACATATATATATATATGCATACCTATCTACATCATATATACACACACATATACATACATACATACACAGACACACACATATATATAATTTGTGTGTGTGTGTGTGTGTGTGTGTGTGTGTGTGTATACACATACATACAAACATACACACAGGTATATATAAATATATGTGTATATATATATATGTATGTGTCTATATGTGTGTGTATAGCTTTGATCACTGAGTGCAAGGCAAAAATAATAAAATGTAGTCTATAAGTTATTAAACAGTAAAACATTAACGTTTTAAGAAGTAAAGGTACATTGAGCACTACTGGAGTGGTTGCGGGTAAACTACATTTTAAAGACGGTATAACAGAAGAGGTAAGTAGTACTAACAGCAGCTAAAATGTATATGGATCATCTCTCGGTAGTTGATCCCTTTTGAAAGGCGCTACACGACGGCTGTGGTATAGAAATTACATTTTCTATGTGAAAGTCCAAATTTCTGCCTCTAATAATGTGCCTTACCAGCAATTAAAGAAAATTAGTTTTGTGTCCTCTGCAGTGTTAAGAGAGAAAGGCTTTGGTTTGGGATAAACGGAAAAAAGGTGTAAAGAAAGGAAAGTTGCCTTTTTCTTTTCTTTTATATAGTATAGAGAGATGTGTTCGCTGACGATATGAGCGCCTTTTGGGGACAGTCGCGGTGGGTCTTGTGCAGACTGGTGAGACGTCCCAGCTATTAATCGGCTGTGATGGCACTGTCAGTCCTTCACTCCTGTGCGTGTCTTCATAAGAGCTGATGACCTCATAATCGCATACGTGCAAAATAAAGTGCGAAGCGCCTTAATATTATTTTGCCGCAGAAGCGCAGTCAGCGTGTGAAAGGCTGGCACAGCTATGCGCGCGCGCCGGCTGCTCGACTTTGGCTGGGCAGGAGACGCCAGTTTTTGCAGACACGTTCACATGATCAAAAGTCTCCGCGCTCTTTGGAGGTCATTCATATACAAAATACCCGCGCCTCGCAGCGGAGAAGTAATGGGTTAAAGAAGTAATGAAAAAGAAAAGGAAACATTTTAATAATAACGTAACATGATTGTCATGAGTGTTGCTGTCATATACATGCCTGCCTAAATAAGTCACCCTCGCTTCGCTCTTACTTTTTTACCGTTCATTTAATCATGGCTAGTGGCGGAAAAATTATAAAATGGAAGGAGGATTACACTGAGTATGGCTTTACCAAAACAATTATTGATGGCGAATCGATTATTCATAAAGCTTGAATTGGTGATCTGTTTTTGTGTGTTAACCTCATATCTTTTCATACTTCTTCTCAAACCAAGGTGGTGCGAGGCTAAAATGAATTGGGATGCGCTGATCAATGTTATCGGTGTACCAGGAAATCATGCATTGACAAAAGTTCCCCTTTGATTGTAATGCAAAGTGTGATTAAATGCATTATTTTTTAACGCGTTATGGAGCACATGCATCGAAGCTTCTCAGCTGTGCTTGTGCTAAGAAAATTAAACATTTTAAAAATAACGTAACACGATTGTCAATGTAACCTTTTGTAAGTAGTGCCTGGAGGATTCAGTGTGGAGAAAGTCTAGAGACAGAGTGTGTATTAACTTGTGGATTTCTCTGTATTTGGTGGCAGTGTGACGAAGTTGCTTCGGAAGACGGCGTTAGCCGCGGAGCTCAGCTCAGAGCGAAATGAGGTAAATGGGAGGGGATATGATGACGTGACTCCTCCACCCGCCTTAACTGTCAATCCCCCACAAACACAGTCTCTCGGAATTTGCATAAGCACACCCCTTCACCTGCAATTTTAACTTAGTTACAAAGTGATCAAAACTCTCGTTTATATCCTGCGTCCTCTCATTAAACTTGTATCCCGCATTACCCGTGGGCACGAAAAGCACCAGCGGCAGCCTGTCTATTAAGTTAATTTAAAGTTTAGGTTTATACCTCGCTTTGTTTCCTAAGTAGCTGTACTGATGAATATGGTAGTATGTCACTCGCTCGCTTCTTAATGTTTCGCTGCCTTCTCAATTATATAATGCATGTTTTGTTCAGCGTATTTTGGAGCTCTTCCTGGTTTTCTACATAGTGCGTTGACAGTCAGTTCACGTGATTACGTGGGCGGCGTAATGATGTCACACGAAACTCCGCCCCCACGGCGGTCAAGCTCAACTCCATTACAGTAAATGGAGAAAAATACCTTCCAGTTATGACCATTACGCGTAGAATTTCGAAATGAAACCTGCCCAACTTTTGTAAGGAAGCTGTAAGGAATAAGCCTGCCAAATTTCAGCCTTCTACCTACACGGGAAGTTGGAGAATTAGTGATGAGTCAGTCAGTCAGTGAGTGAGTGAGTGAGTGAGTGAGTGAGTGAGTGAGTGAGGGCTTTGCCGTTTATTAGTATAGATAAAAGGTACTTTGTTTTATTTTTGTCTGTCCAGAGTTTTTTTTTTTCTATTTGTTTTTCCTTTTTTACCTTTTGATACTTGTGATTTTGTTTTTTTACTTTATAAGTCTTTTCCTCATTTTTGGACTTATGCAAGCCAGAAGAATGCCTGGTAAGTCAGAGTGAGGCCATCTGGGGTGAGGCCAGTCCAGTAGACCCAGATTGAAAGTAAGGAAGGCCTGGTGTTTTATCTGTTGTGTTTTTATTATTTGTAATTAGGCCAGCATTGTGAGATTTCAATGGTGCGCTCTGGTTTGTAGGTAATGATAAGTTCAAATAAGTAAGCAGGACCTTGGCCATTTAACACTTTAAATGTTAAAAGGAGGATTTTGAAATCGGCCCTAAGCTTAACTGGGAGCAAGTGTAAGGACTCGAGAACTGAGTTTTATTTTCATACTCTCTAGTTATTGTAATAATTCTTGTAGCAGCATTTTCAATGGGAAATGTTAAGCACATTTCAGCAACAGAGAAATTATGGGAGTATGTATAGCTTGTTATCAGCTAAAAATAATATATGAGTATTGCCATAACGGAGGTTATCATTGCAGAAGTGTAAAATGATTGAGAACAAGTGCCATCATATTGGTAAACTGATACACACCCATTATATGGTTAATGATGAAGCTGTTTTTTAATCTTAACTGCTTAGCACAATGTCCAGCAAACGTCATTGAATAAAGATCATTGTCCTACAGTAGCACCTTCATTTGGTCTCAATATATCTTGCTGTTCTTGGGCAATTTTCAGTTCCTATGTCACAATGATTGTTGTATATCATAAAATGATATGCTAGAAAGCTAGCCAACATACTTTACTGGATGCCAATAACTTGAAAATGTTTAACTGAACATTTAAAGCGCTAAAAACTAAGAATCAGAAAAAATATTTATGACATTACAGGCATTCAAAAGTTTAAGATACTGGAAAGTGATTATACACTTTGTGGGAGACAGCCCGGACACAGACAGGTAGACATTGTTGCAAAGCACCACACAAGTTTATTCACAACTATTATTTACAAAGAGAAGACACACAACCCACTTTCACCCCAAAGCTCAGGCCTACTTCCTCAATGCTTTTTCAGGTCCGCCTCCCCTCCACTCCTCTACTCTCCTCCGAGCTCTGTCCTGCTACTCTCCCGACTCCAGCCATCGAATGGAGGGAGGCGGCCCCTTTTATATCCACCCGGATGTGCTCCAGGTGCCTCCCAATGAGTGACTGCTGGCACTTCCTGGTGTGGCGGAAGTGCCGGCTGTGCACCCAGAAGCACTCCAGGTGTCCCTGGTCTTCTTCTCCCCAGCACTTCCGGGTGTGGCGAAAGTGCTGAGTACCAGGGCTCTTCAGGCATCCGGGTGCCCCCTGGTGGTGACCACGGGCCCTTATAGGGTTGAGCTTCCAAGCTCTGTTCCCGTGGTCCCCATACCATCCTGGGAGACTGCCCTCTCATGGTCCGGAGGAAGCGTAATCCCTCTTCTTGTCCTTCTGGGCATCCCAGCTGAGTACCGCATAACTTGCCACAACTTCTATGCAGCCACCACCTGAGGTAAGCAGCTTTACGATCAGGTAGATGAAGGTGATTTTATAGAGGGGATAAATACATCAAACTCAAGAACTTTTAGTTTTTTTTTAAACTAAAACCAACACTCAGTGTTATTCCTGACTTAATCATATCAAAGGGTTTGATTTCTTTACCAAAAAAAAAGAATATTCTTAGTGGTAGAACACAATCCAGAATGACACTCTAGTAGGCTTAAAATACAAGTTGCAGGAAAGGCTATTTGCTGTTCACTGAACAAAAAAAAACTAATGTTAATGGAAACCAAAAGTCAAGGTTTGTAGAATAAGCACCTTTGGATAGCATACAATTCAGGTGAATACAGTCAGCTGAAAGCCTGACTGCTTTGGAAAAAAAGCCCACAACTCTTACCTTGAAGCTCTTGAACACTTTGAATGGGTATGTCTAAAAACTTCCTAAATGGGTTGCAGGCTGAATTGAGCTATTCAAACAATGCAGTTGCTCTAAATTCTATGTTCTTTCCTTAAAACATTTCAACAAAATGCATATTAAAATCTGAGAATCCCAGCGGCCTGTTCCTGTAGTTTTGAAATTAACATGATAAATAGTGATGAAGAGAATTTCAAACAGATTTGAATTCTTTTTAAAATAAGGCACGATTTCCTGTGGTGTTCTTTCCAAATTGATCTAAGCCAGTGGTCGGCAAATCATGGCTCGCGAGCCACATGCGGCTCTTTAGCCACTTGAGTGCGGCTCTGCCACGAATTGATTTCGACTACGTGCGGGTGAGCGGGGTGTCAGTCAGGTTGACATCGCGTAAGCGGGCGCGGGGTATGCGGCGCGGAGGAGGCACATGCGACTAATGCACGAGTTGAGCGAGAGCGAGCCAGTCACAGCTTGTCCGTGCCAAAAACTCTCACACGAGCGACGAGAGTACCTTAAGCGCATTAAGCTACTTGTATCTTTCAACCAGCTGCAGATCTCACAGGTATTTTTGGCATCAATTTAATAAGTTGTTCTAACTTTGTGTTGCTACTTTTATTGTTATAAAACGAAACATGTTTTTAGGTGCCACCTATTACAAAGAAGAAGCAAAGAAAAACGGAAGACGAAAACCGTGAATTTAAAGTTGAACGGACCGAATCGTTTGCGTTTATACAAAACTCAAATGGCCTTCTGACCTGTCTTATTTGTCAAGAAAAATTGGCGCATAACAAGAAATCAAATTTGGAGAGACACTTTACAACTAAACACGCGTCATTTGGCAGTAAATATCCCGCCGGTGATGCGAGGAAGAAAGCAGTTTGGGAACTTCAGAAGAGTCAAGAAAAATCAAGTTCTGTATTTAATTATTGGGTGCAATCTTCCAACAATGTTAATATTGCAAGCTTTATTGTTAGTCAAGAGATTGCTAAGAGAGACAAACCATACACAGACGGTAAGTACATTAAAAGTTGTTTTATAAATGCCTCTGAAGAGCTATTCCGGGATTTTAAGAACAAAGCAGAAATTCTTAAAAAAATTAAAGAGTTACCACTCTCTGCTAAAATAGTAAAAGATAGGACAGTCAAAATGTCTTCAAATATAACCAATCAGCAAATCGAAGATCTTAAATTGGTTTCAGCTTTATCAATAGCTGTTGACGAGTCTTGTGACATAAATGACACAGCGCAAGTTTCACTTTTTGTCCGATTTATTTTGTCTACGGGTCCTAAAGAAGAACTTTTAGGATTATTGCCACTGAAAGGTCAAATACGTGGCGAGGATATTGCAAATGCTGTCATTGAATGCATGGAGAAACATCATATTCCACTCGATTAAATTGTTTCAGTTTCAACAGATGGGGCAAAAAGTATGACCGGAGTGAGAAAAGGTTTTGTTTCTATTTTGAAGGAAAAAATTAATCACGAGATACTTGTTTACCATTGCATCATTCATCAAGAAGCGCTTTGTGCGCAGACATTTCCAGAAGAAATTTGCAGTGTTATGGAATTGGTGATTGTCAACACAATTGTAGCTAAAGCTCTTTATCATCGCCAATTTAAAGAATTTTTAGTTGAAATGGAGAGTGAGTACGCAGATCTTCTGCTGCATAATAAGGTACGTTGGCTTTCAAGAGGAAACTTTTTGTTTCGCTTCCTTATTATTAGAAATTAAAGCATTTCTCCTTGAGAAGGGTGTTGACTATCCTGAACTAACGGACGATCAATGGATCCAAAAATTTTATTTCATGGTAGATGTTACATCTCATCTAAATAATCTTAATCGTAAACTACAGGAGAAAGGAAACACAATTTTTTCGATGTTGGAAGAAGTCATTTCATTCGAAAACAAATTATCCCTTTTTGCCCAAGATTTTGAAAGAGAAACATTAATTCATTTTCCAAGCCTGCTGAAACATCGCCAACAAAATAACTCGGTAATTGACATTTACTATTTCAAAACAGCAATTTTAAATATGAGGGAAGCTTTTTTACTGAGGTTTCAGGAATTCAGAAATAGCATGGCTACGTTAGCCTTTGTTAAAAAAACTCTCAGTGCTGATGTAACAGAATTGAATTTTTCTCTTTTTAATATTGACATTGGCGCTTTTGAAATGCAATTACTGGAGTTAAAAAACAAAGAATTATGGAGCTCGAAATTTGAACGCCTTAATGCTGATCTGGAAAAATTGGAGAAAAATAAATGTGATTTTAGTTCACAGCACAAGTGGTCTGCTTTGAAAGACCTGAAGAAGGAAGACATGATAATTTTCAACACCTGGAATAGTATTCCTGACTCATATGATCAGTTAAAAAAACTAGCATTTGCTGTTCTTCCACTCTGGCTCTACATATTCATGCGAACAATCTTTTTCAAGCATGAACCTTATCAAAAGTACATTGAGAAATCGTCTTATTGATGAGAACATGGAATCCTGCTTGAAATTAAAAACAACGACATACAAACCTGACTTATCCAAACTTTCCAAGGAAATGCAAGGTCATTGTTCACATTAAATGTATGTTTTGTCATATTTTTATTTTAATGTAAAAGATATTTTTTTGTCAATAAATAAGATTATTATTATTATATCTGATTTTATTTAATGTTAGTAGCTAGTTTAAACCGATTCCTAAAAACATGGTTCTTGAAAAGAAATTTGGCTCTCAAAAGAAATCTTAATCGTTGTACTGCTGATCTTTGGCTCTTTTGACTAATGAGTTTGCCGACCACTGGACTAAGCTGTGAGATCATCTATCTGGTTTAATCAAGCAAGTATTTGTACATTCTACTGACATTGCTAACACAAATTGTTATATCCTTCACTAGAAAGTCCCTATAACCCAATGCATGCAGGTATATTTGGCTCCCACAAACTAATAGCTGTTACATTCACAATTTCAATTGAAACAAATTTATGCTCATTGTGTCTTGGAGTAACATTACCATCTAAGATCTTCACCTTTTTGTTTATGCTAGCACTTTACACTCAGATGAGCCTCCAGCAATTTGTCGGTGAAAAGGTTTACAGGCATGAAGAGATGTCAGCCGCCAGCTATGTACATTGCTTTATAAGATGATTCAGAAAGCAGAAAAATACAGAAAATATATGTAGATATGGCCATGGTCCATCCATCAAGGCATAAGTAAAAGGAAATGTCAAAAATGCATGCAGTTACAAAAACAGAAAACTGGACAGAGCTCAACAACATAGCACTGAAGAAGGTACAAGATTTATTTAAATATAATACAATAAAGAAAACTCAGAATTAATGCAGTCTTTCTCCACCAGAAAGAAATGATGCTAGCAAAGGAAAATGGCAATGGTCAGGGAAAAAGACACATACACACCTAAAGATTGGATTACACAATACATTTGTAGGAAATAGCAAAAAGGTGCATTACTGTTATTTTAATAGTGAGAAATCATTGACATTATTTAAAATGTATTCTTTAATATTTCATTGTTTGTAAATACTGGTGGGTGTAGCGATTAGCACCACCATTTCATGGATCCAGCTTTCTGGGTTCAAATCCTATGCTTGATTTCTGTTACTGTGTTTATTCAAATTTCTAATGCTTATTCAAAGTATGTTTCAGAAATGAAGTGAAAGAATGGGGTATATTTGGACAATAGTACGTAAGTCTGTAAAAAATGTCTCTTGCTTAAATTTTGTATAGAAAACTATGAATAAAAATACACAAAACATTTTTCCTCTGACGATCATGATGCATGATCGCATTCAAAATTAAGAAATGACTCAGAAATCAAAGAAACAAAGGAACCTATTAAGTGTGCCTGTCCTTGACAGCGTGCCCTAAAATTGTAGCTTTGCATTACGAAAACGAAAAGATCATTCTCAATCCTGAGAAACCAAAAGCATCCTCAAAGTGTGCCTTTGAAATTTTTATGTGAATTTTTGTTGCCAGATTACAATATTAGCTGTATTACCTGTTTGTCTTTTCCATCTAGTTTTTAAATCAAGGAGAGCAAGAAGAAAAGTAAAGAGGAGAAACACTGCCAAAATAGTTTTTAGTAACTTCAAAAGGCCTGAGAAAAATGTAGAACAGTACATAAGAAATAGTCAATGTGTCAAATCTATCTATACTAATAAACGGCAAAGCCCTCACTCACTCACTCACTGACTGACTGACTCATCACTAATTCTCCAACTTCCCGTGTAGGTAGAAGGCTGAAATTTGGCAGGCTTATTCCTTACAGCTTCCTTACAAAAGTTGGGCAGGTTTCATTT
>JANRMT010028174.1:69108682-69165196 GCA_026402145.1 Polypterus bichir lapradei
ATATATATATATATATATATATATATATATGACAGCAACACTCATCACTCACAACAGTGACAAAACAATTACATTGACAATCATGTTACGTTATTTTCAAAATGTTTCCTTTTCTTTTTCATTGCTTCTTTAACACACTACTTCTCCGCTGCGAAGCGCGGGTATTTTGCTAGTAAAATATAAAAGCAGCTTCTTTACTAGACAGGATTGGCTCACAAGCTCTTCTGAAAGAACATATTCAGCTTGAGCACACTGTTACCTGTGGCTATTCCCATGTACTGTATAAGTATATTATTTTATAGATAACTTACATTAATTAGCCTTCACACAGTCAAATGGCATGTAGTGTGGGCTCGGCAATTGGCAGGTGCCTGTCCAAGGTTGTTTACTTCCTTCCTTATGCAAAGTGCAGCTATGATAGGCCTCAAGTCTCCTTGACCCTTAATTGGAAATGGAAGTGGATTTAAGAATACTCTAACATTTTAAGTAAGTATTGCTTTATTGATTGATGGTTTGATTAAAAGTTTCAATAAAAATCTGCTGACCTCTAGTCACTCTTAGTATGGTGCAAAAACTACCGCTGCATCTTCTGTAAATCTGTTGCAAATTGTGAAGTTATGTATGCTCTGTCACAACTTGTAACTTGATTTTCCAGATCAAATTAAACAAAATGTTTTTCTAAGATGCAATCATTAAATACTTTGCTGTTGGAACTTAGAATCCTAGATGTTTAGTTTAGTTTAGAGGCTTAGAAGCCTTTATTGTCATTATACCAAAAAGTAAAATAGCCAATTAGCAAAAGCCTTTTAAAGCATATGTCTGACATTAGTGGCCTCTGGACCAGATCTGTGAGTTTTCTCTGGCCCCAATCCACCTACCAACACATTTTTTCAGTTTTATATAAATTATGTACAATCTATAAACATCTGGAATTTATAAAATAATGCACAAGCACAGAACGTGAAGGAACCAGGTGTTGAATTCATGTTAATATGGCAAACAAAGTGCTGGAGAGAATTCATAATGAAATTAAATAATTCATTCCAAATGTGCGGCCTTGATTTTAGAGTCTACATCTTACAATTTACAACGAAGTGGGGTATGAAGGACCATCTCCTTTTCGAAACAAGGGACACAAATGGCTCGAAACCAGTACTCTGAGCAAAAGTGTCAGGTGCTCATCCACTCCACCAACTGCAGATGCCTGCAATTTATCTCTGAATTCTTTCTATCATAATATTGGACATAGATGCATCGGTGCTGTGCCAGTTCATCACTAAATAGTTAAAGAGATATGATCATCCTGACTGACACCTTATATCACTCAACTTTGGAAATTCACTGCCAAGACATAGACATGACATTCAACATGATATAATGTACTCTTTGAATGCTTCCGCATCAGAAAAGGCTTTATTGTGCTTAGCCAGTATCCATATAGCTGTTGCTGAGTTAGTAATCAGGTGAGCATTGTGCTGCTGTGACCGTAGTTTGCTATAACGGCCTTGACTTTACTGCACCCAGTCTCAGACTCTGGCGATTTCATTTTCATTCAAGTGCCATGCCTTTGAAGATAGTGGAAGTGGAAGCTCTTATTCTAGTCTTTTATGATCATGATGGTTTCATTGCAGATTAGACAGTTCAGCTAGGCATTTCCAAATGGTATTATAAAGCATGCCTTTCAGTCCAGATTTTATGATTAATGGTATCAGTTTTCCTCTTAAGATATTTTGATAGACATTTCTGCTAGCTAACTTCCATCAAACATTTGGAATATTATTTCTTGAGTAATCAGTAAAAGTCACATGATTTGCACAACCACTGATAATTTCTTCATTTTTAATTGAATCTATTTGCAGGAATTTGTATTACAATCAAAGAGTTATAGTACAACTATCAAACATTGCTGCTATATAAGCAAAATACAAAAATCCATCCAATTTACTGTCAATCCAGGCAATCACAAGAAAAGTTAAAATGGTTTAACAGCAGGACCTGATTCAAAGAGTATTTGTTCTATGAAAATTCTGCCCCAGTAGAATTCTGTAGTGCATAAAAAGCAAATGCATTATCAAGTTAAAAATCATCCTGAATTAATACTGAACTTTTAAGAGTTCAGTTCTTTTCATGAAACAACCCAAGACGACTCATGGATAGAGGTAGTTTCACTCAGCCACTTTTCAACTGTCATTTCATCTTTGTTGTATCTCATTTTTAGTTTATTGTAAATGTGAATGCTTTACAATGTGAGAATCAAATAATGTCTTTTGGTTTTCATGATTTGACAGCCAAGGCCAGAAAATTATTAGAACAATTTTGACAAAAACAGGAAATTCAACCCAACAAAATTACAAAGCTTGCTAATCCTGTTCATCTAATTCTTCCAAAATAACATCAAGTCATATTTGAAAGACCATAAAGTTCACTTTCTACAACACCACATGGTAGTTTATTCTATAGGGTGGTCCAGATCTAATTATGCAATTTTCATTATGTTATAACTTATTAAGTTTATTACATAGAAAATCACCCGAAAAATCCCGGACGATCAAGAACTGTGCGAACTGACGATGTGAAGAATCATCTTCGCGCCAAACTGGAATCGTCCCCACATAAATCAAAGTCATCCAGACGATCTTGATCTGCATAATTAGATCTGGACCACCCTGTATGTGCCTATCATTCTCTGTATGAAGAAAATTATTCCAAAATTAGTAAAACATCTACCTTTAGCAAGTGTTCAGCTGGGTCCCTGTGTTCTTATTAAACAACATAATTTAAAGTAATACCTAATGTGACCACCAGGATGCATACAGCTGTCCTAAACCGACACAGACAGGCAGAGACATGAGTTTGCCATATTTTATTCACAGCTGGGAAGTGCTTTTCCTTGCATCCCACAGCACAATACAGTCCAAAGCGCCAATACCAAGAGATAGACCTTTTCCTTTCATTCTCCCCTCCACTCTCTACCTCCTCCTAACTCTGGCTCCCCGAATGGAGTGAGGCAGCTCCTTTTATTCAGCACCTGGGAGTGCTCCAGCTGGTTCATCAGCATTACCTGGATTCACTCCCAGGTGTGGTGGAACTCCATTAAATGGCTCTGCAGCTCCCCTTGGCAGCCCCCACAGAACCCAACAGGGCTGCATCAAACTCCACCTCCCAGCGCGCCCTGCGGGAATCCGTGGTGCCACAGCCACCCAGAAGGGTTGCCCTCTAGTGTCCCAGGGGAGGTAGTGCCTCAGATATGCTCTCTCCCCCTGTCCTTCCATTCCCTTGGCATCCCGGTCTGTAATGGCCGAGGCTGCCTGTCACACTAAATAAAGTAATAATAGTTCCTTTCATAATTTTAAACACTTCAATCATGTTACCTCCTAATCTCTGTTTGCTTAAACTGAAAAGGTTCACCTCCTTCAATCTTTCTTCTTTGTCTTTTTTTGCAATATGGAGATCAAAACTGAACACAGCACTCAAGATGAGGCCTCACTAGTGTGTTATATACCTAATTTAATTTTTCTTATACTCTACACATCATGCAATATAATAATCTAACATCCTATTAACCTTCTTTAATGGCTTCTGTGCACTGTCTGGATGTTGATAGTAATGGGTTCACTACAACTGCGAGGTCCTTATTGTTATATCACCACAAAAGAGATAGACTGTAGTTTAAAAGGGATCAGAAGATGTTTGTGTCTTTGGGTCATCTTTCACCTTTTCTGAAATATCTCACTCTAACTGCCTTTCAGCTTTGCTGATCTCCTTTTTAATTGCCTTCATGTCCTCATAAGCAGGCATGTCAAACTCACTACCACTGGTGGGCCGCTTCGACTGCCATACGTGCGTCAGCGGGCTGCACTGTAACAAATACTATTATACTATTATACAAAGTTACTGTGGCTTTCTTTCCAATACTGAAAACTTTAAAAAATGTAACACTTAAAGTTTAAAGAAAAGCAATTTATTTCCATACAATCTCCGTACAACAGCGTACAATTAGAGTCTTAGCCTCTTAGCTAGATCCTTTTATTATTATATTATATTCATTATATTGTATTCATTGCTTATATAGGAGTCTTACAGTGTAAGAGTTATTTCTTTTGTCCTGACACTTGGCATCTCTTGTTAGTAACCAGTTCGCCAATATCAGGCTTGAAATCTTGTGCAGCTTCAACTTTTATGAGGGATGAAAGGTGCTCGGCAGTAAGTCTTGAGCGATGTGGGGTTTTGATAGCTTTCACTAACGAAATCAATTTCTCAGAAAGATAAATACTTCCAAACATAGACAGTACACTCGATGCCAACTTATGGATCTGCACATACGAGGGTGGCAGGTAAGCATACATGCCTGGCACACCAACTTCGTTGTATTTTGCCATCAGAATAGAATCAGACTGCAGTTCAGTCAATTCCATTTGGATATTCTCAGGCACATTCTCAGCGTTGTAAGAGTATGGTGACGTAAACAGCACAAAGTCCTCTTCGTGCGAACTGAAATCGCAAAAACTCTCACTGAATTCATTGCTCAGTAATACATGTTGGAAAACAAATCCTCCAAAAATCAAATTTTGCTTTACTAAGTTTACTTCAAAGTTAATATTGCAAAATAAGCCGATATGCAAAAAGCCCCCTGACCTACACTAATTATACAAACTCAAAATCACAAAAATCTGTTAATAAACAACTCACCAACTTCTCGAGTCCACTTCAGATCTTCAGCTGTAGTCTGCACTAACTGTTCGTTACAATACTAGCACAAAATTACATAAAACTATAGCAAAAAAAATGTGAAAATATGCGAGCTATTACTACTCGTGATGGTCAGTTCTGCCCAGTGGCCAGTCTCAGTAGCCCAGCCAGTAGTGTAGCACAGTGGTCCACAACCTTTTTGACACCAAGGACCGCTTTACTAGAAGCAAATTTTTCCAGAGACGGGTGGGTTGTTGGAGGTTGGAGTTTGTGGGGTGATTATGGGAGGGTTCGTAGGGCAGTTTTATACACAATTTACATTACATTTCTATTATTATTAAGTTATAATATAGTAATAGAAATTATACAGCTTACCATAATGCAGAATCAGTGAGAGCCCTGAGCTTGTTTTCCTGCAACCAGACGATCCTATCTGGGGAGGATGGAAGACAGTGACACGCGAAGTGTGTTGCTTATGTTCAGTCTACTCCGTAATCTCGTTTTGGTTGCTGTTACTGCAGAAAACGTGCATCACAAAGATAGGATGTTGGAAATGGAAGCAGCTTCAATAGCTTCTTTCATGTTAGTTTAATCTTCTCCTATCTACAAGTTATGCAGACGAGAATTTTTGTCAGCATTTCCTTGCGATAATATACTTTCAGGGTGCGAATGATGCCCAAATCCAATGGCTGAAGCAATGCCATGCAATTGGGTGGGAGGAATTCAATGTGAACATTATCTAAATTTGGAAGCATGTTGTGGTCAGCACAGTTATCCTTTTCTTCTTCTTCATATCGTGAGGTTTCTGAACTCTTTTGTGATCTAGGATGCCCCCCACCCAACGGGAATGACAAGCTGAAGTGCGTCCTGAAGCGCTATTGCCGCGTGTGAGATTGTTTGTCCAGGTCCCAAGAGAGTTTAAAAACTCATATTTTCTTGAAAGAGTGCCGCATTCATTGGAATGTTTCTTGAACAAGCATCACTGCAACCACATAAAAACGGCTTTTTCTGCATCTTCAAATGCAGCAGTTCGCATACGTTTGCAACCCGAGATTTTTCTATAGAAGGGTGACAATGAGTTAAATTCCAATGGATGTTTTTCAAATGTTGACGAGCAATAAGGAAAAGGTAGCACTTAAAACCACACAAAACAAAAACAGCAAAAAAACAATACAAGGAAATTTCGAAGAAAGAACATTTTTTTACAATGTTTCTGTTTGGGGATCGTTGTGCAAATGTCCACAACTGAGCTGTGACTACAGAACTAACTGCTCTGTGGATGATTCATTCAAGCATTTCAAGATCACTTCGTTGTAATGAAAGTATCTGCTGCTGAATGTACTTCGTAGTAACGGAATTTCTGTGGACTCGTGTCATATGGGTACTGT
The DNA here is from genome assembly GCA_026402145.1 of Polypterus bichir lapradei. NCBI lineage: Eukaryota > Metazoa > Chordata > Cladistia > Polypteriformes > Polypteridae > Polypterus > Polypterus bichir. The sequence continues at coordinate 69,114,760 of JANRMT010028174.1, forward strand.
CAGAAACATAAAAATACTCTGTTGTAATACTCTCTCACCGCGGTCTCTCCTCTCTCTGCGCCGCTGCAAAGCCCCGCCTACCTAGCGTTCTGAAAAGTGTCCTCAGTGAAGGGGGCAGCCTTTTTGCTGTAGCCCTTCACTGAGTGAGTCTCCATTGCTGGCAGTTCTCTCGCAGCTCGGTAGTGGGCCGCGGACCGCAGCCTAGCACTTCAGTTGCGACTTCGCAGCTGCAACTATACTAGCAGATGACGTTTCCGGTACCGTAATGCCATGGGAAACGAGCATTTGTCAGAAGGCAGAAGTAAGAAAAGTCAATAAGTAACGCCGAAGATACAGAATGATTCAGTCACAAATGATAGTAATCATTTTGTACAAGTTTAGTGCTAACTAGGATCTGTCATGCGGGCTGCGCAGATTTCTTTTACAGGCCTCATGCGGCCCAGGGTCTGTGTGTTTGACATGCCTGCTCATAAGTACATTCATATGTCTTATACATATAAGGAAATCCGGAAAATTTATTTGTAATGACAAGTATCTTTAAAAGCTTAATCTATACTAATAAAAGGCAAAACCCTCACTGACTGACTGACTGACTGACTCACTCACTCACTCACGCACTCACTGACTCACTCATCACTAATTCTCCAACTTCCCGTCTAGGTGGAAAGCTGAAATTTGGCAGGCTCATTTCTTACAGCTTACTTACAAAAGTTAGGCAGGCATAACAGTCATAACTGGAACCTACTTTTGTCCATATACTGTAATAGCCTGCAGCTCGGTCGCCGTGTGAGGCGGAGTTGCGTCTCGCATCATCACGCCTCCCATGTAATTGAGTGCCTGCCCATATAAGGTAAATATTCGCGGGTGAAGGACTGTACTTAGCATATTCATAAGTGCATCTACTGCGGAAACCCTCCCTCAGCGAAAGTGCGAGAGAAACTTTTAAGTGCCGGGTCTGAGCTAAAATTAAATAAAGCCGTAGACATTGCACGACCGCACAAGATATTCACAATATACAAGTTTAATGAGAAGACGCAGGGTATAAAGCCTCGATGCTAAAGACCTGGCGAAGTCATGCCTTCTCTGCTGGCCTAAAAAAATATCTGAATCACAAACTGATGTTAATTATATTTTGCCCTTCTACGTGCACCCAACCGTCCTTATTACGAAGTCTTCCTTGCTTTACCGCTGACTGCTTCTTTCCATTCACCTTTCTAGCTCTTTATTTAAACAGATTTCCTTCTCACTTTTCTGCTCCTTCGCTGTCTTCTCCCTTTTCGTTCAAAATACGCGCCTCCTTGCCTTTTTACAGTCAGCTCCCCTTACGTCACACCATGGCACTTTTAGTACAAGTTTATACCAGGAATGCCTGTTAAACATGTTAAATTCACGGGTAGCGATTTGCGTAGTGAACACTTCAATGAATGAAACTTGTTATCTTTACAACGGTTGACAAACACGGAATGTAACTTCATAACAACACGTCCTCCAAATACGAACCTGATTGAAAGAAATAATGATAATCAAATCCTTGATGACAGCAACACTCATGACAGTGACAAAACAATTACATTGACAATCAGGTTATGTTATTTTTAAAATGTTTCCTTTTCTTTTTCATAACTTCTTTAACACACTACTTCTCCGCTTTGAAGCGTGGGTATTTTGCTAGTGTTTATAATAAAATGCGGTGGGCTGGCGCCCTGCCCGGGGTTTGTTTCCTGTCTTGAGCCCTGCGTTGGCTGGGATTGGCTCCAGCAGACCCCCGTGACCCTGTAGTTAGGATATAGCAGGTTGGATAATGGATGGATTGATATTTATGATAAATATTTTATGTAAATCAGAATATTATTATTTTGTGCAGCAATATTTGACTATCACTGTGGTCATCTTAAGCACCATTCATCCTCACCATCATAAAAGGACCTAGAAACAAGCCATTTCTCTGTCATTCATTTTATATAGTGTCACAGACGGCCAGGGTCCTTGCCTCATTGCTGAAAGAGGGAGCAAGCATTGGCAGAACAGTACCTCCTCTGGGACGCTAGATGGCAGCCCCCATGGGTTGCAGTGGTGCCTCAGACTCCCTCAGGGCTTCATGGGAGATGGAGTTATCTACAGCCCTGTTGGGACCCAGGGGTGCTGCAGCTGCTCCAGAGCCCGTGTGGCCGGTTCTTCCACCACACCCGGAAGTGCAGCCAGAAGTGGGGCAACGAGCACCTGGAGAACTTCCAGGTAACATATAAAAGGAGCCAGCAGACACCAGAGTCAGAGTCAGGAGGAGGGAGACAAAGCTTGCCAAGAGGATTGCAGGAGACAAAAGAGGAGAAAGGAAGAGAGGAAAAGAATTGTGTTTAGTTGTTGTGCTTATTGGGACTGTGTTGTGCCTGTGGGAAACGGGGAAGGCGTTGCCCACAGGTGAAGAAAATAAAATAAAACACTTGTGTTTTATTACTGTGCCTTCTGCATCTGACTGTGTTGGGTTGAGTGGCTGCTATGCCCTCTACATTTGTCACAATAGTCATTACAAAAATGCCAATTTTAGTCCAACAATCGAATTTCAATCTTTCGGTAACCAGAAATCATTTATATCCATAGATAAACATTATTTGCCATTAGAAGAATGAACAAAGGAGGCTGTTAAATCAGGAAGCCAGTTTGGATTAACTTTTCTTTATTTAAAGAAAATAAAACATAGATTCATAAACAAGCTGTAACTGAAAACTTTAAATTCTATAAGATAGACTTTACTTAGTTTACAGTTCAGAGAACGACGGTGGTGATCATTACATCAGAAATTAGTGCTTGTGAACCAAGCAATGCAATAGTGCCCCCGACTATCAGTGCCCTCAAAAGAAAAAGCAGGACAACATAAATGTGACAAAGAGAAATAAACAAACAAACAACACAATAAAATAGTTGTAAATACAAACATAACCTGGCAGTGTGAACATTTTTTATAAGCTTTATATTCATGTACACTCCAGCAGTGGTAACAACAGATTCTTCAAGATTTTAACTTAATGAAGAACTGTTACTTTAAGAAAATTTAACAGTGTGCCTAAGTAATATGTTACTATATTTATTTCCAATTACTATGTTTTTGTTATTTTGTACATTTTTAAATTAGTCCACCATTTAAAATTTAAAAATTGAATAGACAGGATAACACTATAATTACTTAAAATTAAAATATTATCATTATAATAGTAATTACTAATACACTACTGCAACATATGTAGCCCATATTCACTTAAATTACTGTTCTTAATTTTACTGATAGATAGATAGATAGATAGATAGATAGATAGATAGATAGATAGGAATCCAATATTCCAATATATTTCCTTCAAGACATGAATCACATAACTGGCTATATTTAACTTCCAAGTCTCAGAACACAATTATACAGAAATATACAAGTCATAAACAATGTGCTCCAGAGCAGAAGGCTTTCTGTCCATCTTTCTCCTCCTGTTTTCTCTCTCTATTTACTTCTGCATCATGGTTTTGCATTAATGTGTATTATGTAAGGCCGCACCAGTCTGGCTGTGGCTTTTGTATGTTCTGTCATTGTTTGATTTGTGTGCAGGCAGAGCATTAAAGGGAACAGCTGATGCAAAAGGCACACCAGACTGTGGCATCTTCTGATGAACAGACACACAGATGACATGAATAGGCCTCCCTTCCTGAGGGGTGGGGAACTCATCTTTCTTTATTTGGTTTTCTTTTCTCAACATGCCTTGCTGGTTTTCAGCAGAGACAAATGATGTAGTCAAATAGGAAACTCGACAGACGCTCCAGTGTTTATGAAATCTCGTTCGCTCTTTTGTGCTTCGTGTGAATGAAACCACATGTAATAATAGCTTCTCCAACACAATCAAATGCTGATATTTCTTCCAAACATTTTCTTAACCTGTTTTCAGGGTTGCCAATCAATGAAAGGAAAATACGTTTTTAGAGAACATATTGTATATGAAATGCAATCTACCTGTTTTATGAATAAATCAAATAGATTATACTTTTCCAAACAAAAGTGGATATCTTCGCATAAATTGTTCTTCTGATATTTTCCATACTGCCTCATTTTTCGTATTGAGCATGTCATCCATTGTCTGCCGGTGATTTGCTTGAGTCTTCTAGCTTGATACTGAGAATTTGATTTGATCCAGGTTATATATCATTCATGTTACATTATCTAATGTTTGTTTGAGTTAACTACTCAATTATTCACTGTTTGAAAAAGAATGAATAATTTATAAGTCTATAAAATCATTTTACATACTTATTAATAAGATATGCATATTGTAGTTTTTTTAATGGTGGTGGGCTGCTAAAGTACAGAAAATATTCATTTAGATTTGCAAAAATTAGAAAATAACGCTCTCACTGCTTAGTGTCAATTCATGCCTTTATCAGGATACCTTGTTATTTCTCTTGGTCTGTAAAATTGAAATACTCCTTCATATTTAGTTTACTTTCTCAATTAATTAACCTTTATTTTATATAACACATCTTACAGTGAGCACCACCAGATGCCAGATGTTTTATTTTTCTTGCAGCTTCAGAACTCTCACTGGTTTTATTACAGGGCAGCATGGTGACACTATAGTTAGTGCAGCTGCCACACAGCTCCAGTAGACTGGCCTCGATTCACGGACTGATCGTCATCTGTGAGGAGTTTAAACATTCTCCTCACATTCTTATACGTGTTTTTTAGGTACTTTAGCTTCCAACCACATCTAAAACAAAGGCATGTTAGGTAAATTGGCAGTTTTAAATTGACTAAACATAAGTTAGTATTTCCTGTAATAATGAAGTGCCTGGTCATTTTTTTGACCTTCGCTCGTGTCCTTTTAACAATTTTTTAATTGATCAAATGTTTCTAATATTTTCGTTTAATGTTTAAAGGAAGCACTTAAAATAAGCATGCTTATAACAATACAACACAGTAAGGGAGCATCTACCTAATACGATACAAAACTATCAACTGTTTTTGGTAAAAAGCATTGGAAAGGCACTATATAAATAAAATGCATTATTATTAATATTACTATCTCTTAAAAATCTTATTAGATGACTGAGCTGTCTACATCTTTCAGGTAAGTAAACGGCAGGCAGCTAAAAAAATATTTTGAAGAACAGCAAAGTGCCACTGGAGCGTGAAAGGTCAAGGAGTCTGAGTATAGTAACTGTGGAATTTCTTAAACATCACAACTGTTTTAATACTTTGCAAAAAGACATATTGCTAGACTTAAAAGGTTCATGGTCTCAAATGGGAAACCCTGTTTAGAGCAATCCAGACAAGCGCCCATTAAGGAAATAAAAACACTTGTGAAGTGGGTCTATCGTGCTCCAATTTTTATTATAATTTTCAGTATTGGTCTCCAAATGAAGATACCATAATGATGTGTCATGGGGTCTTTTGAATTCTGGGAAGTGTAAAATGTGGAGTATGAGATCAAGAGAATGTGAGAATTATTCATCTTCCACCAGGTTATCCTGGATAAAAGAGAAAAAAGGCATGTAAGCCATGGTGCAACCTCAAAATCTGTCTCCCACGTCTTCTTCAAATCACTCCATCTAAGACTTACAGCATCATTGTGTACTGTGTATAATGGCTCCTAGGGAACTATTCTGGCTGCAGATTTTTGTTTCAATCAGTATCATTGGGGACCCAAAAGCCCTGCCACCTGAACTTCAGAACAAGTAATCAACCTGAAGCTAAAAATGTTTGGGCCTGGCCAGTACTTGGATGACAGACGATCCAAGATAGCTTGGGGTACTGCTGGAAGAGGTGCTGATAAGGCCAGCAAGGGACACTTACTCTGTGGTTTTTGTGTGAATCCCACTGTCCCGGTGTAGTGACAGGGGCGCTGTGCTGTAAAAATGGGCCGTCCTTTAAATGAGACATAAAGCCTAGATTCTGACTCTCTGTGTCATAAAAGATCCCTGGGCATCTCTCGAAAGAGTAGGATGTATACTGATGTCCTGGTTAAATTACTCTCCATGGCTTGGTCATTCTGGCCTCTGAATCATTCCCAGTCCCTTACTGGCTAACTGTCTCTCTCACCTCCTAATAAGTAATGTATGCTGAGTGTACTGGAAAAAGAATGGCTGCCGTCATACCATCCAGGTGGAAGCTACACATTGATGGTGGTTGTTTCCCATTGTCTATGTAAAATGCTGTATAACTATAATTCATTATTATTATATTTTCCCTCAAAGTGATTTCACTGTATAATTAGATTTTTTTTCTTCTCTTATCCAACCTTTAGCAAAGACCAGTAGATTGAGAATTAAATTTCAGAGGAAATTTAGAAATAAAAGAACACTTTTGTCATTCTTCTATGACTATACCTTTTTTGTAGACTTTGCTCCCTAAATGTTTTCTTAATGATGACAATTAACAATGAGAGGAGGAGATGCAAGGGTGAATGATTCAAAATGGTGAAAGGCCTCAACTACTTAAGTGTCAGACTCACTAGCGTGATCATGCCTAAATAATCGACTTAAATACCGGAACAGATGGAAAAGCAAAATTACAGCCACAATGATAATGATAATGATAGTGAATTTCTTAAAAAATAAATATAAAAAATACTGAATTATCTACATATAATACACATATATTCTTGGTGCATTCCAGTAAAATTCAGCAAGTCTGTTTTTTACATTTCTGGTGTCGAGCCTTTCATCATTCAGGACTGAGACTGAAAACCATTGCTTTAACTTGACAATTTCAGAAACTCCTTGTTTTGGTATAAATCCCTGTTTATGTAGATAATAACTTTATGGTAAACTACTTTCTAAACATTTCATACCTCCTATAATGCTACTGATAAATTCCTATCCAAACTTAATTATGAGACTTCTGTCAAGGATGTATTATGAAATATAAGATAACGTATCCAATTCAGTGAAACTGGAAAATTCTTCTCTGGGACAGTGTTCAACATGTGGATTTTCCTAAGCTCACAGATCAATAAATAATTAAAATAATCACTTTAATAAATCAAATTATACGTTTCAGGCTCATCTATGATTAACTTCTCAAAAAAATGATGATGCTTTTATTTTATTACTTAACTTATAAAGTTCCATATGTTCATTTCACCTTAATAAATATCTTGTGTTATCCAAATTAAATTAGTTTCTTTTATATTAACTGGCAATTTTGAATTAATACCTTTAGGATTTTGCAAATAATCATTCATTGTGTTTAAATGAGAAATACAATTTTAAATCAAGAGTCCTTTGTGAAGAAAGATATTAAAAAGGGCAATTGAGATATAATAATAGAATCAGTTAATGAGTGAATCATAAGGAACAGGGTTCATGCCTTAAAGGTAGCTTCTTTTATGATTAGAAAGGTGAAACCATAAAAAAGAGACCTTATACTATTTGTTGATTAGTGTGCATATTATTAGTTATTATTATTGAGATATAAAGGTTTATACTATATCAAGCAGTTTCTAAAGTATGATGAGTAAAGGCAGAATACCAATGAAACTTCCAGACCTCTAGGTGAGTTTCTTAATCAGGATCTCATTACTTCCTAACTAATCTTCAGCTTGTAGGTGGCACACATGAGCTGATGCTGATATTGAAATACAGCCAATAAGGCTGAGGTTTATAAATGAAAACAGTTTATTATAAGAAGAATAATACATCACAGAAGGGTACAGTGGACAGGAGACATTGGGAAAAAATAAGAGAATACTAAATAAATTTATAAACTCACTGTGCCAAACTAAACAAGAGTTCAAGCCCTATCTACCTGGCAGGATGGCTGGTCCATGTTCCTACCTCTTCTCGCCTTGTTTTTTTATAATCTGACACACTTCTTTCTCTCTCTTAAGGTCTCTGTCCATTATAGTGGGGCACAGTGCCCCATCTTTTTGATTCAGTGACACTGGCAATGTCAAAATTTACCTTGGATTGACAATAATATAATTATCTTCAATAAAGCCACATTTTCACTAATGCTCCTCATTCCACTTTGGAGTGACTTCCCATTGTGTTGTTTATTAATTTTTCCACTAATGCATAACTAAACTACTGTATTTTTTCATTTGGTTAAATTCTCAAAACCAATTCAGCTGCAATGTAGTAATGTACATGTGTAACAGTATAAACTTTCTAGTAAAATTTTCAGTATCTTACATTAACCATTGAAATTGAATCACACACCATTCATAATATTTTACTGTTTATGAACTGTAAACCATAAATATGCACCAATTGCTGACTTTCTAATTAACCCTTGCAATCTGTCTAGTACCAAAATTATTACACATGGATACGTCTACTGCACACTGAGGGAACAAAAATTTGTTTTAATGTTTTACTGTGATTTGCGTGCCGTTTTTGTAAACAAAAAGGTGGCTGTATGCATACATTGTGTTTGGATCAAGTTTGAGATATCATGAAGGTATATAGAGGCTGAGAGTCCTAGCGTTACATGTTACGTTTATTTGGTGAAAAAACATAACACTTAAAATTTTAAATTAGCAAATCACCAAGAATAACAGTAATAATAATAATAATAATAATTCTTTACCTTCCCATAACGCTTTACTCATTATACAAAGCACTTTGCAAACTTCGCTCAGGAAGGACCTGGGATGCAAACCTATTATCTCCTTATTGCGAGGCATGGCACTACTAAATCATTTAATACGTAGTCGATGCCATGACCAACTGTTGCGGCCGAGGTGCTTACTGTCACAAAAATAAAAAAATCACTATATCATAGACTACTACTACCACTTCTAGACACACAATAACACCCTGCATTGTGGATTAAATGTTGCTAGGCTATGCAGAGTGCTGCATTTATGGTCTGTACTACTGTAGGATTATATGTAAAAACTAGCAAAATACCGCGCTTCGCAGCGGAGAAGTAGTGTGTTAAAGAAGTAATGGAAAAGAAAAGTAAACATTTTGAAAATAACATGATTGTCAATGTAATTGTTTTGTCACTGTTATGAGTGTTGCTGTCATATATATATATATATATATATATATATACCCTTTGGAGTGCGAGAATCCATCGAGGAAGAAAAATGAAAAACATTTTTTGTACAAAATTTTTATTTATCTATCCATTCCTAAATAATTAAATGGGCAGGCTATTTCGTATCAATGCAATACGCTGCTTGTTAAAATGGATGACTCCCGCTCTTACGTGCACTTAGTGCTGCGTGGGTATTATGAACTATCACATCTGTTCAAGTTCTATTTAAATTTTAAATATAAGTAATTTTTATTTAGTCGACAGAAATATGTTTGGTAGGAATGTAAGTTAAATTTAGTCATCACTGCATAAATTTTTCTTCACCATAGAAATTTAAAGGCTAAATTCAACTTACATTCCTACCAAAGATATTTCTGTTGACTAAATAGAACCTACTTATATCCAAATAGAACTTGAAAATATATATTTTTTCCAATCTGATCGCGCATTTTAGATCGACTTGACGTGCACTACATCGAGCCCGCCTGCTATTGTGCTCTCACCTGCCTGCCTCAATAAGTCACCGTCGCTTTGCTCTTACTTTTTACCGTTCATTTAATCATGGCTAGTTGTGAAAAAATTAGAAAATGGAAGGAGGATTACACTGAGTATGGCTTCACCAAAACAATAATTGATGGCGAATAAAGTATCCATTATTCATAAAGCTTCAATTGGTGATCTGTTTTTCTGCGTTAACCTCATATTTTTTCATACTTCTCAAACCAAGGGGGTGCGAAATCGGGATCATCCGTCACAGTAAAATGAATCGGGAAGCGCTGATATATATGTATGTGTGTGTGTATATATAATACTAGCAAAATACCCGCGCTTTGCAGCGGCGAAGTACTGCCTTAAAATTTTTATTAAGAAGAAAATTACACCTTTTTAAACTGAGGGAAAATATACCAATAATTATTTGTTAAGGATCTCTTTGTATACCACATTGTCAGTTTGGCCCTCTGGTTGTAATATGACCAAGCTGTGCGCTGAGCTTACTCTTAAGCATGCAACGTACAGTAGGCCATGTGAAAAGTAATCTTATCTCAAATCTCACAGCTTGGATTGCTGCTGTCATAATCGGTTTGAGTTTCATGGTTTGTTTCAATTACGACAGTATTTGCAGGACTTGTGTTGAAGTGACATTCGCCATCTGTCAAGCGTTGTAAGCAAATGACCAGTTTCATCGATAACTTCACATTCAGCTTTTGAGAGTTTAAACATTCATAAACATCAACGTGTCCACTACTGAAATCGTTACCTGTGAATCTAAGATGTTTAAGAGGCATTGGCGGTTGTCAAAAGGTGTAAAATATTTGGCAATTTCGGTACACTTGAAAGCGACAACCGAACAATTCAGCGGCAGCCATCAACTCACATGCAGAACCATAGGTGAAGGGCTTAAGCATTTCACTCTTATAGTGCTCCTGTGTAGTATAATTATCTCCTGTACCGTCATCAGTCCACACCTTGAACCTGTCCCAGTCATTCAATACATAAGACACAATGTTTCTCCAGATATCAAGAGTGAGCCTGATATGGCCGTGCAATATGTAACAAAGAGAATGGAAAAGGTAGGTGCCATCTCCGGGCATGGAAACCACTCGGTAAGTGACAGTTCTTTGATCGATGGTGATCACCTCGATAGACATTTTAATGGGGGTACGGTTGGAACGATAAAGGAAATGGGAACCTGAACAATGTAAACTAAGTCTAAAATACCTACACAATAACTACAATCATAATAAACGAACAATAAAACAGCGGAGAAGCCGTGGATTAAATAAAAAGGCTGTAGTTATCAGCAGGGAGACGTGAATCCCGTGGCGAAGCAAGGAAGGGAATGTAGAGACCGGAGCGATGGACGGCCTTATATAGGCAGGCAGCCAACAACGTGGGAGGCGTTGGGATGGGGGACCCAACGCCGCCTCACACGGTGACCGAGCTGCAGGTTATGGACGTATATATGTACGTAAGTAGGATTCAGTTAGCGTTGGGAACCCACGTACCAAATTTCTTGAAGGTGGGCCCATAAGTAACAAAGACCGTTGTTGGGCCGACAGAGGCGTCATACCACAGAAATAAGTATGTACATTGGTTTCGGTTAGCGCAGGGAAGCCACCTACCAAATTTCGTGAAGATGGGGCCATAAATAAGAAAGTTCAACATGGCGGATGTTGTTGACCGTTATGCGTAGAATTTTGAAATGAAACCAGCTTAACTTTTGTAAGTAAGCTGTAAGGAATGAGCCTGCCAAATTTCAGCCTTCTATCAACACGGGAAGTTGGAGAATTAGTGACGTTGGAAAGCTCAATATGGCGGCCGACAGTGGCGTCATACCACCGAAATAAGTATGTACATCGGTTTCGGTTAGCGCAGGGAAGCCGCCTACCAAATTTCATGAAGATGGGGCCATAAATAAGAAAGTTCAACATTACACGAGAAGTTGGAGAATTAGTAATGAGTGAGTGAGGGCTTTTATTAGTATAGATTTCTGAAGGCTCACAAAATGTATTTTTCTCAGTTTTTCTCTACATTTCTGGCGGGAACACGGACTGGGCCACTTGGAAGTTGCTTCTGGGCTAGGCCAGATCTAGAGGTTAATTCCTTGAAATGTTTTGGTATTCAATATTTCCAGGCTCTGTCCCTTCATCATAAGTTAGTAATGACTGGAGACACATAGTCATCGTTCAATAGTAATTGCAAAATGCATTGTTGATAATGGACAGATCTTTCTGATCCAAATTCTACACTAGAACAGTTAGAATTTACATTGTTAATACAAGGGCTTCTGGTTTACTAATTTGATCCAAGCAAATATACTGGGATTGAATTTGCATTGTCTATTTGTAGTATAGCGGGTACGCGGCACCAAATAAAAGGCCAGTTTTTAAATAAATAATCACCGCACTCGCGGCTTATAGAGGGGGCATGGTAGTGGGGCCAGAGTGGTTCTCGGACGCGACATTGCTTGGGCGTTTCCTTGCTTAAGTGCACAGGTGAGGAATCGTCCGTATGCATAATTGAGGCTGGGAGCTGCTAATCGCCATACCTGTGCCATGTCCCCATTATAAATAGGAGAAGTGCGAGTGCAGAGGGGAGAGAGAAAAGACAAAAAAAGAACAGAGAATGGAGGTTAGGGGAGGAAGAAAGAGAAAGCGGGAAGCCGGTACATGATTGTGAATGAGCGAGAGCAGCCTCGCTGTAAGAAGGACAGGCAGCTGGGAGAAGTGAGCCCAAGCGGAGTGTATGGCCAGCATCCGGGGGTAGACGGATTGGGTCACTCCTGCTGAGTTTTGCAGGAGTGACCACGATTGCTGTGTAAGATCGGTAAGGCACCGAGAGTTGGGGATTTGGGATTGGAACCCCAGCGTGAGAAAGTTGCTATACGGAGCCAGAGGATGGAATACAACTGGACGTGGAGATAGTCAGCTGTAGGTAGGGCGACTCCCCTGGTGCAGAGCCTGGATGGGAGAAGCAGGGGAGCTGCCAACTAAACAAGGCACTGGGTTTTAAAAGAGGACAGTTTCCAGCCCTTATTATTGTTTTAACCTTGGTTTTAAAGGATTTATTGATTGGATTTTAACCTCCGCTGTTTTACCTTTGTTTTTATGGATTATTTATTCATGGACATTTTGTTTGCACTGCACTATTTATTTGGACACTGGTTTTGTTGTTTTAATAAAAACACTCTTTTGCACTTTTGCACCTTTCCCCTTGCTTCGTTTGGTGTCATTGTCCAGCTCATCTGGTTACACTACCGACGATGTCAGGTTCAAGAGGCTCCCTGAAGGAGTGATGGGAGCATGGAGCAAACCTGCATCATCACACGATTCCTTTACTAATTTGTCCAGAAAAAATGTTTTCAGTGCTGCAGTACATACCTGCAAGGACTTGTTGAGATTGGCTGCTCTTCCAGGATGTCCCAATACCAGTAAGAGTTCTTTTCCTGGCCACCTTTAACTTTCCAACATATATTGTTTCAGAATGACCCTAAGTCATAGATTTTTCTAGGATTATAAAAATATTCTTGTTTGATTTTGTAAGAAATGATGCTGTTCAGTATATTTGGTTCTTCATTGAGCTCTGTCTTTCCAGCAGTTTTCCTCATGACATAGTTGTGATGGAAAAAATGTTACACATTTGAAAAGTATGATGTCAAAGCAGTAATGTGTGAATATACTGTTTACACTAAAGCAATTTTTGGGTTAACAGTATATATGATACAGAATCAGAACAGGGCAAAGAACCAATAGGAGCTCTGCATGAGGAAAAACCCAGTTTTATGACTGCACAGCTATCTATAAGTGGCAAAGCAGGTAGGTAGATATTGCTGTAGACCATAAAACACTGGTAATGTTTCTGGAAAGGAAATTACCAGGGCAAAATAATATGAAAGATGTTTCAGCAGACTAAAAGGAATTACTTCATGCTGGCTCTCTACATTACAAATCCTAGATGAAATGGGGAGGACCCTTCTGCCTGTCAGTCAGATCAGATGTACTTCTATAAACAGAAGAGTGCTGAAGAATGTACTATTCACCAAAGGCCACACCCAGTGATTTTTCGAAGATAACCATTAAACTGCAAATGACTCTGGGTATTTTGCAAAGAGTCTGTATTTAAGGGTGTGAAATGATTAGACTCAACACACTCAAAAAAGGTTTAGGGCAGCAACCTGTATAATTTCCATGGCTGCAAAAGGATTTGAAAATAGCACCTGCCTGGACTGAAGTCCGTAGCTGTACTCACTACAGTTGGAGAAGATGGCGATTTTATCTGTTGAGACAGGAAGTGAACCCAGAATTGATGTGCTTCTGGGGTCGGAACTGGAAGTGAGTTGTTTTTGGGTGCCAGAACTGGAAGTGACGTCTTCAGAGTTGGATCAGAGAGGTTTCCCCATTTTTTGTCTGCAGAGACAACAGAAGAAAGTTTAGCGCACCCCATCACTTCCTAGCCTGACGTGGAATTAACTTCACTTGGTCCATACAGCTCCCCCCTATTCACATGTGTGTGATAAGGGTTAGTTGTGGCAACAGTTCAGTCTGAAGTATGGGTTTATTTTGAAAAATCAGACTGGAGCGTAATTATTATGGACACATAAAAATTTACCTAATTGAGCGAGCTGAAAGGGGCTATTGTGTAATCAAGGCAAATGGGGCACTAGGGTTTTATGATACTTTCAAACTATCAAACATTTTCTCTTTTCTCAAACAAAGTTTGCTTCTTACTTGTCTAATGAGTTTCACTGGAGTCACTTATTGCTCTCCTAAGTAACATCATCATCAAATTAAAATTTTCTTCTTTGAATTAAATCATTTATTGGCCCAAACAAATATCTATAAGAAGGAGGCATTTTTGAAGTGAAAGGTGGAGTAGCAATACATCTTTACAATAGCTTCTCTTTTTTGCAGACTGGTGTGTAACCAATTGTTTTTTGGCAATTCACATCATTGCTGGATGATATTCCCAAAACCGATAATAAAACATCTTCCTCAGGCAAGGCTTGCCAAAACACACTGTACTTGAGGTCTCACAAGACAACTGGTAGAGGAAAAGACTTCACTAGCTGCCCTTGTGTTTAAATGGTGTGAATTAATGAAAAATAATGGTTTGCATAGTGATGAAGCTATTCTTTGTGACATGTGTACATGGCTATTGTGAGTTAGCCGATGGCAATATGCCGTCTATAGAGTTGCTAAGTACAGTTATTCTACTCTTCTGATTCTAAAACATACAGTAACTAATGAACAGCTTTGACCAGTTTAGCCAATTGCAATTTGATGAAATAAAACTAACTTAATAGAAATCATAACTACAACAGTTACATATGAACAGCTTAAAATTATATTGCTGTAATAGATAACTAAGCAGATAATTATTTTAATTTTTTGACTATTGAAAATAGACTTTTCTCTTTCTTAAAATTGTTTTTCTGCATTTACTTTAAATGCATACTCCACCACAAAATGATATTTTTCATATGATACTTCGACTGTGTATTTTGTACAAATGTTTTTATTGCCATAAAAAAGTTCCTGATACAATAGAGGTCTTTAGTGACCATTGTTGGAAAACAACAAACAATATCAAAACATACATAGAAAAAAAATCTCACACTTCTTGTGTCGCATAATCCAGCTGTCCCAAACACTTGTACTGTATTTTTACCAAAATATTGTTAAATAAGTCAGTTCTAGAAAACAGTCTTGTGTGCTAAAACGGAGCATGCTCAGATGCAGACAAGCATCTGAATTGTAGACCTGCCTCCTGTTACATTTATTATTCATACCTACAAGAAGCTTGTTGCAGCTTCTTAGATATCCACAAGTCCAAGGCATATTCTCTTAATGATAATATTTCCACACACTTTAACTTTTAATCTTTAGTTGAACGTGTTTCTCAGTGAACTTTGCACTGTTGCTATCACATGAAATGCAATGTTAGCCAATGGATACGCTGTTACTGGGCTGCACATGTGACCAATGAATGAGCTTGGGGGTCTTCTGCTTTTTTTCATGATATCATTTACCAGATGTGACTTATTTAAAAATATATTGACATTGTGAGCAAACATCTGGATGAGTTCACATGTGGATTACGCGACAAGTAATATTATTTTTTATAGATGTTTTGATGTTGCTTGTTGTTTACCAATGTTGGTCACCATTGACATATTGTATCAGAAGCTGAGATCAATATGAGATTAAGAATTTTTCTTGGCAATCATTACAAACTACATGGGGTAAGTAATACATAACAAAATCGTTTTTGAGTTTAGTACTCATTTAAATGATACTATTGTGAAAAGTTAGGTAAGTAATATCTGTTTTTTAAATGATTTTATTATTGTTTTCTTTAAAATATTGTAGCAACTTAGTTCCAGACCATGAGACTGCCCAGCCCCCTCGGGGCAATGTAAGTGACTGATGCAGTGCTATGCAAATGAAGACTGCTGAGAGAAACTGTTGGTAGAGCTCATGTAACCAGTGGCACTCTTTGGTTCTCTATGCAAAGAACGTAATAGGTTAAAAAGTTGATGGTGTAGCAGGCATGGTGAGTTAAGAGAGTGAACGACACACAAATGGGACTGCATAAGTGAAAAGTGTGGAAGCAGAGCAACTACTTATAGCATGCTCTAGGGTCAAATGAAACCCCAGTGCCAATAGTCAGGGAGTTCTCCATGGCCACTACAATGCAGAACAGAAGCGTAAATAGTTACCACTAATTTGTTTTTCATACTGTTGCAAAATTTCAAGACACTGTTTCCATTTTATTTCTATTTGAAATCATCAGAAAAAGACTGTTCTACGTATAGTTATTTTTTTGTTTGATTACTTCATTTATCCATAGAGTCCTCCTTTCTTCCTTTACTCTTGGGGAAGGTTGCCAAACTATTTTGCTGGATTTATTTTGTCCTGTAGTAAACAAATAAATAAATATATTATTGTAATTATATTATTATTAAAATATATTTTTTCTCTCCCTTAGAATTATTTTGCTGCAATTACTTTAAAAGGTACTGGTGAAATAGGTAAATAAATACATATTTTTAACAAGCTATTTCAATTGTATAATAATTCTCTTTCTTTACAGTTTTCCTGCATTCTCTTTCATAGTGCAACAATTTTAAAAGGAATTAGTTGTAAATTGTTATTACAAATAAATTGAAAGTCTGCCCTCATCCAGCTGCCCACGGACCAATAGTGAGAAATAAAAAGTTTATTTTTCATCCTCTCAAGGCCTTCAATAGAGGAAAAATTCAATCACCTGAAGCAAAGAGATCAGCTAAAGTATGCAAATCACTCTGACACAGATCAACCAGGGCATTATCAAAACAACCAAGCCAGAAGCTCAAATCCATACATAACACTAACACATTTTAAAAAAAAACTGCTTCTGAAATGAACAAAAAAACACATACACAGCAGTCTTGTGAAATGCTGAACAACAGATCAAACTCGTACTGATTTCCCAGATTTAAAATCAAATAAGTCTTTCAGAAAATTATGTCTGACAAGATTTTCCCTTTTCTGTTTTGCATCAAAGCAAATCCTAATGATAGTATATATGAAAGGCTTCTCTTAAAGTGTGTCTGACTTGAATGATAGCAGGTTGTAAATTTTTCAAAGATTACATAAAAGAAATATTCTAGCTATATAATTTCCAAATAAGAAGTGTGCCATTAATCATCAAACTAATGATATCACTTTCAACTTTTTTTGAGTTTTATTGCATTCCATGTAACTTTCTACTGCTATAATTCTCCCTTTTATTTCTTGCTCTTACATAAGTCCAGAACTCTGAGTTAGGTAGGGGATGATGAGGAGGAACACAGGAAGAAAACAGAGGAAATGAGAATGGAATAATTCATTATAATGTTAGCATACTCTATTTGGTAGGTGGGATGGTTGCACTCTAGCAGTGAGGTAAATTACTTGCTCGGTTGGTGGTCATCATAAGTGTGACAATGGCAACATATTGAAGATGTGGTTAATTTCCAGGTGCACCCACGCTAGCCAAGAGATACAACTCCTCTAAAATATCCTGGATTCCTCCTACAGTTCTTCAAAACTAAGAAAGTGTAGTTTTGAGTTCCTCTTATACTGCTGAGATTCTCTATCTGGCATGATAACTGAATTCAGCTACACAGCACAGGAACCTCATTTTGTATTCACATTCCCTTTTTATTTGTCATGACCAGAGCTTGTAAGACAACGCTGACTGAGTAGCAAATCTTCCTAGGACTTATATCTAGTTTTATTACTATAATCAGGAACAATGTTTACAAAATGAAATGATTTGAGTGCACATTTGTTACAAAAAGGTAGCAGATCTCCCAAAACATCCACCAGCAAAGCCTACCCCAGGTAGCCTGGCCCCCAGGTGTATAGGCTGCCTTTGTCTTACACTATCCTAGAAGGGGCCCTGGAATTCATAGTACAAAATATATATTTCATTTTCTCAAAATACACCAAAAATACACATGCAATGTACTTCTGGGGAAAAGAACCATCAAGACCTTTGGCTAATAAGGACAAGGGCAACAAAGGATCTTTATAAATGCAAGAATTTATTCAGAAATACTGCAAAAGAGTAAAAAGGGCAGAAATAAGGCAAAAGGGTTTGCCTAAAAGGCAGCCCCAAGGAAACAAGTACTAAAAACATAATGCAATAATCAAAAACTAAGAAAAGAAGAAAATAAATCTAATAACCAGAAAATCCAATATTTACAATGATTTACTTTCCTGGGAACTTCAATGGACCACTGAAGAATCCACTCTCAGCTTCAGAAAATAATTGGAAAAACAATACTTTGAATGAAATCCTTATATATAATTTGATACTATCCGTATGTATGGTGTTCGCGTCAATACCCCATATGTATGGTGTTCGCGTCAATACCTCAACTCAATACAAGTTAGAACCATGCAATGGAACTCTGCTTCTGTAGTTAGAACATAATATGGCAAACGCGGATGCATTATTGCATGACTGGCTAAGAATGTTTGAATGCTTCAGTGACACCGCTGGATGGCCGAGTATAGTAAGTCGGTGTTGGTTCGAGCAGATAACAGTAAGTTCGGTTGCTTTTTGGAACGTTGGTTTGGTGGGGCGTACTTCCCAGGACTAACATCGTCGACTGACTTAAACCCTTCAACAGCTCCGGAACCATAAGTAATTTAGAACATATCGCCATTTGCTTGGTACGTTGAAATCTACCATTGGGCAGTTCAGTTTTGGCATCCGTCCTTCTGACATCTATTGGCAAACTGAGTAATGACGGCTGGGTATTAACAATGGTCATTGTTTAAATTTTAGCCAATCTCAGATCTAAAATGACCACGCCAACATAATTATTACTCCGACTCTGATTAGAGTCGTAAAATACAGTTTGTTTTGAAAATTTGTTTGCTGGAAAAAATCAAATGAGGTGCACTGAAGAGCTGAGTTCACATCTCGCAGCCCCGTTAAAACAGGAAGCTCTTCATTACATCAGCCGAAAAGGTCTATTTTAAGCACAAATCAGTGCCACGATAACAAAATCATTTCAAGGACTTAAAAAAACAATTCTTTGCAGAGAAAGTATGGATTTCACAAATGTAGAATTTGTAGCCCGATTTGATCAGACTCCCAGTCACTAGTAATTTAATAATCATAAACAAAAGAAAACTTTATCTTACATAAACAGAAACCAGAAACATAAATGATGAAAGATGGGAACCTGATAATCAACCACAGAAATATTTACCATATAAAAAATAAACTTAAGCAACCAAAACATAACACTATAGCTGCTACACCAATTCATTAGTGTACTCTTACTCTTAATTCACTTTAATTTCATTCATGAAAAACACACAGAGGAACCTGAACTCCTCTACCAGGGAGGCTATTGTTCTTTAACTTGCAGTGAGCAGCCTCTGGGACAGAACCCGAACATTAGATTTGGAGTTCTCATTGTTGTGATCCTGCCTCTTTAAAATTTCAAAAAGAGATGCTGGCCGTGAAAAAATTAAAGGTAGACCTGCTCATACCATCATCTTATGTAACCTGACCTGCAGGAAAACCATCAGACCTCTGGTCCAGTTACAAAACAAAGTCCCTTTACATTTAATTATTTATTTTAAAAATAATTCAAAAAAGGATTACAAAAATAATCCTGTTGGCTAACTTGGTGCGCCTGCCTCCTTAGGTTTCCCCATACAGGAGACAGGGTAGATAACAAAAAACACTAATAAAGCGAAAAATAAAATCTATACTAATAAAAGGGAAAGCCCTCACTGACTGACTGACTCACTCATCACTAATTCTCCAACTTCTCGTGTAGGTAGAAGGCTGAAATTTGGCAGGCTCATTCCTTACAGCTTACTTACAAAAGTTGGGCAGGTTTCATTTCGAAATTCTACGCGTAATGATCATAACTGGAACCTATTTTCGTCCATATACTGTAATAGACTGCAGCTCGATGGCCGTGGGAGGCGGAGTTGCATGTTGCATCATGTGCTTAGCATATTCATAAGTAAAAATATCTGAATCACAAACTGATGTTAATTATATTTTTTCCATGAATACTTATTAAATAATTCCAAATAGTCTGTCCGCTTCCTTTAATAGCTTTTCCGATGGTTGTGCTGCTTCCAGGCATGTATTTTCGTATTAAAGCATTTAACCAATCACATTTCAGCCATCATTTGTTGCCAGGCAGATAGGCCTTCACAATCCGTTGTGCAGGCACTCTAACACAGAATAAATGTCGATTAACCTGTTGCTTCAACCAATCAGATTTTGAGTTGGTGTCAGTAGGGCCCTCTAGCAGGCGTACGGCAACATCACAGTATTCAGACCCATTGATTGGATAGAAGCTGATATGAGGAACTCTACCAGGCCACTGAACACACTGCAAGCGCTCCGAGCATCCTCACACGCACTATGGCCAACTCCATGGCAGGATTCTGGACAATATTATTGCCAGACACAGACCAGATTTCAAGACCACGAAAACTTGATATTTGTCACGCTCCTCGAGCCCCAGAAGTTTCGGGAATACAAGAAAAATTTCACGCATGCAGCTTTCTCCAGTTTAACACAAGAGCCACGGAGCGGTTTTTGATCTGTCTCGGCTAAAAACAGAACTGACTGTAATGTATGCCATGGATGATTTTGCATGAAAATCTCCCACTGATCTCCTTGACTTCTTTCATCAGAAAAATCTAAATGAGAGCATGGGGCAGCTGTTCACATTGGTATGTTTGGCAGTGACCATTCCCGTGTACACTGCTTCTGCACATTTTCAGCACTAAAGCGAATTAAAACTTATGCCAGAAATACGACAGGGCAGGTTTGACTTTCAGCATTAGCTTCGATGGCGATAAAAGGGACTTTTTCATGGAACTGAAGTGCACGGATAATCCGTACGACAGAGTAATTGAACTGTTTTTGAGGAAAGAGAGGAGGATGGATTTTGTTTACAAATAATCCAAATTTTTGGTGAGTAAAATGTTGCGATTTTCCTAAATAATATTGCAAGTTTATGAGTTATTATTGATGTTTTTTATGTGTATCGCTGCTGTGGCTGCAGTAGAAAGGAACTTGCTCACCCCTGGTTTGTCTATTCAATAAAGGCATTTATTGTGGCTACAGGAGTTATATATAGTATATATACACCGATCTACATACTGTCAAATAAACGAACCACACGCCATGGCACAACACAAGAGGCTTCGCCTCTAGCGCTGACGTCTGAGGTTCGATTCCCGAGAGGGGGTGCAGTGAGTGTGTATGCCTGATGAGCCCAGAATTAGGGCGAAACACATGCCGCATACTCTTTGCATTATTTGACAGTAAAACTATTTATATATATATATGTATATATATATATATATATATACACATATATTATATGTACACAGACACACATACATATATATCAGTGCTTCCCGATTCATTTTACACTCGCACCCCCTGTGACGGACGAACTCGATTTCACACCCCCTTGGTTTGAGAAGAAGTATGAAAAAATATGAGGTTAACGCAGAAAAACAGATCACCAATTGAAGCTTTATGAATAATGGATACTTTATTCGCCATCAATAATTGTTTTGGTAAAGCCATACTCAGTGTAATCCTCCTTCCATTTTCTAATTTTTTCGCGACTAGCCATGATTAAATGAACGGTAAAAAAGTAAGAGCGAAGCGACGGTGACTTATTGAGGCAGGCAGGCGAGAGCAAAATAGCACGCGAGCTCAATGTAGTGCACATCAAGTCAATCTAAAAGGCGCAATCAGATTCAAAAAAATATATCTTTTCAAGTTCAATTTGGATATAAGTAGGTTCTATTTAGTCGACAGAAATATCTTTGGTAGGAATGTAAGTTGAATTTAGTCTTTAAATTTCTATGGTGAAGAAAAATTTATGCAATGATGACTAAATTTAACTTACATTCCTACCAAACATATTTCTGTCGACTAAATAAAAATTACTTATATTTAAAATTTAAATAGAACTTGAACAGATATGATAGTTTATAATACCCACGCAGCACTAAGTGCACGTAAGAGGGGGAGTCATCCGTTTTAACAAGCAGCGTATTGCACTGATAAGAAATAGCTGCCCATTTAATTATTTAGGAATGGATAGATAAATTAAGATTTTGTACAAATAATGTTTTTCATTTTTCTTCCTCGATGGATTCTGGCACCCCCAGCAACAGCTGCTCGCACCACAAAGGGTATATATACAGTATATGTGTGTATATATGTATGTATATATATATATATACTGTATATATATATGTATACAGGTGCTGGTCATAAAATTAGAATATCATGACAAAGTTGATTTATTTCAGTAATTCCATTCAAAAAGTGAAACTTGTATATTAGATTCATTCATTACACACAGATTGATGTATGTCAAATGTTTATTTCTTTTAATTTTGATGATTATAACTGACAACTAATGAAAGTCCCAAATTCAGTATCTCAGAAACTTAGAATATCAATTAAGACCAATGCAAAAAAAGGATTTTTAGAAATGTTGGCCAACTGAAAGGTATGAACATGAAAAGTACAAGCATGTACAGCACTCAATATTTA
Organism: Polypterus bichir lapradei; assembly: GCA_026402145.1. Taxonomy (NCBI): domain Eukaryota; kingdom Metazoa; phylum Chordata; class Cladistia; order Polypteriformes; family Polypteridae; genus Polypterus; species Polypterus bichir. The sequence goes on from JANRMT010028174.1 coordinate 69,137,375, forward strand.
GTTGGGGCTCCTTTGCCCTGGATTACTGCAGCAATACGGCGTGGCATGGAGTTGATCAGTCTGTGGCACTGCTCAGGTGTTATGAGAGCCCATGTTGCTCTGATAGTGACCTTCAGCTCTTCTGAATTGTTGGGTCTGGCGTATTGCATCTTCGTCTTCACAATATCCCATAGATTTTCTATGGGGTTAAGGTCAGGCGAGTTTGCTGGCCAATCAAGAACAGGGATACCATGGTCCTTAAACCAGGTACTGGTAGCTTTGGCACTGTGTGCAGGTGCCAGGTCCTGTTGGAAAATTAAATCTGCAGCTCTATAAAGTTCGTCAGCAGCAGGAAGCATGAAGTTCTCTAAAACTTCTTGGTAGACGGCTGCATTGACCTTGGACCTCAGAAAACACAATGGACCAACACCAGCAGATGACATGGCACCCCAAACCATCACTCACTGTGGAAACTTTACACTGGACCTCAAGCAACGTGGATTCTGTGTCTCTCCTCTCTTCCTCCAGACTCTGGGACCTTGATTTCCAAAGGAAATGCAAAATTTACTTTCATCAGAGAACATAACTTTGGACCACTCAGCAGCAGTCCAGTCCTTTTTGTCTTTAGCCCAGACGAGACGCTTCTGAGGCTGTCTCTTATTCAAGAGTGGCTTGATACAAGGAATGCAACAGCTGAAACCCATGTCTTGCATACGTCTGTGCGTGGTGGTTCTTGAAGCACTGACTCCAGCTGCAGTCCACTCTTTGTGAATCTCCCCCACAGTTTTAAATGGGTTTTGTTTCACAATCCTCTCCAGGGTGCGGTTATCCCTATTGCTTGTACACTTTTTTCTACCACATCTTGTCCTTCCCTTTGCCTCTCTATTATTGTGCTTGGACACAGAGCTCTGTGAACAGCCAGCCTCTTTAGCAATGACCTTTTGTGTCTTGCCCTCCTTGTGCAAGGTGTCAATGGTCGTCTTTTGGACAACTGTCAAGTCAGCAGTCTTCCCCATGATTGTGTAGCCTACAGAACTAGACTGAGAGACCATTTAAAGGCTTTTGCAGGTGTTTTGAATTAATTAGCTGATTAGAGTGTGGCACCAGGTGTGTTCAATATTGAACCTTTTCACAATATTCTAATTTTCCGAGATACTGAATTTGGGACTTTCATTAGTCGTCAGTTATAATCATCAAAATTAAAAGAAATAAACATTTGAAATACATTAGTCTGTGTGTAATGAATGAATCTAATATACAAGTTTCACTTTTTGAATGGAATTACTGAAATAAATCAACTTTGTCATTATATTCTAATTTTATAACCAGCACCTGTATGTTGCTTCGTCTCTTCTAAGGGAAAAAGGGAGAGAGAGGTTAGTACGCTGCCTTCGTCCCGTGGCGGGTCTTATCGTGGTGCGTGTCGGGTCCTTCAACTGCTCCCGATGCGCTCGTGCGTGACATGACCCTCCCCTCAGCCCAGGCCCATTGGGTCGGGCGGACCTAACCGAGAGGTTGTGGACCCGGGAGAGAGCATCAGCATTGGCCTGCAGGCCACCCCGGCGATAAGTGACAGTAAACTTGTAGGGCTGCATGTCCAAAAACCACCTCATGACCTGGGGATTCGACTCCCGATGTAGAGCCATCCACTGGAGAGCAGCATGGTCCGTGCGCGTCGGGTCCTTCAACTGCTCCCGATGCACTCGTGCGTGACTTTATATGTGTATATATATATATATATATGTATGTGTATATATATGTATGTATGTGTATATGCATATGAGTATATATGTTTATATGTGTGTGTGTGTGTGTGTATATACATACTGTATATATACATATATATGACAGCAACACTCATAACGGTGACAAAACAATTACATTGACAATCATGTTACGTTATTTTCAAAATGCTTCTTTAACACACTACTTCTCCGCTGCGAAGCGCGGGTATTTTGCTAGTAATAAATAAAACAATACATGTGATATCAACAAACCAAAAACAGGACTAATAACATAATCTACAAAATAACAGATAACAAAAAGAAATAAAAAGTGACTATACTTGACCTATGTGAAAAACACTGGCTGAACTATAACAGCCTACTGCAGGGTATGCTGGAGGTAACCCTCTGAGAAGGAAATATTTCCATCAAACAGCAATCATTATGCCTTCAGCACAATAAAGTAAATATTCTGATATTCAGTCCTCAACAATCACAGGTTAATAAATTGCATGTCAATCTTAATGCACTTTTCACATTTTCCCAGTAAAACTTCATAATATCTATCGGATTTTATAAAGATAAATTCTTAAGAATCTATTCATTTCATTTCTGAAAAATGTAAACCCTTTCTTTGGAAACAGTAAGTCACTTCTAGATGGTCTGAGCTTTCCTAAGCTTAGTGAGGAGGAGGAGGAGGAGAAGGCTTCCCTAGAAGATGTGCTTCTTTCAGTAATAGATTTGACAAAAGGAAAATCACTAGGCACTGAATGCCTTATTCCAGAGCTCATGTTCAATTTTCGGAAACAGTTACCTAACCCACTTTTTGTAGGGTTAAATTCTAATATCTTACCCCTGAAGTGAACTCCTCTATTATACACTTTAATTAAAAACAAGTTAAGGAACCATCTCACAAATTCCCAACCAATATTTTAATGCCAAGCTACTTGCAAAACTTTATTTTTCTTTGAGTACACCCAGATCAGACTGTACAGAACAGTAATACTTTGCACATTTATTCCTGTTTTAGATATTTTTTTCTAGTATGCTTATTTTTGTTTTAAAAGGTATTGTTAATCAGTGATTATTTTAAATTAGTCCTGTTAAGCATAAGGAATTATGTATTTTTATTATTATATTTTAAATTTTTGTTTTACCTCTGTGCCATTGGTCAGTTGTAGTTTACCTGAGATGTACCCTTCAAATCCCAGACCAGATTATCTAGTATGGGACTAAGAGGAGATGATCCTCATGGCTGTCTCAGTGAAAAATATACCAAGATCAGTCTCAAGTTTAACTAATACTAAGTTAGTTATGTTTTGGCTTCATCTTTCTCCTCAGTATGATTGGATGGCCATCTGAATTTTCCTTAATGGCAGCATGCTGGCAATTTACATGCTAAATAACATTGAGCAGCATGTAAATTTAAAAAAATAACTGCAATATTTTAAGCTTCATTAGACTGAAATGAGTGTCGCTCTCATTACTGTAAACAATAATTTCAAGCATATGAAAAGGCTTTGAAATCTCAATACAGAAAGTAATGATGATGAGAGGTGTGTGTTAGCAGAATCACATTTGAAGCATAATTGTCACGTTATAACTCATTTCCCTAAGAGTTGATACTTGTTATTCATTACGCATCCAGCTTTTCCTAATAACCAAATGAATCCAACAGTCACTAAAGTGTACAAAATACCTAGTGAGATGTGGGACAATATACATAAAGAATCTCTCATCACAATGCAAACTTCACAGCAGAGCACAAGCCTTATATTATGCATACTGCATTACATAGAGATCTAATGACACTATGAAAGAAATACAGCATAAAAGCAACTGGTGGCAGCATCTACCAATGTGCACTTTCCTAACCGGCAGCTGAGCAGCATATTACACAGTGTAAGCATTTCCATGCATTACTTGTCTAACATTGAGTTAAATATTATGATTCAGTATCTGTTTATTAAATGTGGAATTCATTTTGTAACATTAGCAGCTTATGTGGTGGTGAAAGTTAGTAGGGAACTTTATTCCTCTTCTCTGAATTCAAGAAGCACACTGCAACCATACTTAGTATTAGGCTTAGTCCGCAGCTAGACCACAGCTCTGGGGCACACTGCAACTGTGCTACACCTGAAACTTAGTCTTGTAGCCATAAGTATGTCCAAAGACCAGATAAACATGGGATCATCCTGAGCTGATAACACACGGCAGCTGACCCATTTTGTTTTGCCCATTGGTAACAACATTTTTCGGAACCATTGCTAAGAGGTGTTGCATAGCTGTTGGTGGAGTGGTTGTGGGGGTCATATGATGTGATGTCACCAACACAACATCTTAAACAGCCAGTGCTGCATGTCTTATGCATCAGACTCTGGATATAAACAAAGCAAAAGAAGTTTGTATACAATTTAGGGTTATGTTTGGTAACAATTTATTGCTGTCTTCTGTTTAGGATATGTGTTTGGTTTAGCATTGGGTTTTTATCAATCTCCTAGTTTTGCCACTTTTTTCATTTAAAGACTTTAATTCCATCTCCTAATTCTTTTATTTTTCTGCCTCATGCCAGTAAGGGTTTACCCAGGCTGGTTTATATGGGCTGATTATGCTGTAAATAACATCTATCATCTTCTTCATGTAATTTCTGTAGCTCCAACTTTAACATTTGCGGTTCCTCCTTGAAATATAAAGGATCTCTAACTTGTGGGCTATGGTCAAAAAACAAAGGTCCCCCTCCTGCTTTTGGATGTTTTTTAAGATTTTGAGAATTCTTTAGGCCTTTTTCTCTATATAATCTGTGTAGCCTGAGTCCTGCCTTTCAGTTTGGGGAGAAGGCCGATACTGAATATAGGCCTCAGAAAAGTGTGCATCAAGATTTTGGAGGTTCAGCCTAATTTAGAGCCTGAAACCCTGCAGGAATCATTATACAACTAATATATATGGCAGCCCCCCAGAATTTTCGTTATACCATTACCAAGGAGACATTCTGTTCCTCCTTGGTAATGCCTAATGCCTCTCTCAGATCCATCCATCCATCCATCCATCCTCTTCCGCTTATCCGAGGTCGGGTCGCGGGGGTAGCAGCTTAAGGAGAGAAGCCCAGACTTCCCTCTCCCCGGCCACTTCTTCCAGCTCTTCCGGGAGAATCCCAAGGCGTTCCCAGGCCAGCCGGGAGACATAGTCCCTCCAGCGTGTCCTGGGTCTTCCCCGGGGCCTCCTCCCGGTTGGACGTGCCCGGAACACCTCACCAGGGAGGCGTCCAGGAGGCATCCTGATCAGATGCCCGAGCCACCTCATCTGACTCCTTTCGATGCGGAGGAGCAGTGGCTCTACTCTGAGCCCCTCCCGGATGACTGAGCTCCTCACCCTATCTTTAAGGGAAAGCCCAGACACCCTGCGGAGGAAACTCATTTCAGCCGCTTGTATTCGCGATCTCGTTCTTTCGGTCACTACCCATAGCTCATGACCATAGGTGAGGGTAGGAACGTAGATCGACTGGTAAATTGAGAGCCTTGCCTTACGGCTCAGCTCTTTTTTCACCACGACAGACCGATGCAGAGCCCGCATCACTGCGGATGCCGCACCGATCCGCCTGTCGATCTCACGATCCATTCTTCCCTCACTCGTGAACAAGACCCCGAGATACTTAAACTCCTCCACTTGTGGCAGGATCTCGCCCCCAACCCTGAGAGGGCACTCCACCCTTTTCCGGCTGAGGACCATGGTCTCGGATTTGGAGGTGCTGATTCTCATCCCAGCCGCTTCACACTCAGCTGCGAACCGCTCCAGAGAGAGCTGAAGATCACGGCCTGATGAAGCAAACAGGACAACATCATCTGCAAAAAGCAGTGACCCAATCCTGAGTCCACCAAACCGGACCCCTTCAACACCCTGGCTGCGTCTAGAAATTCTGTCCATAAAAGTTATGAACAGAATCGGTGACAAAGGGCAGCCCTGGCGGAGTCCAACTCTCACTGGAAACGGGCTCGACTTACTGCCGGCAATGCGGACCAAGCTCTGACACCGGTTGTACAGGGACTGAACAGCTCTTATCAGGGGGTCCAGTACCCCATACTCCCGGAGCACCCCCCACAGGACTCCCCGAGGGACACGGTCGAACGCCTTTTCCAAGTCCACAAAGCACATGTAGACTGGTTGGGCAAACTCCCATGCACCCTCCAGGACCCTGCTAAGGGTGTAGAGCTGGTCCACTGTTCCGCGACCAGGACGAAAACCACACTGTTCCTCCTGAATCCGAGGTTCGACTATCCGACGGACCCTCCTCTCCAGAACCCCCGAATAGACTTTTCCAGGGAGGCTGAGGAGTGTGATCCCTCTATAGTTGGAACACACCCTCCGGTCCCCCTTTTTAAAGAGGGGGACCACCACCCCAGTCTGCCAATCCAGAGGCACTGTCCCCGATGTCCATGCGATGTTGCAGAGACGTGTCAACCAAGACAGTCCTACAACATCCAGAGCCTTAAGGAACTCCGGGCGTATCTCATCCACCCCCGGGGCCCTGCCACCAAGGAGTTTTTTGACCACCTCGGTGACTTCAGTCCCAGAGATGGGAGAGCCCACCTCAGAGTCCCCAGGCTCTGCTTCCTCATTGGAAGGCATGTTAGTCGGATTGAGGAGGTCTTCGAAGTACTCCCCCCACCGACCCACAACGTCCTGAGTCGAGGTCAGCAGCGCACCATCCCCACCATATACGGTGTTGACACTGTACTGCTTCCCCTTCCTGAGACGCCGGACGGTGGACCAGAATCTCCTCGAAGCCGTCCGAAAGTCGTTCTCTATGGCCTCTCCAAACTCCTCCCATGCTCGAGTTTTTGCCTCAGCAACAACCGAAGCCGCATTCCGCTTGGCCTGTCGGTACCTATCAGCTGCCTCCAGAGACCCACAGGACAAAAAGGTCCTATAGGACTCCTTCTTCAGCTTGACGGCATCCCTCACCGCCGGTGTCCACCAACGGGTTTGGAGATTGCCGCCGCGACAGGCACCGACCACCTTACGGCCACAGCTCCGGTCAGCCGCCTCAACAATAGAGGCACGGAACATGGCCCATTCGGACTCAATGTCCCCCACCTCCCTCGGGACGTGGTCGAAGTTCTGCCGAAGGTGGGAGTTGAAGCTACTTCTGACAGGGGACTCTGCCAGCCGTTCCCAGCAGACCCTCACAACACGTTTGGGCCTACCAGGTCTGACCGGCATCTTCCCCCACCATCGAAGCCAACTCACCACCAGGTGGTGATCAGTTGACAGCTCCGCCCCTCTCTTCACCCGAGTGTCCAAGACATATGGCCGCAAGTCCGACGACACAACCACAAAGTCGATCATCGAACTGAGGCCTAGGGTGTCCTGGTGCCAAGTGCACATATGAACACCCTTATGCTTGAACATGGTGTTCGTTATGGACAATCCGTGGCGAGCACAGAAGTCCAATAACAGTAACAATAACAATAACAGTCCCCTCCTTGAACCGTCACCTTATTGTGGTGGAGGGGTTTGCGTGTCTCAATGATCCTAGGAGCTATGTTGTCCGGGGCTTTATGCCCCTGGTAGGGCCACCCAAGGCAAACTGGTCCTAGGTGAGGGATGAGACAAAGAACGGTTCAACAAACCTCCAATGAAGAGTAAAAACTGTGGACGACGTTTTCCCTTGCCCGGACGCGGGTCACCGGGGCCCCCCTCTGGAGCCAGGCCTGGGGGTGGGGCTCGATGGCGAGCGCCTGGTGGCCGGGCCTACACCCATGGGGCTCGGCCGGGCACAGCCCGAAGAGGTAACGTGGGTCCTCCTTCCCATGGGCTCACCACCTATGGGAGGAGCCAAGGAGGTCAGGTGCAATGTGAGTTGGGTAGTGGCCGGCGGCGGGGACCTTGGCGTTCTGATCCTCGGCTACAGAAACTGGCTCTTGGGACGTGGAATGTCACCTCTCTGAAGGGGAAGGAGCCTGAGCTAGTGCGCGAGGTTGAGAGGTTCCGGCTAGATATAGTCGGACTCACCTCGACGCACAGCTTGGACTCTGGAACCAATCTCCTTGAGAGGGGCTGGACTCTCTACCACTCTCTCAGATCTCATTCATAATATTAACTTTATTAATTGTAATGTTGCAACAGTTTTTTTTTAAGTTGAATTAGTTCTGCATCCCTCAAATTTCCTATGGCAGCAGTCCTTCATTCATTTCCTGATAAACTCATTGACATACCTGGACATAGATTTGTCTAACCTGTTACAGGACACTAGCCTGTAACTCCCACTGTCTCTTAAAAAGAGCTATGGAATAATTTTTTTTTCTGTCAGATCTCACCCTCTCCTAACATTCATTTTGGGACATTATTAAAATTAACATTGCACCTATTATTTGAACTGAATTTCCTCCGTAGCTTTAGTAGAATTTTTCTTTTCTTTTTACTTGTTAATATAACTTTGTGTTAATTTCTTTGAGATTTATGTTCTTCAATATATTTTGTTTTGAATATTTTTAACTCCTAATGTTCTGTCCATATTTAATTTTGTATTTTATGTTAATTGTTAGTTATTGTCTTTGTTGGTTATATGTTGAGCTGGATTGGGTGGGGCCTGTTTATGTAGCAGGTTTAATAAAGACATGAGAGGCCCCAGTCCATTGCCAAATTACCTTTTCTGCTTTTATTGTTTGGCTCATTTTGGATTCACCAGTTATAAGTGCTCTTCTTTTAATTCTCTGGTTTTTGAGCTTTTTCTCTGATTTGTGGTGTTTGATTTTTGAATTTGGTCTTGTAGGGAACATTTTGATACTTTTGCCGTTGTGTTTTTCATCCTTTTGCTAATAAACTCTTTAATTATTAAGACACAGTGATATGTTATTTGGATCAGGCTATCTTCCCTCTTGTTTTTGAGAAGTTTAAGCTGTGCACTTTTTCTGTCCGCACAGGCCACAATGCCTACTTCTACAGTTTATAGGCTAGGCCTACATTGACCCTGTGAGGCCTTCCTAGATTTTTCAGCCGTAGTTTTCCACAGTGAATTCTTTTTTTGAAATTTCTGAGTCCTGCAATTATAACAGAGCCATGTATTCATATTATCAGTTCTGAATTTCCTGTTTCTCATCCTATGAAATATTGGTTTCCATGTCAAATCTCACCAACATTCTTTTGAACACTATAAGACAGGGGTGCCCAATACGTCGATCACGATTGACCGGTAGATCGCAAAAGTAGTGCAGGTAGATCGTGTTGCTTTCAAAAAAAATTTTTTTTTTAAATGTTAGTCTATCATATATCCTCCCTATGGCATTTACCACTTGATTGACATACAGGGCAGCCAATCTGAGATCTCTTTTCTTTTTACACAATGGTCATCCCGCAAGCACGATCAAATGCGCGAGCTACTGCAAAACTCCGGCTGTGATCTAGTTAGCCTTCCAATTTATATTGACTAAAGAAGGGAAAAAAAATTGTTTGGGGAGGGTATGGACTGGATGTGGAATTGGAAGAGGATTTTTTTTTTCTCACAATGTCACAATTGGAGTGCGTTTGTCTGATCTGTCAATCTATCATTGCTATTCCAAAGAAGGAAAATGTGGAAAAGCACTTTCAAACTGTTCATAAAAACTACAAAACTGACTTCCTTCCGAAAAGCGATCTGAGAAAGAGAAAGGAGAGGGAACTAAAAACACAGTTAATTGGACTGCTGTCATTTTTCACTCGGCTGAATTCAAAAGCTCCTTGACTGCATTATTCGGCTCTACTTATTTATGCGAGTCAGCCTTTTCCCATATGAAGATTATTGAATCCAAATACTGTAGTGACCATAAATGTATTGAATTTTTATTGTGCCATAAAGGTTATTCAATTATGCAAGGTACGACAACATACATTTTATGTATAAAGTATACTCAATATATTATATATCGCATTTTTAATGTAGGTAGATCATTTCGACCTGGTCATTTTAAAAGTAGCTCGCAAGCCGAAAAAGTGTGGGCACCCCTGCTATAAGACATCCCATTTGATACTCCATTGTAATATGTGACAGGTCATATTTTGGAAAGGATCCTTACCAGATTCAGAAGTATGTCATTTTGCATAAATGCTCCAGTCGATGTGGTTCTGGACAAAAGACTTGTGGGGTCACATCCTTCTCTTTTCTGATAAAGTTCTCTGGTCAGGTGAATGCTCCACCCTCTCTGCTTTGGGCACAACTGAGTTTTGTCAATCTTGGCAATATTTTCATTCTTAGTTTTAGATGCTCCTGTCCCTGATATCCAGGTTTCCTATTCTAAGTTCCTCTACTTACTTTTATAGGGAGTCATCGTTTTTTGTGAGCAAAAGTATATAGTACTTTAAACATAAGATATGCCCAATTTCAGTTTGTTTCACCAAAATAAATAAGTAAATAAATGCAACAAAACAGATCATGTATTGTTGGTATTTACATTTTCTGACTCCATTAATTAATTAACCTTTGTTTTGTATACAGTAGCACCTTTTATAATGAATAATTATAATAAATATTCAATGCATATACAGGACTTTCAGTATCTTCACACTAGTTATTACTAATTGACTATTTTGGAAAAACACAAAGTACCGATTGAACCAAAAGATGCTTCTCACTGAAATCTTACAGCCAAGAGCTTACAAAGGGTATTTTTCTCAGGAGTGGGGAAGTGTTGACCTTAACTGGGGATAATGTTAAGAAGTGAAAGGAGGATTTTGAGAAACTTCTAAACCTGGTGGATATACACTCCTCTTATGAGCCATTTCAGAAGGGTTTTTTCCATCTTTGTGCTTATTAAAAGGCCTCATTGGGTCATAGCTGTAGTTTTTTATCCAAAAAGAAATGGAGGATATTGTGGGGTTGTTTAGCTTACATGTCCCTTTCATGTTGTGTGGAAAGCAGGTACAGTGTCTAATCTGGCTGTATTGGTTGGTGGTCCCCATTTTTAATAAGGAGATCAAGGGTATATTCCAATTAATAAGATATTACACTCCTTAGGGTCCTTGGAAAGTCTATATTAGGATCTCCGATAGGTGCACCTCAGGTCCAGGAGAAGCAATGTGGATTCCGCAAAATAACTAACCCTCTGACGTCATTACTATTTATCATGTGGTCCCTGTATTTGTGGGAAGACTGTTGTTTTAACATACTTGGTGGTAAGTTGAGCCATTTTAATGTGGAGTTAATGAACTCCAGCAAGAGTGCTGTTGTGATCTCCTGCCACAAAAAAGCACAAAAAGGGACAGCAAACATCAAAAAGTCTAGAGCAGGCTTTCTGGTCTGAATCTTCTGGAAAGGAGTCATCCCTAGGTTGCCTAGCCCCAAACAGAAAGGTAAGCCTTTTAGAGTTCCATGAATTCCAAAATATCCTCAAATATCAGAAGGGAGAGAGGGAATAGCTGTAGAAAACCCTCTGGCCAAACAGAAACAAAAAAGGTTCCATTAATATTTAAAAGTTCAAAAAAGGTTCCACAACATAAAGCATAATTAAAAAAGAGTGAAAATATGTTTTCCATTGAGGCAAACCAAAACCAACAAAAGCAAACAAATTCAATAATACACCAAGAGGCAGTACCTTAAAGCGAGAGTAGGAGTCAAAAACCAGGAATTCCAAACAGAAATATGAAAAATCAGGAAACAAATTCAACAATATTGAAGCTGTTAAAAACAAAGAAAAACATTGCAGTCATACAGAGGCCAAAGCAGATGTTTATATGACATTAGATACTATAAATGAAATATTGAATGAAAACATCCAAAATGTGTTGTTTATTAAAAAGTTCAATGAGATCGAAACTGTACAAAAATATTTTGACAATTTTCAGATTCTGAAAAAATTATATTAACAGCAGAAACTAAAAGTGGTGGCCTAGTTAAAGAAAAAGCAGTTGCAGTACTCACTGAAGTTGGTGGATCTTTATATATCATTGCACATAGCAGAGTTTGTGGCTCAAAGAACAAAGAAACAGTTAAGAGTTGGATGTTCAAATGTTTTGGCAAAAACAACAGCTCAAAAACTGTAGACGTGGGTGCTAGAACAGAAAGAAAAGACACAGCTGATTAAAAGAGGGTTTCTGGTAGACTGGATGGAATTAATTTAAAACTTACTTTACATAAACATACAGTAAATGGAATTTGTAAATGACCTCTAATACCATAATATTTATCATCATCCTCCAAATCTAATATTTTGCTTAGAAATGAAGATGCTTTCATAAGTTTTATCTCAGAATTTAAAACAGAAATTTTGCGTGGTTTAATTTTTCAGTTTTTTTCTACTTTTTTGGAGAGAGTTTTTGTTGTGTTGTGAATTTGCAAAACAAAAAATGTGATCAGGCCTCAAAATAACACAAGGCAGACCAGAACTGGTCCAGGCCTCATTCCAGGCAAACTGGCCCCAAACATAAAAAGTAGGATTTACAGCCCATGCAGACCAAATATGAGGCTCAGTGTTTTAAAGTTTAAAATCACTCCTAAATAATAATAAATATGTTCTCCTCTGAGAAAGAGGATAGTTATAAATGTCTGGGTTTTGGCAAAAAAACAAAACGAAGTTTTTTAAAATTTTAGGGAATTCATTAAACAATCCAAAAAGAAAGAATACAACAGCAAAGAGAGAAAAAATAACAGAAGAATTTTGCCTAAGGTACTAATGTAACAAGACCAGTCAAAAATCCAAAAACAGAGCAAAAATTCACAACAATCAGAAGAAAACAACATTTACAGAAATAATTACTTCAGCAACTCTCAATGACACTTTGAAGAGACAAACTGAGCCTGAATATAAAGGCTAAGGGCAGGCTATCAGCAGTGATGTAATGGGTTTCTCTGTCTTTTCAAGGTTCTACCCATAAAACACAAGCAAAAAACATTTGCACAATTAATACATACTAAATAATATTAAAACCAAACAGTATTAACAAAAACTAAAATGACAAGGATCACATGAAAAATATTAATTCATATAATAAATATGACAAGAAAAATGAAAATACAGCTAAACCAGGGAACAAACCGAGGCTGAAGACAAACAATATTTATTGTTAACATATCAGGGCTTAGTTGATGCTTGGAAAATATTCAAGTTGAAAAGGTGGGTTGACAGAGCAATGAAACAGTGCTTAGTCAAGTAGATCCTGCACTTGCAGTAAGGTAAAGGGTTAGCAGACGTCACAAGAGGAGCAGTTCAAATCATTCAAGGTCTTGTTCATGACTTGCTTTTTTATGTTTCCTGTCCTTCTATGTTGGATAATAAACATGGCCATTCTGCTGAGTCAGATAGGGGAGACTGAGGTAAAAATCAGAAGAAAGGAATGAGGTGCCAGGCAAGAGCCCCAGCACAGTCCTAACAACACTTATTCTGATGTTTGGAGTGAAATACAAGTGGAGTATGAACACTGGTTCATAAAAGCTTCTCTCTTCTGAATTAATCTCTGACTTAGATTGTTCAGTTACTTCATTGAGAAAATTTTATGAAACTAGGGCAACAAAGGCCAGCATTTATAAACCTAACTAATGAAAAGGAATTCATGTTGTTCTTTAGTCCTAAATATGTACTGCCATGTATTTATAATGGAGATTTTAACTATTAAATTGTACTTTAGCTAACTCATAACCATGCAACACAACACCAGTATCAAAATTACTTATGTAATGTGAACTGATTTATTTATAATTATTTTCTACCCAGTGTCAGATCTTGCATTGAAAATGTCACTATCATATCTGACCATTTTACAGTCATCCTGGATCTTAGAATATCAAGCTCAAGTATTTCAGCTCACAATTGCCAATTTTGTTAAGATTTTATTACATTATTTGTACTCAAATTGGTATTTTTTTTTGAAAGAAGTAGAGGTTTAAAGAAAACACTTAAGAAATTAAAAGTCCCCTGAAACATGCTTTTATCACCTGTTATGACCATGTTGAACTGAGAAATTAAAATGGACAAAAAATAAGTTTAACAGCACAGATACACATGGTATTTTGAAAGGAATTGCAAAAGGAAAATCTGAAATACAGGAAGGCAACAGAGCACAAGAATCCAGAAAACCTAATCACCAAAATTCAAACGTTAGTCAAACCCACTATCAGAAATAAGAGAATAAAACCGTCATGGCCAAAGGAAAATTATGTTAGTTAATATTCTGTGTAGTAACCATAGCCAGAGAAGAAAGGCTTCTACATAAAACAAAACAAGTTAGAAAATATACATAACATAACATTTAAGTGCATTCTATGGCCAACAATTTGAAAATTGGAGCTTTTTCAATATTGTATTGATTTTAGCGATGATTAAACACAAAGAGACCGAGCTAGGAAAGATGAGCAGCAGGTTAAAGGTAATTTGCACTTTGCAGTTGCTCATAAACTAATTAGATTTTGTGTTTTGTTTATCTAAATTGTTTATCAAAATTGGTGCATTCAGGTTGGAGTGCAACAAAGTGACCAGAAAGGTGCAAGCAGGGAAGAGATCAAAACCAAAGAAAGACCTGAAAACAAACTAAACTGCTTAATATGCTGACATTGTTGAGCAATGACTCTTTTACTTTAAATGAACGTGCAACTGAAGTCAATGGAGATGAAGATGTCATCCTGCTGGAATGATCAATAAAGCAATATATACTTTTATCTTTTGAACAATTTTCTCTCAAATATAATGTTTCATGAAAACATTTTTGTACTAGATACACATTAGAGAGTTTATTTTAAGAAACTGTGTGTGAAATATTTAAAAATAAATATGTTTTTTTAATAAGGACAAAATAAGCACTCAACTGCACTTATTTTGTTATTGCCGTTTATATCTAATACTAACATGCAAGCAGTGCAAGCTTTCTAACTTTGAAAATATGTTATTCCTAGCTTTTATACTGTACTTTTAATTTTAAAATGTTCAGCGTGGTAGATTATATATTCACAAGCACCTTGCTACTAAATCAGTGATGCTCGGTTAAAAAGGAAACATGCGAATTGAATTTCAGACTCATATAGGATTATAGATCTTTTCAGATACTAAGTATCTTAAATGTATGTTACATCTTTCTGCAAAAAAATCACAATCTTGTAATAGCAATTGAAAAAGAGCTCCCCCTTCTTTGTACTGATTAGATCCAGCTTTGGCGACGAGCACAGACATGCTTGACAAAGCAAGATGAAAAGCATGCAATGTGATTCAGTGCTCCTTTTTCTTGTGACATAGCGGAACAAGCTGTCTGGCTGGTATTTTGCCTTAGGTGACCTGGCCTGCACATCCGTGTTAATGTCTGCAGCCGTGAGTTTCCAGCTGCTGCACCCCGAGACACCGGCAAGCATGAGTTCAATGCCTATGAGCAATAACTGATATACCTTATTAATATGAAGTGATAGAATCCCCAATAACTGCAGCCTTAAATGCAATTACATTGGAGCTAAAAAGAAAACTGCATTATATTTTTCATTTGACTTTTAAATCATACTACAGTATATATATACTGCATATATATATATATATATATATATATATATATATATATATATGATTACACTACATATTGTTTAAATATGTAATTTTTTTACACAACTAGCAGACTAGACATTGGTAAGCAAAGAATTCATTAAAGGTGGAGATCTGCTTCAAAGACAGATGATAATAGGCTCTTGATAATTGACATTATTCACCATGCTGTAATATTGACAAACTAATGATTATTAATGAATACAAAATTAATTTTGCAAAATTTGTATTTGTTCTCTATTTTAACGAAGGGTGGCACAGTGGTTGGTGGTACATCTCCAAAGCTTTAGAGCCTTGAGTTTGAATGTTACCTGGTCTTGGTCTTGTTTTAGTTTGCATGTTCTCCCCATGTCTGAGTGGGTCTTATCTGGATACTATAGTTTCCCTACAAACCTGCAGTGAAGGCAAGTATTAGGTTAGTTGACAACTTTAAACTGAGACAGTTTTATTAAGCGTGTTTGTTTACATGTATGTACTTGGCGATGGACGGATGTCCTGCCTCAGGATATTTCATGTCTTATACCCAGTACATTTGGGATTAGCCCCCAAACTTCTGAGAGCCTGGTTTGGATTAAAAGATTTTAAAATGGGAGGATTTAAGAATATACACCATAAAGAGACTGCATGAGCCATTCACATTTTTCCATGTAGAACAACTTGTTTTATTAAAATGTAAATATCAGTAAATGTTATACTTTTCCAATTAGGTGCAAAAGTGCTGAATAATTTTAACTAAAAAACCTTAATCATAATAACATCCTCAGGAAAAGTGCTAAAGGAAATAGCTGTTTTTCAGATTTCAGATGCATTCCTTAAATTGATGCTTCTGAGGAGAGGGGGAGTTTTCGTTTTTATCTTTTCATGATTTAAAACTCTAACACAATAAGTTCCACCAGAATGCATATTTGATTGTATTAAATTGTTTACCATCTGTGATTACAGTTATACAGAGGGCATATGAAGTAAGCACATTTAGAGTAGTTATGATGGGTTCATTATTTTCTTGGTAGCCCAGTGGATTTGAGTCACTTCATTGATCATGTTTTTTTTTCAAATGACACTAATTTCAAGAAGACAGTGGTCTCTGAGACTGAAGGAAGATGCTTTCATACATAAATCATCATATGTACTGCTGTGTTTTTGATAGATATTCTCTAACTTCTTCCAGTGTGGTACAATGCTTCACTAATAACGTACAGCTTATATCAATTCATCATTTAAAACTGGATTATTATTATTATCACGGGGAAAAGAAGTTTACACTGGCAAAACCAGGTAAAAAGTAGGAATCAACCTACCTGGATGGTCCTGGTGAAACAGCTACAACAAGTACAGAGATTGTATATACCAAGCAAGGACCCAAGACTTTTTTTCTCAGATCCATATCCCAACCACTGTATCTTATTGGGTTCTTTTCAATGACCATTGCTATTATCTGAACAAAGGATACAAACAGTATTATGAAAGGATCAAAAGAGCAATTCAACAGTTAGAAAGTTAAGAGAAGGTAACATCAATACCTTCAGTTTACTTAAAACATTCTGAAAAATAAAATATTGTAGAAGTAATCCATCAGCTAAACCATTACAGCAAAAACTGGTCTCACTGACTAAATGAAAGACTCTAAACAATTTTTTTGTAATATACAGGTCTTCTAGCCATGGTTGGAATTGAACTGCTTAAGGTAGCGAAACTACAAATCTGTAGTGCTAAGGTTGCACTCATTAGTCGAGGTTTGGCTGCAATTGTTGGTAGACAAACTAGACTTTTGCTTTGAAGAATGTATCGCTAAAATAAGAAAAGAAAACTCTTAGGTCATCAAAAGATGCTGGAGCTGCACATTAAAAAGAAAACAATTTACCCTAGACTGCAGCAACGGACCTGAGCTTGAATTCTTTATTGCTCCTGTAGCTCTTTA
This sequence comes from Polypterus bichir lapradei, assembly GCA_026402145.1. Taxonomy (NCBI): domain Eukaryota; kingdom Metazoa; phylum Chordata; class Cladistia; order Polypteriformes; family Polypteridae; genus Polypterus; species Polypterus bichir. The sequence continues at coordinate 69,154,480 of JANRMT010028174.1, forward strand.
ACATTGAAAGTATGTAATATACCCAGGTAATACAAAACTATGTCCCAAAACAAAGCTTTGAATTTTGAAATGGTCTGCCAAATCCTACACAGCTTTGCAGCCCTCAATATTGTTCAGGTCCAATAGAATCCATCTATCCATTATCCAACCCGCTATATCTTAACTACAGGGTCACGGAGGTTTGCTGGAGCCAATCCCAGCCAACACAGGGTGCAAGGCAGGAAACAAACCCCGGGCAGGGCGCACACACACCAAGCACACACTAGGGACAATTTAGGATTGCCAATTAGCCTAACCTGCATGTCTTTGGACTGTGGGAGTAAATCGGAGTACCCGAAGGAAACCCACACAGACACGGGGAGAACATGCAAGCTCCACGCAGGGAGGACCTGGGAAGCAAACCCAGGTCTCCTAACTGCGAGGCAGCAGCGTTACCCACTGCACCACCGTGCCGCCCCCAATAGAATCCAATACTGAAAATTAAAAAGATGAGTATATGGACACAGTTACTTCTTACCTAATTTATTTTGTCAAGAAAACTTTATTCCAAGTAAAGCAATCATCTAACACAATAATCACAAACCACGGTTTTCTAATAATTTGAAAAAGTTATGAAAAACTAAAGAGGAAAGCCATTAATGATGTCAAAAGCAGATACAAGGTCATGCTGCAACAGTGTTTCTCCATTGATGATTATTCTTCTGTCAGGAATGCCTTACAAGTGATAACTGGCTTCAAATGTTAACCCAAAGATTAATCCCAATCTATCTGGCCAGATTTAAAAAGCGCTCAACCACCTTTCAGGACATCAGTTCACCTGACTTGTCTCTCTTAGAGTTCAGCTACACTTCCCCTCTCTGAATTTCTTAGCATGAAGTCAGTTTTCTCTTCTGGAGACAGAAATGCCATAAAGCTCCTGAACCAGACAATATTTCTCCCTCCACACCAAGAGTTTGTTGATCACTTATCTCCTCCATTTACAGATATTTTCATTAAATCTTTGGCTTAACGCAAAATCTCTGCCTATTTCAAAGAATCCACTATCATCCATGTGCAAAATAGTTACAGAGTAAAATATTACAGGCCTGTGGCAATGACCTCTGTAATAATGAAGACATTTGAATGTCTGAATCTTCAGCATCTCAAATTTGTCAAATATTCTCTCCTTGACCAAACACACTTTGTTTACCATGCCAACAGGTCAGTTGAGGATGTCTCTCCACTACATCTTGCAGCATTTGGAATCTCCTGCTGCTTTCCTGATTTCTAAACTTCCCCATTCAATCTAAACTATTGTTATTTTATAAGGACATACTTAATATATATAATAATATATATAATATACTCAGCAGGAGTGTAATTCTACTTTACTGGTTTATACTGTATATATTATTTGTACAGTGTATTTTTCATTATTACTGAATATTAGTGTTATGATAATGATATGTATTGTATACTGTTTTGTGGAATTGTATTTACCATGTTATGTGTGTGTATGTAAGTTCAAATGAAATTTGTAGCAACTTTGTTGCCTGGCAATAAATACAGTTCAACAGCTGAAAAACATGCATGTTTTTAACACTTACTAGCCGTCCCCCGCGGCTCTGCCCACTTAGTAGTGAAACAGGACAAACTTTAAAAATCAATAAACAAAAAGGTATCGCTAGCTAAGCAGAGGCAAGGTACACTCCAAAACGCAGCGCTAGATTGACTTCCCACTCCTGACATCACACTTCCCCTTCCTCTTGGCCCGCAGCCTCTTTTTCCGTTTAATGTAAATATATTGCTCCTGCAAATGAGCTATGATTCTTAGCATGATGAGAGAAGTCGCAAAATCAACCAGAATGTTCAAGCAAATGATAGAAAAAAACCTGATCTAAATCTGGTAATTAGTTCTCTCATGAAAAGCAGACTGACATACAGACAAGACAGACAGGTTTTGGATTTTATAAATATAGAGATTTCCATTCAGAAATATTTTGAATGCAGTTCAAGTATAGTTTTATGTAATAACATATTGGACCCACATCATAACTAGTGGATACTGATGATGTGGAATGGTCATCACTGGCTATGGCTAGGAACTGCAGTGCATCCTTTGCTCCATCTGAAACAATGAAAGTAAAATGTTTGGCAAGGTCAACACACCATTTAATGTTTTCCATATTAACACAATATTCACATATCATAAGGATAATTTTTGACATTTTAATAAAGGTTCTGCTCTGCAAAAAAAGTACACTAAGCACTTCTAACTCCTCCAGATGTTCAACTCCTTTCTTTCAGAAAGAGAACAAGAGCACTGCTGAAGGAGTTGGAGATGATATGACTTAGAAGTCAGCACATGGAGGTCTTGTGATGTCCATGGTGGAGACAGTGAAGTCCTTGAAAGGCTTTAGACTCCACAAAGCCCCCACCATCCTCCTCCATATGGATGTGATTATACTCCACTCTGTTATGGTGATCTGGTAGACAGAGAGAATGTAGCCTGTCTGGTTGTATATAGGATGGTCCAGATGTAATTATGCAATTTTCATTACGCTATAACTTATTAAGTTTATTACATAGAAAATTACCTAAAAAATCCCAGGCCTTCGAGAAGTGTGTGAACTGACGGCATGAAGAATCGTCTTTGCGCCGAACTGGAATCGTCCCCACATAAATCAAACTCATCCAGACGATCTGGATCTGCATAATTAGATCTGGACCACCCTGTAGATACTCCACACCGAACAGTTCACCTGAAATAATAAGGAAAAAACAATATCAGAGGCTTGGCATTACAATATTAATTGCATTTCCATTAACACCTACATTTCAGTTATTCTAGCCCGAATTATGTATACCCAATAATGAGTAAATCAAAGTTACCTGTATATTTGCGTGGCCTGGAAGAAGCCACCAAGGTCCTTCCTAGAACTTTCTCTATAAGAGTGTTGGCTGCATGCTGGAGAAGGTCACTGTAGGTGTGGGGCTGCTTATTCCTCTCTAAACTGGCAATGACAGCCCTGTCCATATTCCACCTGGAAAAGACATCACTCGTATGTGTTCATGAAAAATAAATGCACATTTTTCATACTACTGCATCTTTAAAAGTAAATTGCAGATGAGAAATCATCTTAGCATTATATATAGTCAGTAAATGTTTGCCTGTACAGCATCCTGAGAGACACTTGTGTATTCACCTGGGATGTTCAAGTGGAACGATTTCAATGAGGTGGGACCTCTTGCACACCTATATGTCAATAGACGATGACCTCCCTTTAACAAGTTCCCAGTCTGCACATATAACTGCACACTAGAAGAATCCTGAATGTAGGCCACATGCTTCTTCTTAGACCTCAATATCCCACCCATCCTCACAGAAACAATGAGAGGGTCTCCAAGAGTGTTGTGGCCCCTGTCACCATCAAATCCCTCAATAACCTTAGTTACCAGTGTCTTAGTTTCTGTTGTACTTCAGGTCTTTCTTTTGCAGTGCAGAGCCAACTCATTTCTACTGAGTTGATATAATAAATCTGCATGTGGATGAGTTGAATTTTCAGCTCTGCTTGCTTGGCCTCCTTCAGTCTGTCCAAGTCTTCCTGGTCCCACATTAAAATGGATTGCTGTTAATGAATTTTGCACATAAAGGATGTGAGTCAGTTCAGCAATCAACAGCAAACCGCCATATGAAATGCCATATATCTAATTTGATCTGCAAGTCCTTCCACTGTTCAAACATCTGCCTCAAATGGGTCGACTCACAGACATCTCTATCAATATACAACACTTCAGGAGGAGGCACTCCAGCATCCCTGTACAATATCTCTTTATGATTCCTTCAATCATTGGTCCAGTAATGAAACTTTCACTTGCTATGAGTGCAGGCATTGTGATTTGTCCATACTCACTGCCAACAGGAAACAGTCCCATCACTGGGATCAGCAAGCTTATTTGAGATCTTCTTTGTAGAATCTATTTTTTGGCACAGGTCCAAATTGTGAGGTGATGGTGGCTTTAATTGAATTGAATTGAATTCCTTTATTGTCATTGTACACAGTACAATGAGATTCAATATGCAACTCCTTCATAAAATAACCTCATCCAGTCTGCTCAGCACATTCTGGGCATACATCTGCATCCGCCAGTAGTGCTTTGGAAAAGGGAGCATGACAGGTGGGTTCTTAAAATTTACTGGCTTTAGAAGTCTAGTGGAGACAGCAGTTTAAAAGTAATTACAGTCTGCCTGGTATTGATATTGAATGTTTTTCCCTATCCATACCTCTTCATGTTCCCCATGCAGCTGTTTTTTTTTTTTTTAATTTGACTGCCGCTGTTGCCCAAACCTCTTTGATGATACAGGCAAAGTTTGACATGAGGATGCAAGGGAACTGCAGCCTGTGGCTAATGTTGAGATATGAAACGGCATTGTGGCTCCAACTAATGGCATTCCTATTGCTTTTCTTGCACAACAACCACTCTGAAGCAATGAAGTACGATTTATCCACATCCAACACCTGGCAAATTTTCTGATATAAGCCAGCTGATGTCACACAGTCTGGATGTGGACAAGTGAGCTTCACCTTCTGGAGCTTTTTTGGTAAGCCAGCACTGGTGATGAAGAGTGACTGAGGTGGGCTCCACCGCATCCTGTCGCTTTTATATATTCCAGCTCTGGCTGACCATTTGTCAACGTTTTGAAAAGGGCCTTTGAAATCCAGATTTGATCAGCCAGAGGCAAAGTGTGTGTCCAATGTGCTGGAAGACAAATATTTGGCCCTAGAGAATTCTATTAATAAAATTTATATGAATCTTTACAGCATATTTGGCAGGAGCCAAATGTGTAGAAATGAGGACAGTCTTGTTTTTGAAAATATCAGGTAGAACAGTGGCTGTAGACACTTCAGTACATGAACGACTCTCTGTGCAAGTGTGTTTAGATCTGGCAATGCCATGCTGACACTTCAGTACGCGAGCAATGGACTTCTTTTTTTGGGCACATACACCACCAGATCTAAACACTAGCGTGGAGTGTCGCTTGAGTACTTAAATGCCTATAGCTGTAAGTGGAAGCTGCCGTCACACATTTTGGAACTGATCTTTTCCTGAATAAGGAGTGGCATTGCACGTGTACTTTGTCAGCATGCCCGTGTGTTGATCAAACATAGAAAGCCCTGCAGTCTGCTTGTGACTTTATGCTGTAGGAAGATAAGTAAAGAAATATAGATCATTCACTGTGGCATTTATATAAGTAACATATAAATGTTTTTCATATAAAGACCATCAAGAAACATAATCACAAATGGAACTTTGCACAATACCTTGGCGAGCTCTGTTAAGCCCTGCTGTTTCATTGAAGGACATGCATGTGGCAGATTCACTGGCAGGATGACACCCAACCTCTGGCTGCATCCAAACGGTGCCATCTTCCACCTTTATACCTTGTTCTTATGTGTAAGTGGACATTTCTTACGAGGAGGGCTTCTGTTCTCTTTCTCTGATGTAGAACCCTCATCCTCATCTTAGTTCACCTCTGTTATAACACATCTTTACTTGAAAACAGCAGTGTCAGATTGGGGCAAACATGAACGTGACTGAGAGAATAAAACTGAAATAAAAAAAATAAAAAACGTTAACCTTTACAAGTACAGACTCAAACCAAATGTATGTTTTTATTCTGTACTAGTAACAATAAGAGCAGCTCACTATTCAAAACGGTAAATTTAGGAAGCGACCGGAAGTGGCAGTGTGTGAAGATTATTAGCACATCTGACAAGAGAGGAGCAACACAGCGGCTAAGGAAAGGAATATCACTGTAAGAATGAATACATTAAACAGTTAATCAGTCCATGTAAACTTCGTGTGGTAATGTTTTGCATTGTGCAAAATGTATCCTTGGCAATATTACTTTACTTGAAACATTGCAGTATATTCCCTCAAAATAAGCATTGTATTCTGTTTTTGCAATTTTAATATCATCATAAAAGTGTAATACCCATGACATTTAAGTTTTCAGTATGCATAGAGATGTTCCTGTAGTTACTGCAAGAGATGTAAAACATTATCATGTCTGCACTGAACCCTATATTGTCCTGTAATTATGTGACAAAAGAAAGCAAAGGTTAATTACTGTCATGTACAAATCCAGAACAGAAGACTCACAGTTCACACTCTTTGACCTGTTCAAACATCAGACCCCAGATATTAGCCCTCAGCATTTGTACAGTAATTATGTGCTTGGCGTCTCATCTTGTTTTAATGCATAAGAGGACACAGTGATATTTGTATTGAGTATTTGATATTGTGCATCATTCGTAAAATCCTTCAGCCAAATGAACTACAATGCAATGCGAAAATAATACTGTTGCCTTATTCCATTACAGAACCCAAATTGTAACTGCATTAATAAGCATATTAGGTATAAGTATCAGCTGAAGAGGACAGTCTTCAGAGTTGATTGTTTAAAAGGTGTAGGACTATGCAGAAGGGCTGAAAGAGGGCAGCTTGATCCACCAGCAAGTTTATTACCAGTTATTATTGCCCAGAAATGCTGCAGTTGTTTAAATTCAATTGCCCTACCTGTGACTCTGTGGAATACCTCTTTGAGGATGGTTATTCTTTAATGCCTCAGAAAGATAGCCCGCATGTACTGTATGTGTGTAAGCAGACAGTGCTTCAAAGTTGAGGGCAGTTTTGCAATCTTTTTGTTGTTATGCACAGTATCTAAAATGATGTTGTGAAGAAATCTGCTCTTTACCAGTTGCTGCAATATATTAAAACCTTCAGTGTAAAATGGTAACTTTCATGCAGACCCTTCTCTGGGTATGCCAGAATGTCTGACTGAAGTCTGATTACTTTTTTCTGAGTATAATTTGGCAAAGGAGCTATGCTTCTGTGTCAGCTGTTATCCGTATCTTTGGCCTCATAGATAGATAGAACTTTATTTCTTTCAAGGGTGAAATTTGGCAAAGTGAGGGCATAGAATGAAGACATCATACAATTCTGGGTTCATCTGTTCCAGAAACACAGGCTAAATCCAGGTTTTCTGGAATGGAAGTAACCAGATTTATGTAAATCCTGACCCATTATAACCATATTTTACACTAATCCTGCTTTCTGGATTATGCAAAAGTCTGAAAAGTCCAAAATTGGAAAGGGAAACTACCAGCATCCATCCATCCTTTATCCAACTCACCATATCCTAACTACAGGGTCACGGGGGTCTGCTGGAGCCAATTCCAGCCAACACAGGGCGCAAGGCAGGAAACAAACCCTGGGCAGGGTGCCAGACCACCGCAGGGCACGCACACACACACACACACCAAGCACACACTAGGGACAATTTAGAAACAACTACCAACATCCCTGGCTGAATTAAGAAAAATGTTTACTGTTTAACTTTAAACCAATGTATTCATTTAATGCATTTAATGCAATGTGCTTGGTGAATACATGCTGCTATTTTTAATTCTGGGGATAATCGATCTAAAATCTCAGAACTGCAGTAAGTTACTCAGGTTTGAACTAAGAAAATTATTTTATGAATCTTGGGACAATGAAAGATGAATGTGTTTTTAATTATGCCTTTGGCCAGGTTTACAGTGTTTTTTTTGTGTTTGCTCTTAGGGTTTTGGGCTTCCTTTGTGTTTTGGTGATAATAATAAATAAAGGATTAGTTCTTTAAAGATAAAAAGATTAAGTAAGATCATGAAACTCATCTGTCCCTCTGTTTTCACAGAATACTTCCATGTTATACTACAAGGGTTTGGTTAAAATGAAAGCACCCAAACCTTTATTTTTGTAAGTTGTGCTGCTTGTTCTACACAGTGTTGTCTCATTATTTCTCTCACTGTCTGTATGTTGATATGCTAAATCTCTTTATGCCATTAATACTTCCATTTATTACTGTCCTCGTCAGCTTTATGTAGAAGAACAAACTTCATCCATTACATAGTGGGGCATTTTCTTAAAAGATATGAGTGCACAGTATATGGTGATATCAGTACAGAAAACAAGATCTAGTGGAACAGAGCTTTGTTTCACTTTCTCAGCATGTAATGCTCAATAAATTGCAGGATAGGAACTGATAATACAGTATATGCAATATATATATGAAATATTGTTTTTGGATTCTTATGGTCCTTACTGTATGTGCTACCCTATTATAGCAGACTCATGGTTATTGTTTCTAATCCCACGTAAGGAAAAAATAGACAACCAATGGCTCAACACTCCCAATATTGTATTATGTTACCTTCAAACCAATACCCAAGGCATAGCGTTGCAAAATTACTTCTGACATCACCAAATCCAAGTTATGTGAGTACCAATGAGGCATACCAATAGTAAATGACATGTTGGTAATTGGACACAGAGGTGACCTCACTGTCATATTGATCAAATTATTAAACAATGGAAACAACACATGTAAAAATTCAAAATAATAGTGCAAACTGATTACTAGACATCCAAACCACAGTTTTATTCCGGGATGATTAGTAACTAAGGGTCATTTCATATGCCATTTAGATTGTGTCTAACTGCATGGATATATTTTTGTCAAATGTTAATACTTGTGACTTTTAAGTTGGCATAATTTAAATGAAAGGTGCTGACAGTTGGGCACTCGATAGTAAACCAGCCTGGAGCAGCATGAGGGAAAACCAGTTCCAGAATGGATGCAGCACATGATCCAGTGATAAAGTTCTGAATATGGTAGGAAGACGTCTGCTCAGCTTTGTAATAAATTAGGACAGAATGTTTCAACCAGCAGCACCTACTGTTACAAATAAATCTGGATACTGAACAACAGGCCTTTGATCAGTAAAAAAAAAAGAAGACAGCGAATGTCATAACACTCACAAATGTAAATTGTGCAGTAGCATTCAGTTTAACAACAGCTAGGAAGAACTGAAATGACAAGTGATTTGTCCATGGCAAGAATGAAGGCTTGATGTCTACAAAGATCTGGCAAAAACTGGCAGTGGCAAATTTATTTATGCATGAAGATAAGTCAATATTGAGGTATTTAGTCATCATATTTTCCATATGGCATCATATCTAGTACTAGAGATGACTTATGGAAATGAGGTGCAGCATGTTGATTTGAAGGATTGACGATTTCAGCTAATTAATTTTACAACTTGATTTGACTTAATAGGAATTAAAAAGATCTAGAACATGAGGGAGGCCGTTAGAAGTATTTCATACATATAGAAGGATATTGTTGGGATAAAGTGGGATTATGCCAGAGGTATTACACAGTGATAAAAGAGTGCCTACGTGTAACATGTGAATAGCTGCAGCCAGCAACTCAAGAGGTAAATTAAAAAGAAGAGGGCAAAGTGGACAACAGCATTGCTGAGAAAGTTAAATACAACATTTTAACATGCTGATGAACTCTGAACTGAAACTCATCTTGTCCAGAACCTGCCATATGAATGAGCAATTCAGGTGACCAAACACCTTTTCACCCTTTGCATCCAGTGCTGCTGGGAGTGATAGGCAGAGGAATGAGCAATGCCATACTGTGTGGTGTGCAGAAAAGAGTGACACAGGATGGGCGTAGGGTCTAGCAAGGCCAAAAGTGGGAGAAGAGCGTGTGTAGTGGCAGTAATGTTGCTCTCTCTTATGGACCTGCCCTTGTCCTAAGACACACTTTCCTGCTTAGCAAACTGTTTCCAATCAGAAAATCACTGTCTATTGGCAGTCATCAGAAAGGAAAAACCCAATTTTAAACAAGCCATTTTACTATTAATACCCTGTCTGGGTTACATTGTTCGTACTCTCCTATTACATTTAACACTGTCTGTTGCCCATTATTGCAGTTCATAAGAAAGATTTAAATTAATAAATTTAATAAAGTTTATCCAAAAACTAGGCCATTTTCATGAGATGTTGATAATTCTGAACAGTCCATACAATTCCCTGTTACTTCTTGTGAAAACCTTATTGCTTTTTGGTAAACAGCTGGTCAGACGTTTTCTGTTAAGTTGGCTAGGCTCAGGTGCACAGATATCCTAATAATCAAAACAATATTACATACATTTATTTTCTGGCAAAGAAATTAAGTTTTGTTTGTTGCAATATTTTATTTATATCATGAATAGCAGTATATATCACCTTTTTTTGCTATCTTCATAGCCTTCTCTCTTATTAATTAATTATGCCAAGGACATACAACAGTTGTTTTTTTCACAAATATGTAAATAATGTTAATCATTATTATTTCTGGGAAAAAGAGCAGATTCTTTGAATCACTTTTCTAAAACATGGAAGAGAATCTATTTATCATTAAATTAAAAAAAAACCTTAATGTAAGTGTGAGCCATTAATGCTTCTTTTTAAATTAATGTAGCTTTAACAGGAAATTCATATAATTTGTACAAGTTGTTTAATTATCTAAATATATTTTTGTAAAAGTTATGATTTTGAATCCAGCCTGGTCACGGTCTGTGTGAAGTTTGCACACTCACTCTGTGTCTGCATGTTTTTCCTTTTCCAGATACTTTGATTTGCCTACTTAGGTTGATTGGTGACATTAGGTTGGCCCCATATTTGTTGTAACGAGCCCAAACACAACTTTGTTAGGCTCTGTTTTTATATTTTGTTGGGTTTTTATTTAGATATTGATATGGTTGCCTGTATTTCAAGTGTTTTTCATCAGCACCATGGATAGATAGATAGATAGATAGATAGATAGATAGATAGATAGATAGATAGATAGATAGATAGA
>JANRMT010028174.1:69165206-69184566 GCA_026402145.1 Polypterus bichir lapradei
AGATAGATAGATAGATAGATAGATAGATAGATAGATAGATAGATAGAACTTTATTTGTCCCAAGGGGCAAATTTGGCTTTTTACAAAAGCTCATCCACCTTAATAAAAGTGTCTGTGTATCTGCGTGTCCATCCAATTACTATGTCTCTGTTTATATGCCATTTGGTAAAAGCCGTGCTAATATTTGTGATGCACCATCTGTTGGATTGAAAAATGCAGTGTATTTTATTGTTAGATGCATTACAAAATACTGTACATTCCAATAAATGGTGCACTGCCAATAGATGTGAAGGATGTCACTATGCACATAAAAGGAACACAGTCTTCTAAGGAAAAAGAGCTTGTTCTGCCCTTTCACATATAGTTCCTCTGAGTTTCAAGACCAGTTCAGATTGTCATTGATGTGGTCCCCAAGTACGTGTACCTCTTCATGTATTCCTCAAACAGTGACCAGGTCTACAGGCTTTTTGGTGCTGTGAAAGTCAATAACCAGAACTTTCATTTTTTTGATGTTAAGTTAAAGGTGATTCTTTCTGCACCAAGAAACAAAGTTTCCCCTTTATCGATGCAGTCTATAAGTACAGAATCATCTGAGAACTTCTACAAGTGACATGACTTAGTGTTAAATTTATACCTTGAAGTGTACAGAGTAAAGTGAAAAGAAGACATGACTGTTCCTTGCGGTGCTTCAGTGTTGCTCACAGCAGTATCAGAAACACAGTCCTTGAGTCTATAAAACTATAAAACAAGGCCATACGATTCTCTAGTCATTTTGTTAGAGTGATAGCAGATTTTGATCATCTGCTTTAGTTATTTTTGACTAAGATTGTTTATCCAACAATTCTGAACTGTCTTTTTAAGCCAGTTTCCATCTAAGGCACAACAAACTCGGGTCTAAACCTTCTAAGATGGAGCATAGGCAAAACCTACAGACTACACTTTAATCATATCTAAGAAGAATGTGTGACCTTAGTCTTAATGTTTAGCTCTCTTCCCTCTAAGTTCTCAGGTCATTGCACTGGCTCCCAGTTAAGCTCAGGTCTCATTTTTCTCTACATTTAACATATAAAGCCTTAAATGGCCAAGGCCCTGCTTACCTATCTGAGCTTATCATTACTTACAACCCTGTACATTGAGATTTCAAGATGCCTGTCTACTTAAAATTCCATGGATTAGTATTATAATGGTGGAAGGCCAAGCTTGTAGGTACAGGGCACCACAGCTATGAAATTATCTTCCTGCTAATATATGAGATGCCCCTTCAGTCTCAGCTTTTAAATCCAGGCTGATGCTTCACTTTTTTAGTCTAGAATACCCTGACTGGAGCTGCTTATTAACTGTGCATACTGCATCTCTGTTTGTATAGAAATCACAATGTTCTTGGAATCCTGATGTAGCACTTGGTACCACTGCTCTACTGCCGAGCTGTTCTCCTGGCCATGGAAAAATCATCACTGGAATCATTGGCTGGAAAGATGCTTTCATCAGGTTAGATGGCCAGCACAAACTTTACCCTAAGAATCCCCAGGATCATGTGTGCAGCTAGTAGACCATGATCTTCAGAATTGCACCTGTCTTTTTTTTTTTGCATTTTATTGATTTTATTAAAATCAAATAACATTCCATACAAGCAAGTCAAGTTTAACAATAACAAATCAACCCCCTCCCATGAGAAAGAGAGCAAGGCCAGCAGAGTAAAACTAAAACTAGTAAAAATAAGTAAATAGATAAATTAATAAATGTATAAAAAATAGGATATGAAAGAGGGGAGAGAATCTGCTTGCCCATTTAAATGCTTATTCTAAAATGTTATTGATTACATCCTGCCAGATTTTGAAAAAGTTGTGTACAGATTCTCTAAGTGAGAATAAGATTTTTTCCAATTTCAAATGGTATATAACATCAGTTACCCAATTACTTAAAAAATGTGAGTTAGGATTCTTCCAGTTGAACAAGATAAGTCTGCGTGCCAATAGTGATGTAAAGACAATTACAGTTTGTTTTGTCCTTCTCCGCTTTAAGCCCATATGGAAGTACACCGAACACAGCTGTTACTGGATTAGAAGGGATTGTGACTCCAAGGCTGTCTGAAAGGCATTTAAAGATTTTGGTCCAAAATGATGTTAACTTGGTGCACACCCAAAACATGTGGCCCAATGAGGCTGGAATTTGATTGCAAAATTCACAGGTTGGATCTTGCCCTGGAAACATTTTGGACAATTTTAAACAATACAGATGTGCTCGATATTTAATTTTGAGGTGAATAATTGTATGTTTTGCACATAATGAGTTTGAGTGAATTCTGTGCATTGCTATCTTCCACTCCTTTTCTGAGATGTTGAGTGAGAGATCCTTTTCCCACTGTATTCATGGATCTTTGAAAGGGAGGGTCTTTAATATTTTTTTTTATATTGTCCAAGTGCTCAAGACTGATCAATGTCTTTTCCGGCATACAGGTAGGTGGGAGGTGAGGGAAATTGGGCAGATCTAGTTTAACAACGTTTCTAATTTGAAGATAGTGAAAGAAATGTGTTGCTTAAAAGCTACATTTGGAGTGTAATTGTTCATAGGATGCAAAGATATTGTTTATGTACAGATCTCTAAGTGATTTAATCCCGAAAGTTTTCCAGACATTAAAAATTGCATACGTTTGAGAGGGTGCAAAAAGGTGGTTCTCGTGCAGAGATGCCACAGAAAAAACTTCTCTATCTTAAAATACTTCCTATATTGGTTCCATATTCTGAGTGAGTGAAGCACAATTAGGTTGTTAGTATATTGGTGATGACTTGTACTTATTGCGGTACAATACAAGAAATATAAAGGAGTACTTCAGGATTTTATATCTATTGCGGACCAAGCTTGTGTGTGTTCATCTATTTGTGTCAATGTTCAGGATTTTATAGCTTGTATATTTGCCGCACAGTAATAAAATTGAAAGTTAGGTAGAGCCATGCCACCTACTGCCTTAGATCTTTGTAGGATCACCCTTTAGATACGTGGATGTTTTAAATTCCAAATAAATGGGGTTATGGTTGAATGTAATTTCTTAAAAAATGATTTATTGAAATGTTTTGAAATAGAAAAACACATTTAGGAAGGATATTCATCTTGACAATGTTAATTCTTCCAGCTAAAATGAAATGAAGGATAGACCATCTATGCAAGTCTTGCTTAATTTTCTCCATACAGATGGCAACATTTTGTGGATAAAGAGCTTTATGTTTACTTGTGATGTTTACCCCTAGGTATTTAAACTGATCTGCGATGATAAAAGGGAAGGTGTCCAATCTAATATTGTGTGCTTGAGAATTCACTGGAAAGAGCACGCTTTTATTCAAATTAATTCGGAGACAAGAAATCTTTTGAAATTCTGTTAGTGCTGTTAGAACTACAGGCACAGTACTTTGTGGATGTGATATATACAGTACCATATCATCTGCATATTGAGAAATTTTCTGTTCAAGTCCTTCTCTGATAATCCCTTTTATCTCATAAGCATTTCAACAGTGAACTGCCAGTGGCTCAATGGTGATTGCAAAAAGCAGTGGTGATAAGGGGCATCCGTGTCTAGTACCACATTCTAGTTTGAAGTAGTCTGAATTAATGTTGTTAACAGAAACTGAAGTGTCTGAACTGGTATACAGTAGTTTGATACATGCACAAATGTTCGGACCAAGCACAAATTTCTCCAATGTGGTGAAAAGGTAGTTCCATTCAACTATATCAAATGCTTTTTCTGAATCCATCAATAATAATATCTCTTGGGTGTTAGACTTTGTGGGTGAATATATTACATTAAACAGACATCAAAGATTGGAAGCTAAGTGTCTACCTTTAATAAATCCAGGTTGGTCTAGTAATAGTATGCACTTTCTCAGTCCTTCTAGCTAGGACTTTGGAGAGTATCTTAACATCATTGTTCAGAAGTGAAATTGGTCTATATGATGCACATTGTAATGTCTTTATTTTGCTTAGGAAAGACGGTAATTAATGCTTGAAGAAAAGTTTGAGGTAGGATATTATTGTCTCTAGCTTCTGTAATAAATGTTTCGCCCCCTGCTCACTTCGCTTGCCAACCCCTGTGTTTGGTTAATCGGATATACAATTTTAATTTGCTCTTTTTCAGTTATACCTGGTTCTGATGACTAATCACTTTTTGTTTTGCGGTAATGCGATCTTTTCTATCTTTTCTTTGATACTGTAGCGACTGACATGATAAAGTGTCACAAAAGTTTTACTTGAACAATCGCTGACTTCGTAACCCCAAAAACAACTTTCTAGCACCCTCTCCAATCCCTTATCCCCGCATCTCGCCCCCCCTTACCGCATCAATCAATACCCCGCTATCACTCATCCGTGCTGTACTCCGCCCTTCCTCAATCGGACTGAATAGTCAATTAAAACCAAAAAGGCCACCACCTGGCTGGGACGCTGCAATACTTTAGAAATTTACTGGTTTCATAATCTCTTATCTGCCTTTTTTTTCTCCAACGCCTTTGGGTGTCTATTCTCCGTATTGTCCTTATACGCTTTATATGTGTTGAGAGCACAGGATCTGGGTGCACTACGTGCTTTTATACGACTGACTGTTTTTTGATGGATGTGCTCTTATATGATATCTGTTGTAAGTAGGGCGTGTCTTGCAAGAATCTCATGTACCACGTTCCTGTGAGACGGCCCTGGGACAGTCTCTTCGAACCAAGTCTCATGTTTACGGTCCCCACAAGATGCTCCGTGGCAAGTCTCTTTTGTCTTGCGGGTCTTTTAAATGTCTTTCGAGAACTTCCGAGAAGATCAGGTATCGTCGCCTTGCTTTTGCTTTCCAGAATTTCTTTTTATAATAGAGAGACGACAGGGTAGCCATCAGAGCCTGCTGCTTTCCCACTCTGAATTGAGTTTATAGCATCTAGTAATTCTGATAGTGCCAGAGGTTTATCCAATTCCTCTGCGCAGAGAGTATCTATTTGTGGTATCTAAAATGCATCCAGAAATTAATTAGATTGTGTCTTGTCTTCTTTAAACTCAGCAGAATATAAGGACTTATAGTAGTCTCTAAATGTGTGCATTATATTTTTAAGCTCAATGATTTTGTCTCCATCTGTGATTGCTGGGATTGCATTGCAAACTTCCTGTTTGAGCTAAGATCTTATTGGCTTTCTCTCCATGTTCATAGTAATGATGTCTTGATTTAAAAATAAGTTGTTCTGTTTCTTTTGTTATCAAGAGGTTGAGCTCTGAATGCAGAGCTTTTCCTATGAAGTGCCTCATTTGGACATGTGGTATGATCTTGATCTATTCTAGTAATTTCACTGATTAGCTCTAATACCTTCTTGGTTTCCATCTTACTTCTGTGGTAAAGATATGAGATAATCTATCCTTTTAAGAAAGTCTTCAGGGTTTCTTAGAGTATTCCTGCAGAAATCTCTGAGGAAGTATTTGTCTCTAAAAAAATCGATTTGCTTGGATATAAATTTTGTGCAGTTCTCATCTGCTAATAAAAGTGGGTTAAGACGCCAGCTGCGAGATGAGTATGTGGGGCATAGTAATTTTAACTCCGATGATCAAAGGAAAATGGTCAGAGATAACAATAGCATCATACTTACAAGATTAAATTGTTAGTAAGAAATTGTTATCTACAAAGAAATAATCAATTCTTGAGTAGCAGTTATGCACAGGTGAGTAGAAGGAATATGCTCTTGAATTTGGGTTTAGAAATCTCCAGGGGTCTGATAAATTGTAATTTCTTGAATTGCGACTGTGTCTTACTTTGTCTTTGGTGTTCTCTATTACATTTTTCATCTCCTGTTTTGTCAAATGGCAATAGTTCATCAACTAATTCATAGACAGATATTGTTGTTTTCCACTTATGTTAATCAGCTTCTACTTTGTTTTTTTTATTTGTTTTTTATATTTTATTTTATCCTGTATGTACCAATTCTGTATATGTACTTTGTGACCACTAGGAGGGGCACGCCAGCTCCCCAAACACCTGACACAAGAGGCACAGACACAAGTGCAGCAACATTCACTTTTATTTACACAGGGAAAGGCTTCTCAAATCATTTCCGTCAGCAGCCCAGTACAAACCACAAACCACAGTACTTCTTTTCTCTGTCTACCTTCCGACTCCATTCTTCCTTTGGCAAGCTTTGTCCTCTTCCTTCCAACACTGGCTCTCGGAATGAAGGTAGGTGGCTTGCTTTATGCTGCACATGGGAGTGTTCCAGGTGGCTCGTTAGCAAGGTCTGGAATCACTCCCAGGTGTGGTGAAAGCCCAAAGTTGGGCTCTGCAGCTTCCGCAGCTCCCTCTGGCAGCATCCCTGGATCCCAACAGGGCTGAGTCGACAAATACCAATTCCTATACAGCCCTGTGGGAATCTGAGGTGTTGTTACAACTTAGGGGGCTGCCAAGTAACTGTTCGGGGGAGATAGCGCCCTTCAAAGGCCATCTCTCGCTGTCCTTCCTTCAAGGAGACGTCCCAGCCGGGTAAAGATGCTGGCCGTCCCTCACAAATTATATATCTGTATATGTTCTAGTTCTGTTTTTATTAAATACAATAATTACAATGCATTTTACACAAGAATTTGTTCACAGCACTATGTGCCTGCACTCAATTAAGAGTGCTATACAAAAATAGACATTTTATAGTATCTTCAGTTTACAAAGAGAAATAATGAGGATTCACTAAATTATATTATGTCTAACATAAACATACAGCAAATGAAAATGATGCAGTGTTATTACCCTCACACCCTCACATATCATTACAAAGCATACACATACAAAACAATTTTTAAAACTACAACAAAATGTATTTATTAAATGTAAGTTAACATTTTGTGCTGTTACATTGGACAAAAATGCAGTCTTTGAAAAAAGACTATGAAATGACTATCACTTTTTCAGTTAGCAACTCAGATTAGCGAATGGACTATTCCTGACTTGTGTTATTTACACCCATACTAGATCAATTATTGAGGAACAGCGGAGGTGTGCTTCTGCTCAGCGACATGGGTGAAGAAATTTCTGTCTATTAGCAAGTCTTCGAGCACAGGCAATAACACTGATGCCGAGCCCTTTCTGTAAACTATTATAGAAGAAGGTGGAACACAATCCTTTTTCATACAGAAGATAGCACCGCACTAACTTAAACCAAGCTCTGCCTTTACTGTGATTCACAGACCCAGAGTATTTGCAGTAGTGTGAACTTCTTGTGGCTTATCGACCCTTAAATGTGTTAACTTAATTCTTAAAGGCGCAGACATGTACTTCACAAAAGCAACTACTGTATTTCAGACCTTCACACAAGTCCATTATAAGACTAAATGGAATATGCCTCACCCTGAGTATATCAGCTTATTTTGCATCAGAAGTTGTTTGTGGACATTTGTTTGTTTGTTGACCCTGCTGACCTTCTCAATTCCCACTATCTTTACCCCTCTGAATGTACTTTCTCCTTTAGTTGATCTTTGTGCATTGCAACCACCAAAGTCTAATCTCAATACAAATCTGGACAAAAGGGTGTTTAGATGACTTTCAGTTATAAATATATATTGTGAAAAAGAGACCAGAGAGACAGATTAAGGGTTGGGGAACCTTCCCCATATACTGTAGGTGAATCAGAATATTCACTATTTTGTACAGTACTGCAAGAGTTAGCATATACATTCACCATTGATACTGGAAAGGCGGCTGGTTTTATGGCGGATGAACTGGAAATTGGTGCAGAGATGAGATGACATGGACAGGATGTGACGGAGATGATGTCATCAGAGGGCGACCAGGTTGAAGTCGTCACTTGGGGACGGCTGGAATGCGGAAGTTCTTCCTTGTACATGCTAATTTTTTAGCGGAGACTTCACATATCGGGATTCATCTGTTCTTTGGTCTTTCTGATGAAAAAAGCAAAGAAGCATTAGTATGCTGTCTTATATCCCCGTCCAGTGAGTTTTCGCACTCCGCTGGTCCTTCTGGCTGCCTCGTGAGCGCATGTATGTGCCAATATATATATATATATATATATATATATATATATATATATATATATACTGTATATATATATACTGTATATATATATACAGTATATATACACCGAATATTGTGATTTTGAATGTTAACTTCCAGTGGAATCTAGTAATGGCCACATTAGAGAGCCATGAGCAATTCCTTACCTTTCCACAGAACATACTAAAATGTAATAAATTATTTTATTGGTACACGTTTAAAACTGTTGGAGAAATAATTCATGAAGGAATATTGCCTAACCATATAACGTGCAATGATTCTTAAGTCTGTGTAATAGAATGGTGTGTTTAATTCTGTCAAACGTGGCACCACTGACTTGGACTTCTTTCTTCAAACTGATATTAACACTGTTATGTTTCAGCTAGGGTGTATTCTCTGGATTTTGGTCATCGTCTTTGTTTATTGTAAAGTATTGCTTTTCTGATGTTTATTGTATTTATGTATTTTGGTTGTCATTGTTCTGTTTATTTATTCATTTATGCATTATATGTTCTGGTTTGTTCCTTGTATTTTGTGGGTGGAACCCCAAGAGGTGGGGCCACCCCAGTGTCACGTTTGAGGGACTGTCCTCAGCCTATATGTTTGAAGCTAGAAAGTAGATCCATTAGTGGTTCATTGATTTGAGTTTGAAGAGCTCTGTTCTTTTGCAAGTATTGATTTTTCAAATTCTGAATTTTTGCTTAAATTTTGCATTTTCAGCTTAGGATTTGCTTTGGATTGTCTTTCTTAGGCAAGTTATTTTGCCTTATTTAACCTTTCTTTGTGGACTTGTATATTTTGAGACATTTAAAGTCATTGGATCTTTAACACCTGATCCTGACCTGCTTTTGTGGGTTTTGAAGACCTCAACTCCTTTTAACTATGTTCACTAATAACAAAAACAAAAATGAAGACTGTTTTTTAAAACTGCTAGCTTTCATGGTGAAATGCAATATCCGAATATATCATATGCCTTCAATGTCACGTGACCAGCAATGGGAATTCCAACCAGTAAATAGAATGGCCACGGCCATGTACAAATATAACAATGTGGCAGCAAGCACGGCAAGGAACTAATTCAAAACATCACCATCATAACATTTAAAATAATAAACATCAAAAAAATAATAATATCAATAAAAATTTCAAAAACAGTTCAAAGAATCCAGAAAAATCACAACACAGACTCGTGACACATACCGACAAAGTGATGATTCCTTAATAAACATATGACAATAAACAACTTTGTGGTGCCCTCTATCACCTGCTAAGTTTGTCCCTAAGGCTTCAGAAAGTGCCACTGCCGTGGAAAAATCCTACATTGTTCCTGTTCCAAAGAAGACAGGCGCCTTTTCACCTAATGACTACAGACCAGTGGCACTTGCTTCTCACATCAGGAAGACCTTTGAGAGACTCGTCCTGGACTACATGAGTCCTCTTGTGGTAGACCACCTGGACCAATTGCAGTTTGCCTATCAGACAAAGATTGGAGCAGAGGACACAATTATGTGTCTGCTCCAATAGGTTTATTCTCACTTGGACAAATCTGGCAACATTGTGAGGATTATGTTTTTTGTTTTGCTCCATTGCCTTCAATACCAACCAGTCATCCCTGTTAGATGTTAAGCTGAGAGATATGCAGTTGAATGAGCCCATGGTGTCCTGGATAATGGACTATCTTTCGGGCATACCACAGTTTGTGAGAAAGGCTAAATAAGGCAAAAGGACTTGCCTAAGAAAGGCAAGGGGTGCGTCTTTGATATGGACAGGAGCAACACTGGAATGCAGTCCTGTTACCTTTTCTCTTCACTCTGTACACCTCAGACTATAAATATAACACCAGGTCATGTCGCTTGCAGAAACTCTTAGATGATTCTGCATCTGTAAGGTGTATTGATAAAGGGGATGAGGCAGAGGACAGGAGTCAGGTGGTGAACTTTGTTTCTTGGTTCAGAAAGAATTAACTGTAACTTAACATCAGAAAATATAAGGTGCTGGTTATTGACTTTCACTTCACCAAAGATCCTCCATACCCGGTTACATGAAGTAAATGAAGAGGTGGTGCACTCCTACAAGTACTTGGGTGTCCACATTAATGAAAGGTTAGACTGGTGTGGGACAAGGTTATTATAGTTAATGAAAACTAAAATCAAAACTGAAACTATTACTAAAAAAACATTTTCGTAAACTGAAATAAAATAATTAACAAAACTTAAATGAAAAACTAAACGAAACATAATTGTAGTTTTCGTTTTTGAATTCATTTTCTTGCTGTTAGTTTGTCAACCCTTATAACTTTTAACTCTAAAACTGAAAGCCATCCACCACGAGCCGCCCGCACATATGTATCCAGTGAACGGTGGCTGGTGAAGGAGACCGGGTGTTCACACAGCATTTGCAGTGACAGAGCGAGCTGAATATGCGTGTGGAATAGAAAGCGATTTACGTGTTGCCTTTCTTTGCAGTTGTTTTATATCAAGATGTAATTCAAATGCCTGAAATCAGAGTGTGCTGCTCAACAAAAACTTTATCGTATGAACAGAAAAATTACGAGTGAGTAATGTTTCAGGTTATTTCTCATGTGCCTGCTTTTTGTTGACAGTAATTCACCTGTCACTTCACACTCGAAGTATACAGATATGATGAATCTTGACGTTTTAGAACTCCCCAAGTCCGAAAATACCGTTTTTTGGAATTATGTCTGTGTGTGTGTATAAACACGATATCTCACAAATGAAACTAGATAAATAGATGAAATTTGGCATGTGGTTGTTACACCAGAATTGTAGATCTGTATTAACTTTTGGGCCAAATCCATTAACTGGAAGTGGTACTTTACCTGAACAAATACTCGATTTTTTTTATTGATGTAGCGGCAGAGTCCAATTTATTCAACTTTACTTTTATAATAATTGTTCAATATATTATTAATTTGATTTGATGTTGATGGTTCTTTAATGTACATAATATAATCATTATCTTGCTGTTTACTCCTCAAATATCCATCCCCATATCTGAGTACAGTAGACCCCCGCGAAGTCGCGGTTCAGAGTTCGCGGCCACAGTCATTCGCGGATTTTTCCTTAGAACCTAACTAATAATTGTTAGAGGAAACAGCAAATATTCTCCGCAATTTTTATGGCTTTTTTCGTGGCAATACTGTACTGTAGAGAGAACAGGAAGCAGATCTAGAGAAAACCACGACTTGGGATGGTGAAAGTAGCCAATAGAATTTGAAATTGCAACTCCCAGCAGTCCCTGCAGTGGCTCTGATTGGTCTTCTGCTGAGGGTGCTGGGGCTGTTGAGGTCAAAGGATGTCAGATCGGCTTTTAAAAAGGGGGCCGGTGACCAAAAGCAAAAAAAAAAAAGTTTTTGTAATTTGTGTTTCAAGTTCCTGTCTGTTTTCCTTCTGTTGGGTTACCTGTACTTATTCATTTTGTCCTGGATCGTTTTGTGCATTGTAAATAAGGAGACAGAAACGTATAAAGGTTTGGGGTTTCCGGCCCCGTATACTGTACAGAAGCTGAAATAAACAAAAAATTCAGTCAATGCTCTGACTTGCGGTCATTACAAAAAAGTTAAATAATGAGAGACCGGAAACTGATGACTGGAATGCTGGGAGGAACCGAAGTGTTGTATGGGAGTCGTGACGTCATCAAGGTGGGACCAGAGGAAGGGATGGAATGTTGAAGTGGCAGCATGTGGTTTAGTGAGTCCGAGGAAAGTTATGGCGGCGTTGTTTCTGTCTTTCTGTGGGAACCAGAAAAAGAAAGGTTAGTACCCCGCCTTGATCCCCTGGCACGATATGTTATGCTGCTTGTCGGGTCTTTCGTGGCTCCCCATGCGCACATGCGTGACATGACCCCCCCCCACCCCAACCCATCCCGAACCGAGAGGCCGTGAACCCGGTAGAACGCGTCAGCGTTGGCTTGCAGGTTACCCCGACAATAAGTGACGGCAAACTTGTAGGGCTGAAGGTCCAAAAACCAGCTGGTAACTCTGGGATTCGACTCCTTGTGTACAGCCATCCACTGGAAAGCAGCATGGTCCGTCACCAGAGTAAACTCCTGACCTAACAGGTAGTACCTCAGGTGCGTTACCGCCCACTTGATGGCCAAGGTTTCCCGTTCCACCGCAGCACATCCGGTCTCCCGATCCAGCAGTTTCCGGCTCAGGTACCTCATGGGGTGCTCGATACCGTCGATGCTCTGGTTCAGCACGGCGCCTAGACCTGTGTCCAAAGGTATAGGATAAAAGGGAGAGAAAAATCAGGAGTTCTCAGTATTGGTGCCATGGTCAGGGCCGTCTTTAGGTCACTGAATGCTTGTTCCATTAGGTGATTCCATACCACATATAAAGGGGCCCGTTTCTTCGTCAAATTTGTCAAGGGTGCAGCTGTCTTGGAGAAACGGGGTACAAACCACCGGTAGTAACTCGCTAACCCCAAGAAGGCTTGCACCTGTTTCTTGGTTATCAGACGGGGCCATTCCAAGATGTCTTTAATTTTTGAACATTGTGGTTTCACCAGTCCTCCCCCCACCAGGTAGCCCAAATACTTGGCCTCATTAAATCCAAAGAAGCATTTGCGCGGATTAATACGGCGCGCAGGCCTTCACTAGCGTTAAAAGGACGGCGTAAACCTGCAAGATATGTTCCTCCCAGGTGTCGGAATAGATGACCACGTCACCAGGTAGGCAGCACAATAGGACTGGTGGGCCTTTAGCACTCTCTCTACCAGACGCTGGAAGGTCACTGGGGCTCAGTGCAGCCCAGATGGGAGGACCTTATATTGCCAATGCCCACTAGGGGTGCTGAAGGCTGTTTTCTCTTTAGTGGATGCCGTTAAGGGAATCTGCCAGTATCCTTTAGTCATGTCAAGAGTAGTCAGGTAATGAGCTGTACCCAAGCGCTCAATGAGCTCGTCCACTCGATGCATGGCGTAGGCATCAAATTTGGAGACCTGATTAAGACGTCTAAAGTCATTACAGAATCTCCATGAGCCGTCGGGCTTTTCGCGGCTCCCCATGCGCACGTGCGTGACAGCGTCTGGATTGTCTGCTGTCTGCCTGTGTACATGAGGACTGTAAGTGGATTCATGGCCATCCTGCAAAGAAAGGAGCGCTCCTGAACCCGTCCACCTGTCTTCACCATTTCAGGAACTACCAGTAGGACTATCTGTACATTCCTATTCAACGTGCGGATCTCTGGAGTATCTATTTTCATCATTACATTTCATCCGTTGCCGTTTTTCATGAACTTTTTCATGATTTACTGTTTGTGTTTTGTTTGTGCTTTGTTGTATTTAATGTGTAATCGCCGTAAGGGGAACAGGGGTTGTATCGTTGTTATCTTATTTCATTTGTTTTCATTACATTCTTTATTTGCTGTTTGATTACTGGTTTGCTTTGTTTTTGTCTCTGTTTGTGAGTGCGTGTGGGTCGGGGTCAAGGCTGAATGCGTCCCTGGAATCTCCACCATAAAAATAAATCAATCACCGTCTTCTCGATTGCGGCTTCTCGGTGACTCTACGCTTACTTAAAAACCTGAACAGTGCCTGTCCTTTTTGGATGATTGTTTTGTTTCTCTCTCCTCCCCCAGACATTCTCTGCTCCTGTTGGGGGTTGTGCTCCCTTATGATGTTTGTCTATTGTTTAATCGATAACTAAGAGATGGGCAGTCTAATGGTCTGGAATCCCTACAGATTTTATTTTTTTCTCCAGCCGTCTGGAGTTTTTTTTTGTTTTTTCTGTCCACCCTGGCCATTGGACCTTACTCTTATTCTATGTTAATTAATATTGACTTATTTAAATTACTAAAACTAAAATGTAAACTAATATATATAAAAATAAAATAGAAATGTCTTTGTAAAATAAAAACTAAACTAAAACTAAAAATACACGATGAAGGAAAACTAAAACTAAACTGAATTTCCAAGTAAGGTCAGAAAATATATAGAAATAAAAACTAATATAAAAAGGCAAAACTATAATAACCTTGGTGTGAGAACACAGAGGGACTATATCAGAAAGGGTGGAGCAGACTCTTTTTTGAATAGAAGAAGGTGTTCCTTTAATGTGGAAAATGACATCCTTGACATGTTTTACAGCTCTTTGATAGCCAGTGCAATTTTCTGTGCTGGGCTGGAAACATCACTTCAAGAGAAGCCCTCCAAATCAACATGCTAATTGAAAGGGCAAGCTCAGTTACAGGACACACTCTGGAACCCCTGGAGGTCGTAATTGAGAAGGAGAGAATGAATGGAGAAATTAGGTGTAGAGCCTTCGAAAACTAACCAGTCTGAATGAGCATATACAACATTTGATCTGCCACTAGACTAGAGAGGGCTTTTCAAGTTTCTTTGTGTTTTATATTTCTTGTTTTGAAGTTTTGTGTTTCTGGTTTGATTTTTGGTACTCAGATTTTTTTTAATTCTGTTTTTTATCTTGTGGTTTGCTCTTGTTTGCTAGTTTGTCCTTCAGTTGCCTTTCCTTGCTCCTTTTTTTCTTTAGATTCTTGGCCTTAGGTCACTTGATTTGACTTTAGTGCTGTTCCCATTTTTCTTTAATGTTTAATGCCTTCCACAATTTTTACTTTTATTAATTTTTCCATCTGTCTTTTGGGGTTTATTGTAAATTTATTAGTTAATTATTTCTAGATTTCATATTTTCTGTTTCATTTTCTTGTGTTATGTTAATGCAGGTGTAATTAATCAGGTTATATACTGTAGGAATGGTCATGTGCAGAGGAGAGATGCTGAGTATATTGGAGAAGGATGCTAAGGATAGAGCTGCCATGTAAGAGGAAAAGAGGAAGGCCTAAGAGGAGGTTTATGGATGTGGTGAGAGAGGACATGCAGGTGATGGTTGTGATATAGTAAGATGCAGAGGACAGAAAGATAGAGAAGAGGATGATCCGCTGTGGCAACACCTAACTGGAGAATCTGAAAGAAGAAGAAGAGGAGTTGGATTTCCATAATTTACCTATACCTGTGGCTTATCCTCAGTAAATCCCTGACAGCAGGTAGGCAAAGAATGAATCAGCTCTGGCTGGAATGGCACTTAATTTTTATTACAGGACACACACACACATAGAATATTCCAGGCTAATCTGCCATCAACAATTAACCTAACACAGAGAACAATAACTGATAAAGAAGTGTAACTGACGCATAAGCCATGACCATGTTAAAATTTAAACGCTTAAAGCCAGCAGCATTACCGTCTTGCTTCATTGTGCCAAGATACTGCTTTGTTATGCCACATCGTAGCCCCTGAATCCAGATTTATTTGTTGGCAGCAATGTCCTCTCTTTATAGTGTCTGCATGCTCTCCCTGTGTTTAAGTGGTTACATTCACATGAGACTGTCACATGAGACAGTGTAGCATAATGGTTAAGAGAGACTGTCAACTTGAAACCCAGAGGTTGTGCATTCTGATCCTGATACTGGCACTGTATGACCATGAGCAAGTCATTTCACATGCATATGCTCCAGTTAGAAAAACAAAAGAAATGTAACCAATTGTATCTCTCATGTTGTAAGTCTCTTTGGATAAAAGCGTCAGACACAGAAGTAAATGTAAAGGATTGAGGTTGTGTATGTAAATTGCACATATAGAACAAGTTCATGCCTTGCCTCAGTTGCTGTTGTAGCTCAGTAATGAAGTATTAAAGTTCAGAAAAATGATTAATGAGTGGATAAATAAATACAAACACTGTCAAATTCCAACAGTGTATAAAAAAAAAAAACTATCAATTAGTTTGAGATATTCATAAAATACAGCCATGTTTATCCTGCCCCATTAGCTTATTCTAATTTATAATAATAATAATACATTTTATTAATATAGTGATTTTCCCATGCTCAAATCTTTTAAAGTAAACATTTTGAATCAAAAGAGAAAATTGTGCTCACCTCTTCCCCAGTAATATTATAATGTGTCATTACACTTAATAAGCTATTAAATAAAAATGACAACAGTATAGGGCTTCTTGTAAAATAAAATAGTCACACATTTAACTTACATACATGGCAATTTATGTTGTACTTAAAATATCAATGTGAGAAATTTATTCTATGAAATTTTTCCAAAAATATTATCTTCCTTGACAAAGGGCAATTTATATTTTTTTCCTTGAAATCTAAAAATATTTACAAAGGATTTCAATGATGAGTGATGTGTTTAGTCAGTGTAATAATCTTTTGCAATAAAGAAGCCTGGCAGTAAAATGTATTATTTATTGTAATATTGATGGTCTCTCTTGCCCTCGATCATAACCAATTACAATCATAATTACGATTGAAATTAGTTGTTCTAATCAGTATGCCAGTCCTTATAAATATTTTTTATCTTGCATGCCTAGATGTTCTCTTTATTAATTGAATGGCATTTGCATATTACCAGGGGGAAATCAATCAAATCAAGATAAACTCTCATTTGAAATACTGTACTCTCAGCAAGCAGTGAAAGGGGTCCATTTACTAGAGTGCACAATATTCAAAACCAAAGAGTTTAAACTTTATAATTTCAAATCAAATTAACCATCACAATATCAGCAATATTCTCAGAAATATTTCAAGAACTTGGCACATCTATACCATTAATTAGTGATGGTGCATTGAAAAACATAAGAAATGAAAGATTCTTGTAAACTGTAAAGGTCCATCCATCCATCCATTTTCTAACCCGTTGAATCCGAACACAGGGTCACGGGGGGTCTGCTGGAGCCAATCCCAGCCAACACAGGGCGCATGGCAGGAACCAATCCCGGGCAGGGCGCCAACCCACCGCAGGACACACACCCACACACACACACCAAGCACACATTAGGGGCAATTTTCGAATCGCCAATCCACCTAACCTGCATGTCTTTGGACTGTGGGAGGAAACCGGAGCGCCCGGAGGAAACCCGCGCAGACACGGGGAGAACATGCAAACTCCATGCAGGGAGGACCCGGGAAGCGAACCCGGGTCACTGTAAATGTCTTACTATAAAATTAAAAAATACTGAATCCAAAACCTCCAGGACAAGTATGTTATAACTCTGCTATGGAGGGGAAAGTTGCTCAGAATATGCAAAGTGTTCCAAAATAATTCAAATACTTAGCCTGAGAAAGATATAGAACAATGAATGGTTTAAAAAAACAACGATTCTGTCACATGTTGGGGGAACTATTGCATAATACTTTGACTGAAGGATTTTTTCTCTTAATACTCTATCTGACCACTTATTCATCTTATGAAGAGCTTCATCACAAAATGCAATAAATAGCATACCGGTAATTAATTTTTTTGATAGAGAATTTTAGAAGGACAATTTCTTAGTAGTCTCATACTATACTGCAAAAATGTGTTAGAAAAATATGACCAGTATTATTGCCCAACATAATAAAATAAAACTTTATATTGACATTAGTGTGCATTGCATTTAGTCACAATAAAAACACATTTATTCTTAATTTGACTAAACCAGATATAGAGTATGTGGAAAAACAAGACAAGCAACAGACAAGTACTGACCCTGTTAAATTACCAAGGGAAAAGGCTAGGAAAAACTGTTTATTGTGATAATATTGGTTTGAAAGAAAATATGCCTTGTTTTGAAGTATCTCTTAATGAGATGGTTGAAGAAATGACGAGAAATTGGGCTAGGAGGGGTGGGCCTATCGATCAGAAGGAAGAGATATCACTGGTCGTTGCCCATGGACTTCCTGTGCAGTCTAAAAAGGAAAATAGAAAAGCTGTTAAGAGAGTTTGTCTCTGTGCCTTCACAGTGATTGCTGCAAAACAGTCGCCAGGCTTACATGCGCTTTGAGTATTCTGTGATGAAACTCTTCATATGGAAGATCTGGAACTCCACAGGATGTTTAAAATAAAACTTTTATGGCAGTGAGGTACATAATTTATACTTGTAGTTGTAGAAGTTATATCTATACAATTAAAAGAATCCTTTGATATTTGCTGGCAATATAAGTAAATACTATACCTTTAGTATTGTGTGGTTCATACTCATTGGGACTGTCTCCTTACAAGTGTCTATGACAATCAGTAAATCCTAGAATTTAAACTGAAGAAGTAAATGGTGTTTTTTTTAATCATACTGAAAATGTACAGTAATTCCTGTATTTATTTTTTTAAATAGCTTTCCACTGAATTTACCTTTATGTAATGTGATTTATCAGTTCTGTCTCTCAGTCATTATCTACATACTTTCAGCTCATTGATTGAGTTTCTTTGTCTTGTACTTGTTCTTCTCCTTTCTCTTCATCATCTTTGTGGGGTCGACCTACTTGATCAATCTTCTCCATACAGCTCAGTCATGCACCTTCTTCTCAGTCAAACTATTTTACTTCAGTTGTTGGATTTGTGATGATTCTGTCTATTAAAGGTGAGAGTACTGGTGCCTTACAAATACAGTGTCATTGGATTGAGTTCACACTGTGTTGTTACCTGTATGAAGTTTTCTTCTCCTTTTCATGCCTGTATGAGTTTTCTTTTGTGTCCTTTGGTTTTCCTTCAA
Organism: Polypterus bichir lapradei; assembly: GCA_026402145.1. Lineage (NCBI taxonomy): Eukaryota > Metazoa > Chordata > Cladistia > Polypteriformes > Polypteridae > Polypterus > Polypterus bichir. The sequence goes on from JANRMT010028174.1 coordinate 69,183,731, forward strand.
AATCCATTTGCAGGTTAGTTAAACTGGGGACTCTAAATTAGTCTTTGTGAAAGCTGACTCTGAACGACCCTGAATAAGTTTAGACAAGACTGAGAATGTATATGTGTATACATATTTGCTTGGAACCAACAGTCCAAATAGGATTGATGCCTCTGAATGGTTGCAGAAATGCTGTATATGCTGCTATATGCTGGTACTTAACTTACTCCCCACTGAGAGGCCACTGGTTAATTCAGTAGCATCCATGGTTGTTGAGAATATTTGAAATGATTTTGATTCAAATGATGTCCACAAGTTATATTCTAACATTAGATAAAGTTATACAAATTCCCCTTATAAAAGAATACATCATATCCATAGAATCAATAATTTGTTTAGCAGCAATAACTATATCAGGACGAACTGTTTTTATTAAATAATATACTATACTTCTGCTTTCAAGTATGAACTGATTGTTACAGGTCTTGCTGCAACATGTCAGTATATTTTCGAGTAGAACATTTCAAAAATTGGTTGTTCTCATGTACAGCTAACATGGTTGGGTGTTTTGGATCATTGTTTTCTGTCGTGATCCAGCAACACTTTATTTATAGTTCACAGGAAGGAAAGTCTTACCTGATGCAGAGAATAATTCATAATTCTTTTAAGAATGGCAAAGTTCAGATCCTGGAACGCATGCCCAAACCATGGCATGGCAGATTCACTGTGCAGCCTGCTCAGATGAACATTTTTTCCCTGGCATTTCGTGATGCTTTGTGAGGCCAATATGACATCACTGAGCTGTAGCAGTGTGGAAACTGAATGTTCTCTTCGTTCCCTTGTACTAAGTCATGTCT
>JANRMT010028174.1:69194077-69214923 GCA_026402145.1 Polypterus bichir lapradei
ATCTATCTATCTATCTATCTATCTATCTATCTATCTATCTATCTATCTATCTATCTATCTATCTATCTATCTGTCTATCTGTCTGTCTGTCTGTCTGTCTGTCTGTCTGTCAGACAATCTATCTATACATACTTCTGCTTCTCCAACTGAATTTTGCCCTCTGTCTCCCAATTCTGTTTCAATCCTTGAAGCCAAATGGCTTCTTCTTATGATAGACCAGTATTTCTGGAGCCACAGCCCCACATAATGAAAACACTTCTGGGTCATACAGAAGTCTCCCAAACCAAGTAGGTGTATTCCCAACAGCACCCCCTGGTGACACCCAAGGACCCTGACAGGGCCACCATTCAAAACTACAAGTCCTAGGAATTCCTGCAAATGTACAGACTGGGGCCAAACCAGAGAACCACTCTTCCTTCTCATACAGTGGGATGAACTGTTCAGAATTTCCCTAGTCCATGCATTATTCTTTTTCCCGACTGGCATAGGAATCAACCATCCCAGTCAGGATGCACCTCCTTTCATGTTGTCCTTCTGTTATGGCCTCCCAGTTAGTTAAAGATTCACCGTCCATCCCAGTCAGGATGCCAGTCCATCCTCCATGGCACTTACAGTGGCACACATTGTAACACAAAAAGTTTATGCAATTCTAACCAGTGGGTCAGGAGAATTTCAATTTTATTTAATTACTAGCAAAATACCCGCGCTTTGCAGCGGCGAAGTACTGCCTTAAAATTTTTATTAACAAGAAAAGTTAACCTTTTTAAACTGAGGGAAAATATACCAATAATTATTTGTTAAGGATCTCTTTGTATGCCACGTTGTCAGTTCGGCCCTCCGGTTGTAATATGACCAAGCTGTGCGCTGAGCTACAGTTGGCCATGTGAAAAGCAATCTTGCTTCAAATCTCACAGCTTGGATTGCTGCTGTCATAATTGGTTTGAGTTTTATGGTTTGTTTCAATTACGTTATTATTTGCAGGACTTGTTGTATTGAAGTGACATTCGGCATCTGTCAAGCGTTGTAAGCATACAACCGGTTTCATTGATAACTTCACATCCAGCTTTTGAGAGTTTAAACATTCATAAACATCAAAGTGTCCACTACTGAAATCATCACCTGTGAATCTAAGATGTTTAAGAGGCATTGGCGGTTGTCCAAAGGTGTAAAATATTTGGCCATTTCGGTACATTTGAAAGCGACAACCGAACAATTCAGCAGCAGCCATCAACTCACACGCAGAACCATAGGTGAAGGACTTAAGCATTTCACTCTTATAGTGCTCCTGTGTAGTATTATTATCCCCTGTACTGTCATCAGTCCACACCTTGAACCTGTCCCAGTCATTCAATACATATGACACAATGTTTCTCTGGATATCAAGAGTGAGCCTGATATGGCCTTGCAATATGTAACAAAGAGAATGGAAAAGGCAGGCGCTGTCTCCGGGCATGGAAACCACTCGGTAAGTGACAGTTCTTTGATCTATGGTGATCACCTCGACAGACATGTTAATGGGGGTACGGTTGGAACGATAAAGGAAATGGGTACCTGAACAATGTAAAGTAAGTCTAAAATACCTATACAATAACTATAATCATGATAAACAAACAATAAAACAGCGGAGAAGCCGTGGATTAAATAAAAAGGCTGCAGTTATAAGCAGGGAGACGTGAATACCGTGGCGAAGCAAGGAAGGGAATGAAGAGAACATAGCGACGGATGGCCTTATATAGGCAGGCAGCCAACAACGTGGGAGGCGTGGGGATGGGGGACCCAACGCCACCTCACACGGCAACCGAGCTGCAGGCTATGGGCGTATATATGTACGTAAGTAGGATTCAGTTAGCGTTGGGAACCCGCGTACCAAATTTCTTGAAGATGGGCCCATAGGTAACAAAGACCGTTGGAAAGTTCAATATGGTGTCTGACAGTGGCGTCATACCACCGAAATAAGTACGTAAATCGGTTTCAGTTAGCGCAGGGAAGCCGCCTACCAAATTTCATGAAGATGGGGCCATAAATAAGAAAGTTTAACATGGCGGACGTTGTCGACCGTTATGACCGTTACACGTAGAATTTCTAAATGAAACCTGCTTAACTTTTGTAAGTAAGCTGTAAGGAATGAGCCTGCCAAATTTCAGCCTTCTCCCTACACGGGAAGTTGGAGAATTAGTGATGAGTGAGTGAGTGAGTCAGTCAGTCAGTGAGTCTGTGAGGGCTTTGCCTTTTATTAGTATAGATTATTATTATTTATTTAGTAGACACTGTGGCAGACGACCATGGACCTTGCCCCACCAAGACTCCTGGAGAAGGGAAGAACCAGGAGAGGGGCAATATCTTCCCCGGGGCGCAAGAGGGCAGTCACCCTGGATGGGCAGCACTTCCGCCACACCAGGAAGTGTGATCTGTATTTGTGATGATTTATGGACTGTGTGTGTGCTGTGAAACAGAGCAGAAATTAAAGCGTGTTCTTCGACTTGGGTGTTCTGTGTCTGTCTGTGCTCAGGGGTGAATCTTTCATAACACCATTATCCATGGCAAGTTAAAAAGCAAGTTTAATCCATAGATCCATTTTGTGATGTCAAAAGAATTGTTCCTTTCATAATTCCCAATTGTTGATTCAGATAACTTTTATTCTCACTTCCTTTTATTGTTAATTAAGTTTTGCATGTCATATATTATTGCACCAATGTAAACACCATTCATGTCACCATTAATGTTTTACTAGCCATGAAGAAAACAAAGTTTTATAGAATATGTATCCTGAGTTAGCTGTTCACTCCACTAAAGTCAAAATTGGACATCTGATTAGTAAGACTTAGCTTGTTACTAGATAAACCAAAAGCAGCAACTCAAAGAGATGCGTTATAGGAATGCTATTTATAGAGATATCCTTTTTGTCATTTAAATTGTTTTTGAATGACTTTATGTTATGTATAGTTATTATGTTGCTTTGGATTGTATTATTGTGTGCCTTACAAAAGGCATTAAATAAACTAAACATTGATCAATTAACTAATTGGTAGCATTGGCAAAAAACTTTTTTTGTTCTATTGTATATCCTTTAAAACATTCCAGGCTGCTAAATTATTATTTCTTACTTTTCACTTTCATTTTCCATTCAATGCTTAGGCAGAACTTCCTATGATAAGCAACAGTCTCCAGCTCCTCCAATGGAATTTGAAGGCATACCAAGGTTATCTATGAAATACAAAATCTAGAATGTTCTGGGTTTGCCACTTAGTGCACTTTCAGGATCAAGTGCCAGTGGAGCATTCTAACTTAACGCCAGAGTCATGCCATCTCTATCCACTCAATTCTAAGAAGCAGTGACTCTGTCCCAAGATTCTACAGTACAGGATACTGAGCTGTATTACAGGCAGGCAGCAACCTTTTCCTGGGAGGCACAAACAGTGGAAAAGTAATGAAAACTATGAAATAGTAATCTTGTATGGAACAGATGACAGTCCTTGCCTAAAGAACTAAAACCAAATAGGCACACATATCAGCCATCTGAGCCCAAAAAATGTTAATCAAAAATGAAGGTCAAAAACAGAAATATCCCAAAACTAGGACATCCACACTACAGCACTGCCACCTTCAAGGAGATGACAGTACACACGACATGACACTGACATGCTGAAAAGCAGAGGCAAAATGAGTAACTGAAATGTCCCTGCTTTCTTTGAAAGCAAATACTCTTTTAAGTTATTTTACAAAATAAAGCTTTTAAAACTAGGCATTATAAAAGCCGGGGCCTTTATTACAGGCTTTTTTATTAACAAAGTAAAAGATCTTCACAAAAGTTTGGTCTTTTTCAATTCAGGTGCATGTTTCTGGATGCTGCCATGTTTTAGACAATATTATACTGTCTACTCGTATTACGGCTGTCAAATTAGCCAATAAATAAGTAAATATTCAGATATATTCAAACTTAGGTTAACAACTTACGCTTGCTTTTTTATACGAGGATAATGGTCACACTAGCAACCACAGCAAGAAGAAATTACAACAGCAAAAAAAAAAAAAAAAATCCTAGCTGCACCTAGCAGGCAACTGTTATTTAAATATAAGAGCCATCAAAATCCCAAGCATCTTCATTGACATCTTTTTTCTGTGTCATACTGATGGCTGGGTACAAAAGTCCTTCTCGGGACAGCGAGACATAAAAGCAGCCAAGAAAATGAGCTGAAATCCTTAAGAGGAATACACATGCTGCCGCTGCTCTTCTCTATATCATTATTAATATTTTTACGTTTTTTTAACTTGTGCATCTTCAAATCATGAAGCACTTATGACACTGTTGTGTGGGTCCTACAGTGTAAATGTATTGTGCCTACCAAACAGGCACAGGCAGAGCAGTTTAAGATCAGGAGGGCACTGGTTAAGTGGATAACCAGCCAGGTGCCATTTATATTGCAGCATTCAGAATAAAAAGGCCAGTTGAAATTGTGGACTGACCTAGAAAAACGGGATCATCAAAGTATCAAGTCAGTGTCCACACAACCTGGCCACATTTTTCTCCTGTACAGATGAAGCAATATTTTAATAAAGGTGGCATGAATATTAGTAATTACACCTCATTGCTTTAGGCATTATGAGTCAAACCAGCACCTGCCTAGAATGGACGGGACAAGGCGTGTAAGGTGATGAGATTCTTTAAAGTTGGGGGTTTTTAGTGTTGTAATGAAAGGAAAATCAGAATCATGACAGTTATTTTCCATTTGCTTTAATGAGAAGGATTTAGATTTAAACAACAGTCAGGATTCTCAGGCTTAAGAGTGAAGGGACAGAATCACATGAAAAATGATACTTTGAGAGCACAGGAGAAGTATTTAGAAAAACTGCTCTGAGTACACTTGTAGACCAAGTGCAGAGTAATGGGACAAAAAAAAAAACATTATGTTGTGAAGTGGTTTGGCTGTAAGTTTTAATAATAAAGATTACAAACTAAACATTTAAAATTATAAAAAGGCTGTGGAAGTAAAGTGCAAAAATCAAATCAGTGAAACACTGGAGCTTTGCATAGCGTGTCTGAAGTAGCAAAATGCCAAAATTAATATAGGTAAAACAAACAACCATTCTTTAAAAATCAAAAGTCAGGTTTTGCCTTCCAACAACAACTTATTTACATAATTTCAAATTATATTTTAATATTCAAATTATATTTTCAATATATTTGTATATGCATCATATCTTGACAATACAAAGCATCAGAAAGTACAAAATGGTGATGACCACTTCACAAATTGGTAGTGTTAACAAAAAAAATGCTTAAAAAACCTAAGGAAACAAAAAAAAATAGGACTGAAGTCATGATAGACATGAATCACATGGTACCAGATCAGATTCAGAACACTTTATTGCCAGTGTGTCCACCATACAGGAACTGATCTTGTCATCAGTACATAAAATCCTAGAAAACACAAAGATCACTTTCATCACATTCAGTTTCAATGCCTGGTTTAGTGGTCTGACAAACCAAAATTTAAAAAAGCTCCAGCAGATTACTAAGCCTGCAGCTAAATTTACTGGGGGTGATGTAAATGATCTAGCAAGTGTGTGTCAGAGGACAATAATAAAGAAACTGTAAATCATCTCAACTGATGGCATGTAGAACTTAACTTCAGTAAATCAGGAAGGACAGTCGCTTTGAAAAACCACACAAATCCCTCCAGAAATTCCTTTCTTCCTACTGCCATACAATGTTTTAACAAGAATATCAGAGAAAATTATTAAGGTTTGATATGTATCCTGTAACCATTTTTATATAAATATGCACTATCAAACTGCTTTACCTTAACCTGTCCTGTCTCTAAATGTTTTAATTTCTTTATGTCTTATTATTAGATGCAACTGAGAAGGCAAATTTCATGTTTTCTTGTGTAAACACGACTAAATAAAGAATCCCTGAATCTTGAATCAAGCAACAAATGGAGTTTACATTAAAAGTAATAGGATCAAGTTCTCAGAGGAGTGCAAACTCACAAGAATTATCAATTAGAAACTAGGATGTGATAGGAAAAGAAGGATGTTACAACTGAGTGTGTTTATTAAGAAAGTGAATGGCTACAGGGAAGAAGCTACAGACCTATGATGGTAGTTTGGTGAATACATGGCTGTCGGGGTGAATGGAGTCTGTAGCAATCCTCCTTACTCCATTCTTAGTCCTGGCAATGAGCAAGTCATTTGTTTAAGGAGGTTGACACCCAATGATCTTCATAGCAATCCTAAACAAGATAGTCTTGACCATGAGGAAAACCACACAAAATGGTAGCTCCCAAGATAAGAACAAAGCTTGCAAAATGGCATCAACAACATAATGTTAAAATTAAATAATGTGAGTGCCGTGTTGGACAGATAAGTATGTTGTCTGGAAGTCTGGTTTCTGGCCAGAAAGGGACTCCACAATGGAAGGACAGGTGGTGTATGCTTCCCAAATGTCATATTCTCACCCCATACACACAGGGTGGCAGCATCCCACTGGTGGGACACCCATAGGAATATCCGTAGGGTAGGCTGCTAACTGTAGTCCCATGAGACAGCCCTTTCAGGGTTCCTGGGAGCCACCAGGATGAGCTGCAGGGGATTGTTACAATAGACCTCCTTCTGACCTGGAAGTGCGTCCAGGGTGCAATGCTGTGGCACCAGATGTACTCCCTGGTCTGGCATAAAAGAAGCTGAGTTTCCTGCAAGGGCAGTTAGAGTTGGGAGGAGTGTGGATGAGGCTTCAAGTGAGGTAAAGAAGGAGAAAAGAGTTTTATTGTTGTGTTGAGTTATTGTAGAAGAGAATTTGGAGAATGGTGGAGATATTAAATAAAGAAGGTCTTGTGGTTTAAACCCAGAACCGTGTTGTGTAGTTGTGTCTGGGGGGTTTGAGGTGCTTTTATGCCCCCCGATGGTCACAATAACAATAACAAAAATAAGCAATATACATGTTAAAATTAAAAAAATAATAATAATTTGGCTCATATCTATTATTTTGGTAACCAAAGACTTTGATATTAGACAAGGATAAGATAAATCAGGAGACTTGTTTGGAGCCTTAACTTCTGTTTTCCAAATCTGACCATATCTTAGATTATGGAATCCTGATTTTCAAGTCCTTACTTTATCAATTACTTGTTTGCTTTATTGAGTCTTTTTAGTAAATTATCTATTTTATTTATAAACATTTTTCATTTATAAAGATTTTTGGTGAATCTTCTCTACAGGCCAGAGTTTAAAGGGTTCTTTCCCTTAAAGAACATTTTGGATATTTCTTGAAAGTTACACTTTTAACTTCGAAAGACAATTCCCCCATTGCACTTTGAGTGAGCCTCTTCTGGGCAGGCCAGTAAAGGCACTAGTTGGCTTTTTGGTATTTTGGAGGCCTAACCCTTCCCTTCTACTATATTAATGACTCCAGATCATAACAGTTTCATGAGAGATATTTGTATCTGCTCTGGATCTCAGAGACAGAAAATTTTGTTTTATGATCTCTGGAATAAAATGCAAATGCTGCTTTTGGAGACAGGTGAAGATTATTTGGGCCCCTCAAGAACATGATGATCTTGCTACACTCAGGATAACTTCTTAAGGTCAGTAACCAAGCTGATCAGGGTCTTCCACCACCATCTTGAGTGAATGCAAATGCAGCATAGAAGAGGTTATGATGCCAAACAGTAACACAAGACCAGAGCTCCCTAAGAGACTGAGCATGTGGCAATACCATGTTGTATGGTACTTATTCTGGTTTTGCATTGGCACATATAATTATTTAATATGAATAATGTTTACATTTCAACATTAAGCTGTGTTAACTGCCTGCTTCTCTGACTTGCATTTCTATTTAATCTAGTTAATAAATGCATTAGTTAGGTCAGTAGGTGAGGAAGATGCTCCGATAGAATTGATACAGTTGCTTGATATAGAATAAAGTGTGGGCTGTATACAATTGATTCAGTAGCATGATGTAGAATACAGTGCAGACCATATACTGTAGAATTGATACAGTAGTATTATACAGAATAAAGTGTGGGCTGTATACAATATCTAGGTGCTGTAAAAGGTCAAGACTGAAAGAGAATTTGATATTATATTGTGAGTCTACATCAAAAAGAATTTGTGCAGGTAGGAGAAGGTATATACAGTATTTTCAAATTAGGTGTCCCCCAAAGCCTTTCTACAATGTCACACTTGGGTGAAATCATATTCTTGTTTAGAATGATTATGACTTAATGCCTTAAATAAAAAGAGTAAATGTTATGCAGGAGTGGCTTCATATTTTGAAAGCTCCTACAAAAAGATGTCTGTGTACTGGGCCAATAGCCTTCTTTAAATACACACACACAAAAAAATATAGTCGGGATTGGTAAACTGCTAGAAACCTTCAAATACTCACATTACTATCCCAAAGTTAAAAAGAAATCCATATTATTCTTCCTGCAACTGATATATACACAAGCATATCAGTGCCACGGAGAAGAAAAAAAAATATGGACACAGTGAAGAAAAAAAAAGTATATGTCGAGAATAGAGTCAACATGTTGAATTTATTCTCGACATTTCCACTTTATTTTCGCCGTTTATGTTAAGATTAAAGTCGACATGTTGACTTTATTCTCATAGTTTATTTTGTCATTAAAGTAGAATGTCGTAAACAAACTTCATCTTAAAATTAATGTTTAATTTACTAGATTTTCTCAAACCCCATCATAATGTAGCACGTTAAATGCTTTGTGTGAAGTGTTCCCCAACCCAGCTGTTAATCGCTGTGTGCTTCTTAAACTGACTTCCTCTTGCACAAAGAGGAGGCACAGGCAGCGATTGCCACATAGAATACATTCACTTCGTGATATTCCTGCTCTCTGAACATTTAGAATGCTAAGATAAATACTTGATATCATTTTCATGATGAAATGCATTAAAGCAGGTATTAAACGTGCACGGTAGTGTGGTGGTAGTGCTGCTGCCTCGCAGTAAGAGGTCCCCAGGTGTACGTTCAGTGTAGAGAACTTTATGGCAGGTGTGACAAGGCTCCAGAAAACTGGATGTATGAATGGGTATCGCGCAGGTTTAACTTAAATATTGTGTAAATGCTGGGTTCTTGATCTGGTGGTCGGATACACGAACACAGAATTCAATAGATGTTCTTCTGAGCGAGCTTTTTTTTTTTGCATGCATGCTGTCTCTATCTGACGAACCAAACCCCCAGTTCCTATCTTTCTTTTTTCTTTCTCCACATAACCAATCAACTCACGATAAACGTCTTTGTGAAATTAAAACTAGTTATAAACTTAGACCACTGAGTGTTCAGAACTTTAAAAAAATCTTCGTTATACATGTTTAATTATGCAATCCATTCAGGGTTGCGCCCATCCCAGCAAGTATTGTGTGCGAGGCAGGAGCAAATCCTGAATGGGGTGCCAGCACATCGCAGGGTGAATACGAGCAACACATACACTAGGGTCAATTTAGCATAACAAAACCCCACATCCTACATGACTTTGAAAGGAAACTGAAGCACACCGAGTAAAACCACCAGAAAAACATGTAAACTCAAGGCAGGGAACACCTGGGACCTCCTTGCTGCGAGGCAGCAGTGCAACCACCATGCCACCATTTCCCCACGTGTTTAATACATGCTTTAATGCATTTCATCATGAAAATTATATCAAGTATTTATCTTAGCATCTATATACTGTATATAATTCACTAAGGCAAGACACCCATGGAAAGCACGCTGGAAGGGGCGTGGATTCACTAAGCCGCCAACAAGTAAGACATCTATGGCGCACGCAGGAAGGAGCCACGTCCACCAACTCCAAGACCATTGGATACGACGACAACTCACAGAGCCACACCCACCAGCTCGGACGTGACGACACAGAAAAAACGGCGTCATTTATATTCATCTGTCGTAGAGGCCACATGCACCTCCAAGCCACGTTGACTGTTCATAGAGGCATGTTTCTCGCGGAGGTGAATCGCCATATGCAGCGTGCAAAACGGTTTGCGAGGGGTATCCCATGGGATCCTTAAAACAATCCTTTACAACTGAGGTTAAAACACAATGAAGTAAGCAGTCTTTAAAAACCGAGTTTTCAGTTACGACGCACGACCGCGTGCACCATAGCAAACTGTTTTACACGCTACATACAGCAATTTGCATCCGCGACAAACATGCGTCTTCTTCACTCACGGAGAATTATATGTTGCTCTCTCCAGAGTTCCATCTTTTCATTCACTTTCTGTTGTATCCTCAAACCCTCCCTTTTTAGACAACTGTGTCTTTCCAGAAGTGTTCAACCATCAATAAATAATTATGCGGCGTTTGTTTTGCCGCGGGTTCACTATTGTGTTGTATTTTGTTGTCTCCAGAGTTCCATCTTTTCATTCACTTACTGTTGTATTCTCACACCAACCCGTTTTAGACAACCGTGTTTTTGTTTAGCATTCAATAAATGATTATGCATGAGATTGAGCGTGTGTCTACCCGGCAAAGAGAGGCATGGGTAAGCCGTTGAACCCCATTCGGGCTGCAAACCGTGGAATTCCCACTAAGTGCGACTCATACGCTCCCACTGGTTGCGTCCCTACCCTTTGTACACACCCCCCTCCCACCTCGCTACTACCGTGGTCGGGTGTCTTGGTGGATTATATATAGAAAAGCAGCCAAAACCGCACAGAGCAATGAAAAGTCTACGTGAGTCACAGGTGCATCTGGACTGTGTAAAGATGACAACCACTCAAGTGACGAGTTGGAGGTGGGCACATGAGCAGGCAGTGCATACTGAACGAGAAATCAGCAGACTAGCATGACGGATGGAGCGGAATGGACATCCTTCTCCTCTCCTCCCGTTCCACCCTGAGTGCCATGCACCCCCATCCCTCCATCTGGCAGGAGAAGGTGCGATGGCGGTCCGCCAGTTTTCAGTCACGGACGATTGTGTGTTGGTTCGTTCCATGCATTGTTACAATGTTGCTTTTCTTGCTGATTTATTACATTACCGATTTTTCAAATGTTAATTTTCTCCCTGTGCTTAAAAATCATTCAAAAACCAGCCTGATTATGTGGCGTATGGTACGCCGCGGGTTGGCTAGTTCTAAATGTTCAGGGAGCAGGAATATCATTTAATGTATTCTGTGTGGTGATTGCTGCCTGTGCCTCCTCTTGCACTAAGTTCAGTTTAAGAAGGATGTTAGATCGCTCCTGCCCACCCTCTCTTTTGCATAGGTGTAAATAGTGATAGAATTCCCTAACGATTATTGTTAATAAAAGCAAATTAAATATATTGTTGCTCATAATTAAATGATCCTGAAGTTTTGTTGGACCCCTCAGGGTGACCATTTGATTGTTAATTGTTTTCTTTATTAGTTTCTGTTACTATACCATATCAACCAAATGCTATTTGACATCCTAATATCTAATATGTCCACCCAGACTCATTGAACATTAGAATTTTATCTTATTCTATCCTACATGTAATTTTCTAGAAACGTACATCCTGTGGGTGACTACAATTTCATGGCATTCAGATTGGTATTGGGGCAGTAGTGTCAATGGTTGGAAGGGGCATATAAAAATCTGTCCCATTTGAAAAAAAACTAAATAACTTAAATAACTAAACAGATGCACTTTAGACAAGTCTACATGGTTTTGTTTTTTAGCTATTTTAGTTTAGTTTTATCATACCATCCTAGGAAGAAGAATAAGTAAGCCTACATGTTATCTACACAGTATTATATTTATGATTCTAAATCCCAAGTCACATTATCTTATGTATCTGGACAAGGGGTTACTTAACTTACATGCTTAAGTCGATTATGTTAAGAATACCAATATTATAGTCATTATAGCTTGGTTTTCTAAAGCTGGATCATTTTGTTTCTTTAAAAAAATAAAATCCTACTGCCAAGAAAATAGCTAATGTTTTTATAGCTAATTTATTACAATTTGCATAGTTTCTGTCATGATTAATTAGATCTTACCAAAAAGCTGGCTACTAGAGTAAAATGGGGACATTTTATGGCAAATCATGAAGTGTACTCAGGACAAAGTAAGAATTGATACACAGACAAAACAAAAGATGAGCTAGCAGCCAAATCAAAAGTCAGCCAAAATCAAAAGTTAATAAATCTCTGAGTTAAATTGACAGACACTACAGAAGTTTTCACAGGATGAACCAGAAGTCTTTACTTTGTAACAAAGTTAGAACAACAACAGAGTGCGTCTCAACTTTACAAAAAATGGCCCATGAAAGCAAGTAGGTATGCCCCTTAACGACCCAATCATGCCAGCAAATGGAAGGCATTTTCGAGTCAATCATAAATGGTGGAGCAAAGATGACATCATCACACATCATGTAAGAACAGGAAAAGATAACAAATAAATAACAAAAGTTAACGCATTGTGACAGCTTTCTAGAATGCAGTCTAGACAGACAATGTTGGTTTATGTTTTAGTTTTAAAGTCTGTTTTCTTAGATTGAGTATGAAAAGTAAGTGGTTCACCATTGATGACACTCAGAAGAATTGGCCTACCAAGTGAATTATCACCATATAGAAAATGTTTAGCATTCTTATTCTTGTAAGTTACAAACTGAATGGAGTGGATAGCTGTCCTAAGCAGAATATATTAGGTGTGAACATGTTATTCAATGGTAGCGTCCCTCTTTGCATTCTGATATGATTTCTTAATAGCTCCTTAAATTTACCAGTTTTTGACCAAAAGTGAGCTTGCATAAACAGGAAATACAAGAAATCCAACATATACAGTAAACATTTAAGACTGATTAAGTACTATTTATCTTGATGTAATGTTTGTAAGGTGCACCCCTACTACCTTGTCTACTGCATCAAGACAGCAGTGGAGCAGTTCTATGCAGGTCGCATGTATTACAATCAGTGATAATAGATGGCCATTCTAAGTAAGATTTAAAGAAGATTCTAGATTTTTGAAGTAGGAGGTCAGCTGCATTAATTGCTGCATTAGTATTGTAATAGATGAGAGGAGAGGAGAGATAACTCATTCCTATAGTGACACACCTACAGTACAGAATGAGCATGTGTATTGGTGTGTGAACCAACAGGGAGCATTTCCCTTATAAAAGTAGGTTCAGGGACACACCTGTTAGCCCTTCTAATTTTTCTTAGACATGCTAGACTTATTTTGATTAAATAATTAGTTGTGGTTATTCGTATTTTCTTTGTTTATTTTACACCTCATTTTTTGAATGGTATTATGTAACATTACTGTTTTTAGCACAATTGTGTTTGTTTTTATGGTCAGTGAGAGCTGGTAAATCTAGGAAATACCCAGTTCTGGTCAAATGAAGCAAGCAATTGGCTGCTCTCCCATAAGGGTTTTAATTTTACCCTTTTACTGCTGTTATTAAAAGCTGCTCCTGATTAATCTGCCTGTCTCCCTGTCATTATAAATCTTAACAACTCACCAGCACATTTTGCTCCTCCAAGAAAAAATGTATTTTTTGTAAGTTTATTATATTATTTTATACTGTATTTATCCATCAGGGGAAATTAAATATAACACTTTTTGATAATACAAATAGATCCCATGGATGTTTACTACAACAGCACAAGAGTAGAAAGATCTATTCTGCGTAACATAAACATATCCTACCACTTCAGTAGAACCCACCATATGTCCTGATGAGGAGAGATGTCAGTGAATTAGTGCCGCAAAGTAGCACCCCGAGGATCAGTGCTGGGTCCTCTCCTCCCCTCTCCATATGCCAACTCACTTGGCCCTATCATCCAGTCCCATTGATTCTCATATCAGTGCTATGCTGATAATACAGTACACACCTGTACCTGGCGTCCCTCCAGAAGACTACATGGTCTCAGTTAGAATTTTGACTTGTCTCATTGATAACTTAACCTGGATAAAGGAGCACCATCTCCAGCTAATCTTGACAGACGTACATCTCATTGTTATCTTAGTCAGTCAGTCTGTTCAACATCCCACCTCTGTTCAGCTTGGACCATTATCACTACCACTCACCAAGTCAGTATGCAACCTTGGGGTGGACTGCTATCCTTCATTGATCATACTGCTACTGTCTCTCACCCTTGTAGATTCACTCTGTATAACAACAAGATCAGACCATATCTGATGGAGTATGCAGCCAAACTTCTGGTCCAGGCATTGCTTTTGCCACAGTTTGAGTACTTCAACTCCCTGCTGGCAGGAGTATCTGCATATGTTATTAAGCCCCTGTTGATGATTCAAAAAGCAGTGCCAGGTCTGGTGTTCAATCACCGAATCAAACATGTCACTCCTATTTTCAGGTTTGCGACACTGGCACTGTGTAGCACCATGCATTAGGTTCAAATCTTTGATGATTTCCTGCACAATAGTCAATGGGTCAGTCCCTATATGTGTAGGCACTTGCGATCCCTCTCACCCACTTAGGTTTGCTATTGAATGGCATCTGGTGATATCACATCTACATGGCATCAGATCTCTTGTAGCTTCTTGCAGGTAGAACAAGCTTCCCACCTTCTTCCAAACTGCTGACTTTCTCAATGTGTTTAAGGCATGTTTAAAGACTCTCGTGTTTTGAGAAATTCTCTCTAACTGTTACTGGCTGATAGGTTCTGGTGACTAAGGAAATATTAACTAGTTCTGTGGTGTTTAGAGCTTTTCACTTATAATGATCAATTTTGTGACCTTGTCCTGTAACACTTGTTCCCAAACAGTCCCAGACTGATACTTACTTGATTATACTAAATTATTTTGTAAGTTGCTTTTTTGCCTGCTAAATGAATACATATAAATGTAAATATAAAGAATTTAATTAGAAGATGGAGTAATAGCTTAAGTGTATTTTCCTTTTTCCAGGTTCTTAAGGTAGCTTGTCATTACATTTATGGTTGGCTGTATTTTAAATTTTTTTTGCAAAAGTTGTATTTTCTCTAATTCCCTCATCCTTGTTCTCTTCTGAAAAAGTTCATTAACTTCCTCCCAACTCCGCAAAAGCTTGGCTGCTAGATACAGTGATTAATATTGCTGATGTGCTGATTTGCATATAAAACAGTCTCCACACTCCAGTAATTAAAACATGAACTTGCTTCAGTATCGTTTTAGTAGCAATGGCTTAAAGTGTGGATTAGATATAATTTTAGGCAGGTGCCATACAGCTGCCTTACTTATTTAATAGGCCCGTTTTAATATTTTAGAGTTAAAAAGGTTTTTCCCCAGGCTGTTTTTATGGCATGTCTAATTCTAATTGACTGGACCGCTCCACCCTATTCAATTCCCTGAATAATCTCATGCCTCTCCATTTAATGAAATCATGTGTGGAAATTGTGGCATCATCTCAGTACTGAAAAGCCATCTGAGCAATAGCGTACTGGGGATAAGATAAATATACAGACAACAGCCTGTTGTTTTTCACATAACTACATTCATTAAAAAGCAGAAAATAAAACATGATTTTGCAGTTGTCATCATTTCAGATGAAAAGGTTTTAGAAAATTAAAATCATGGCTGTGCTATAGCCATTGACATTGTACTTTTATGATTATGAGCTTATTTAATCATATGGCTATGAAATTTATTTTTTATTAAATAGGCTTAAAGCATACAAAGTTTAGGTTTTAGCTTCTTCTAATCCAGAAAAGTTTTTTTTTCCCTTTTTTTTTAGTTACTCACAAGATGTGCTATTAAAACAATGGCCCCATTTTATAATTCCAAAATTTAAAATTTTTTCCTCTTACCTTATGTATTACTTTTTATGTTAAACATTCTAACACCTTCTCAAATACTGGGACTACATGCATGAAATAGGGCTGCCTTCTTGTACCAAACACCATCCAGAGACACATTAGACATACAGGACTATATTACAAGTGTTTACATTTATATATATTGTTTAAAAAAAGCACAGCCAACACAGACAGGTTACGTGACTTGTGCTGGGTTACATTGGGAGCCACAGTAATTTAACAAGAAACCTTGTGGTTTACAATCTAACACCTTAGCTACCGGGTCACACTGTTTTCCTATACACTGTGATGAACATCTCCCTGTGGGATGCTACAAGCTGTAATCAAAAAGCCCTACAAAATAACATGTTAAGAAAAGTAAGGATAAATAAGAGGAGTTAATAAAGAACAAAACAAAGGTAATGCCACTTCCAACACTGTTGTCTACATGTGGTTTAATCCCCCTTTCAATCTGCTGTGGTGGATCAACCATTTGCCCACATCAAATGCTAGGAATGTTTCCACTCACCACTTAGTTTTGCACACTTAGCAAAATTATGGCAACATTTCCTCTTGCTTGTAGACTTAATTTATTATGCTGCTGAACTGTAGACTCACTTTAGTCATTTACATATGCACCTGCTCAGACCATGTAGAAAAATGCCGGTAGGACGTTCTTGCCTATGATCACAGCATGCATAATTATAGAATAAGTGAATTTGAAATAAATTCGATTGATATGACTTTAAGGTAACGTTTCATGAGTAATAATCAATCAAAAATAATGCAGGAAAAATAAATTCTCAGGGAACAAATGGTGTTTCACCATAGGCAGGATTCACACATAGCACATATTCATTCATCTCATCTGCAATCTTCTTCTCCATGCGCAAAAGCATTGCAAAATATATTTTGGTTCAAAGTGTGGAAAAGGGGAGGGGTGGTATTGCCAAAAGGGCACATACATGCAAGCACTCTGGAGGTGGTCACTTGTAAACCTCTGGTGTTCTGCTAGGCTCGGGAAGAGACAGAGTTGTATTGGAAGGAACAGAAGATAAGACATAAACCAACAAGTTCCAGTGGCTCCTGGAAGCAACCAGGTGGCGTGGAGCTAACCTGGACCATCACATATGCATATTACATTACCAGTTGATTCTACAATAAACTAGTATGAGTAGGCTAGGGCTGGTTAATTCTTAATGTAATAATTTTACATGAATCAAGGTGTATTTTTGCCACCCAGCCATCCCTCCAAAACCTCTATGGTTTTTAAGGTCATTGTTCTTGAGTACCATGCCATGTTTCTAGTTCTTCTCTACTATTCTATAGTCCATGCCCCATGCTGCAACAATAAAAATTGGGACTTAAATTAGTTTCTGGGATTTGAAGGTCTGAGATGCCCTCAAGTGGTCACACAGGCAAACTTTTGATCTGGTACAAATAGTGGATTTTCTCCTTTAAAGCTTTATTTGCATATTATAGTACATGAGGCATCTCCAAATGTACAGTATATTGTACAACAAAGACTTAATGTTAATTTAATTGTCTATCTTGATCACTAAATTATAAGTTATATTTTTATGGTTTCACAAAATGTGTATCTTTCCAAAATTTAATATGTTGCTGTTTCCAGCTTGTTGCCCTAAGAGATTAAAATACTATATTATTATATTATACTAATATTATTCTCAATCTCACTTATTGTAGTACAAAATGGTGTAAAACCAGAGCCAACATTAGATGCCATGTAAGAATTAGTTCTAATGTGATATCAGCCCACCACAGAACATGAGCACTCATTCACTCACACTCATTAAGGGTCAGTTTGAATGCTATTGGCAGTGCCCTGCCATCTTAAATTAGGGTAGCTCGATACAATCATGATATTGCAATTTCCGGTCATTATGTGGAGTGCTGTTACCAAGAAAAACAAGGCAGTCACCTTCAAAAAATACATAAAATGGAAATGCCTACACTCAGAAACAATAAACAGCAAGAAACAAAATAACAACTTATGGTAAGACTAGCTGGATGTGGTCTTTGGGACAAAAAACAACCTTAAGACTCCTAGGAGTTTTACTATATTCGTGAACTTGGAGGGGCGTCAGCTGACTTTTAAGAATTACCCAGTGCAGAGGATGTGGACTCACCTGTGCTTGCTGCCCCATAGGCTTTCGTAAGAAGACACTGGCGATACCATATCTTAGTCATACCATTGGCATATGAGTCCTATTGATCTTTGTCTTGAGAAAATACCTCCAGAGAGACAATGTTTTTAGTGAAAACTTCAAGCCTTGCCCTCCGTTGCTGAGGTGTTTCACTGGCACGTTGTTGAGCCACAGTGTTTGCTTTGTTTCAACGTTGTGTCTCATCATTTGATGTCATTAGCATGATGTTGCTGTTGTGTGGAGGCATTAGCTGCACACAGGTGTTCCAAAATAAGCTCCGAAAAAATTTAAAAGTGCATGTATTGGCCATCTAGTGGCTCTGGTTGAATGTGAGCAGAGCAGACTGTTCCATACACACATACACAGGTCTTTCGTTTATACCTGTCTAATAATGTCACAAAAATAATTATAGGGAATAATAATATGATGACAATCTATACTAATAAAAGGCAAAGCCCTCACTCACTCACTCACTCACTCACTCACTCACTCACTCATCACTAATTCTCCAACTTCCCGTGTAGGTAGAAGGCTGAAATTTGGCAGGCTTATTCCTTACAGCTCACTTACAAAAGTTAAGCAGGTTTCATTTCGAAATTCTACACGTAACGGTCATAACGGTCGATAACGGTCGACAACGTCCGCCATGTTGAACTTTCTTATTTATGGCACCATCTTCACAAAATTTGGTAGGCGGCTTCCCTGCGCTAACCAAAACCGATGTATGTACTTATTTCGATGGTATGACACAATTGTCGGCCGCCATATTGAACTTTCCAACGTCACTAATTTTCCAACTTCCCGTGTAGGTAGAAGGCTGACCCCATCTTCACGAAATTTGGTAGGTGGCTTCCCTGCGCTAACCAAAATCGATGTACGTACTTATT
This sequence comes from Polypterus bichir lapradei, assembly GCA_026402145.1. Lineage (NCBI taxonomy): Eukaryota > Metazoa > Chordata > Cladistia > Polypteriformes > Polypteridae > Polypterus > Polypterus bichir. The sequence goes on from JANRMT010028174.1 coordinate 69,212,847, forward strand.
TCGGTGGTATGACGCCACTGTCGGCCGCCATATTGAATTTTACAAACATCACTAATTCTCCAACTTCCCGTGTAGGTAGAAGGCTGAAATTTGGCAGGCTCATTCCTTACACCTTACTTACAAAAGTTAAGCAGGTTTCATTTCGAAATTCTACGCATAACGGTCATAACGTTCAACAATGTCCGCCATGTTGAACTTTCTTATTCATGGCCCCATCTTCACGAAATTTGGTAGGCGGCTTCCCTGCACTAACCGAAACCAATGTACATACTTATTTCGGTGGTATGACACCACTGTCAGCCGCCATATTGAACTTTCCAACGTCACTAATTCTCCAACTTCCCGTGTAGGTAGAAGGCTGAAATTTGGCAGGCTCATTCCTTACAGCTTACTTACAAAAGTTAAGCAGGTTTCATTTCAAAATTCTACACTTAACGGTCATAACAGTCGATAACGGTCGACAACGTCCGCCATGTTGAATTTTCTTATTTATGGCCCCATCTTCACGAAATTTGGTAGGCGGATTCCCTGCGCTAACCGAAACCGATGTATGTACTTATTTCGATGGTATGACGCAACTGTCGGCCGCCATATTGAACTTTCCAATGTCACTAATTTTCACAATGTCCGCCATGTTGAACTTTCTTATTTATGGCCCCATCTTCACGAAATTTGGTAGGTGGATTCCCTGCGCTAACCGAAACTGATGTATATACTTATTTCGATGGTATGACGCCACTGTCGGCCGCCATATTGAACTTTCCAACGTCACTAATTTTCCAACTTCCCGTGTAGATAGATGGCTGACCCCATCTTCACGAAATTTAGTAGGTGGCTTCCCTACGCTAACCAAAACCGATGTATGTACTTATTTTGGTGGTATGACGCCACTGTCGGCCGCCATATTGAATTTTCCAAACATCACTAATTCTCCAACTTCCCGTGTAGGTAGAAGGCTGAAATTTGGCAGGCTCATTCCTTACCGCTTACTTACAAAAGTTAAGCAGGTTTCATTTCGAAATTCTATGCGTAACGGTCATAACGGTCAACAATGTTCGCCATGTTTAACTTTCTTATTTATGGCCCCATCTTCACGAAATTTGGTAGTTGGCTTCCCTGCGCTAACCAAAACCGATGTACGTACTTATTTCAGTGGTATGATGCCACTGTTGGCCGCCATATTGAAGTTTCCAACGTCACTAGTTCTCCAACTTCCCGTGTAGGTAGAAGGCTGAAATTTGGCAGGCTCATTCCTTACAGCTTACTTACAAAAGTTAAGCAGGTTTCATTTCAAAATTCTACGCGTAACGGTCATAACGGTCAACAACGTCCGCCATGTTGAACTTTCTTATTCATAGGTAGAAGGCTGAAATTTGGTACTTATTTTGGTGATATGATGCCACTGTCGGCTGCCATATTGAACTTTTCAACGGTCTTTATTACTTATGGGCCCATCTTCAAGAAATTTGGTACGCGGGTTCCCAACGCTAACTGAATCCTACTTACGTACATATATACGTCCATAGCCTGCAGCTTGGTCACCGTGTGATGCGGCGTTGGGTCCCCCATCCCAACGCCTCCCACGTTGTTGGCTGCCTGCCTATATAAGGCCGTCTGTCGCTCCAGTCTCTACATTCCCTTCCTTGCTTCACCACGGTATTCACGTCTCCCTGCTGATAACTACAGCCTTTTTATTTAATCCACGGCTTCTCCGCTGTTTTATTGTTCATTTATTACGAGTACTGTATAGTTATTGTATAGGTATTTTAGACTTACTTTACATTGTTCAGGTACCCATTTCCTTTATCATTCCAACCATACCCCCATTAACATGTCTATCGAGGTAATCACCATCGATCAAAGAACTGTCACTTACCAAGTGGTTTCCATGCCCGGAGATGGCACCTGCCTTTTCCATTCTCTTTGTTACATATTGCACAGCCATATCAGGCTCACTATTGATATCCGGAGGAACATTGTGTCTTATTTATTGAATGACTGGGACAGGTTCAAGGTGTGGACTGATGACGGTACAGGAGATAATTATACTACACAGGAGCACTAGAAGAGTGAAATG
>JANRMT010028174.1:69219923-69276200 GCA_026402145.1 Polypterus bichir lapradei
ATTCCCATTTTATTAAGGTGTATCCATATAAATGGCCCACCCTGTAGTTGCCAGGTTTAAGACTGCACCAGCTGGATTTTAACATCAATGCTACCTCAATGATCCTGGGTAAATCACACAGCCTGCTTCTATGTCTATTTGTTAGGCTTAAGCCAGGGTTTCTCTCCTGGCTTATATTTAATTTTCTTTTGTCAGTCTTCTTTGTTCTTTTTCCACTATCATTTGTTTTCCATTGTTTTTTGTAATGTTGCTCTCCTCTTTTATTTGTTTTTTTAATTCTCTTAGGTTATTGTTTAGTTTCTATAGGCACTTTTCCACTGCAGAAACTTAGTTTTCAGTTACTGTATGATGTAGATGCTGGGCCAAATTGTGGTCTCTGGTCACTTCCATGTGTTGCTTTCCCACTGCACAACAGGAACTGTAACCTTTATGCAAAATATGTGACATTCAAACAAGAGTAATGTGGTGTGAAGTGAGACGTGTTAGGGAGTTTATGGTCAAAACTTCCCCCCCGACTTATTGCTCCAGTGTGGAACATGGCATGGCACATCAGAGAGACAGCTATAAAGAGTGATGCAAAATGTGACTCTCCATCTTCACCAATAACTCTCCAATGTCCAAACTTACATATTTGTAAGATTACACCAGTGCTTAGGGTCAACCGATCAGCACAATTCATCACCTGTGCCCTACCAATGATAGTTCCTGGTTCAACAAAAAGTACATACTGTGAAGTAGGAGCTAAAAAAATGTACCAGGGACGACAAAAGATCTGAGTCGGAATGCTACAAACATTCCTGAGTTTCTAAAAAGTCCTTGGTTTATGAAAAAAGTTCCTGAATTGGGAAAGCACCAAATGCGTGTATTACTGTGCTCCAATGTCCTATGTTTGGGTCAGTCTTCATGTGGGAACTGCTCCCAGCCCAATAAAGGTTTATGTGGTTCTGTTGAATGAGCTCTGGCAAAGGTGGTGATTTTTAACTGTAAGTATTGTGCTCTTGTTTTTGTTCTTACATCTCTTGGGGAATCAAGCACAAAATACACAGGACACAGGTGAACAGCATGACACAAATAGATGCTAAACAATAAACAAACAGAATAAAAATAACAAATAATACATAATTAAACAAACAGCAAATGAACATCCATCCATCTTCTGCCGCTAATCCAGGTCTGGGTCATGGGGGCATCAGTCTGAGCAAAGATGCCCAGGCATCCCTTTTCCCTGCCACGTCTTCCTCCTCCAGCTCCTCCAGGGTGATATAATCTTCCCAGTGTGTCCTTGTTGTGCTCCTTGATCTCCCGGTTAAATATGCTAGAAACGTCTGGGAGGAGTCCAGGAGGCATTCTAATCAGACACCCGAACCACCTCAACTGGCTCCTTTTGATGTGGAGGAGCAGAACCTTCTGCTTTAAAGTCTCCCCAAACATCTGCACTCCTCACCTTATCTCTAAGGATGAGCAAATGAACAGAACAATATTATAAAAAACAATAGAAAACAGTAAATGATAATGATAAAAGAACAAAGAAGACAGAAAAAAGAAAATTAAACATAAGCCAATGGAGGAACCCAGGAAGGACCATGGCATACCGATAACACCATTGTACAAAGATGTAAACAGTTGTACTGCAAACATCTGATTTCTATAATGCTTTGGATGAAAGCATCATCTAAATAATTGCATAATATGGTGTGACAGGGGACTGATCAAAACAGGAGATTATTATTTCCTTTTAAATGTGTCTGCAATAGAAAAAAACACTATTGGGTAAAATCACTATTGATATGGGATTTTTGAGCCTTACTATACAGTATGTCAGAGTTCAACTGTACATCCATACTTTAATTTTCTGAATCTACTTTGTCGTGGGTTATAGTCATATTGAACATTAGGCCAAAAAGATGAGATGTCAGTTCAACCCAGGCACATTCATTCCTACATAAGCACATCTGAAAAGACAAATTGACATACATGTGTTTGAGAAGCAGAAGGAAATGGGAATATCTGTAAGACACAAGGAAACCCTCTACATCTACAGAGCTATTTTTACTTAAAAGTAACTTTCTTTCTCATGCTTATGCTGCCAGACCAAATTACTTTCTTACTCAATGTATAATAATTCCATCTATGCATGTGTCATTTACAGGGTGGATCACACACTAAAGACTTTGTATAAATGTTATAATTGGACAGAGATCAGTAATGAAAGAACTCTCCTCATACGTAATGCAGATGCTCTGTAGATCCCTGGATCTAGATGACTCCGGGTATGAGATGTCTCATCAAGCAATAAACTAAGATGACTCAACAGTGTTACTCTCTTTGAACAATAAATACTTTGGAATTTTTTGAATGTCAGCTTTCAATTTACTATATTAGAGCCAACTTTAATTTCTACCCAATTTCTATAGCACTTTGAGTTTATTCTCTGACATCACAAAACCTTAGAAGGCAAATGCACCATTTTGAATCACACCCATTTTGTTTTGTTTTTTTTTTGCTTTGCTTCATCTTTTACTTTTCTTAATTTAAAGAGAAAGTACAAAATAAGACTGATTTTTACAGTATGTTAATGTTAACTTTACAATGCTAACTAAAGAGTTCACAGATCAGGAATACTGTACATTTAGTCGTTTCCAGTGATGATTCAATTATTCTACTAGCCTGCTTTATTTCTGGTTAAAAGTAAGCTGTGGAAAAGCAATGCATTAATTTGAGTGGTTCTTCTGCAGGACTGGTCAGTGTCTTTATAACTAATAGTCATTGCATTGGGAGAGTTAGAAGGATGCATGAAAATGATAAATTTCCTCTCTTCTGGCTGTAGCTTCTGCTTGATATATTGTCTCATTTTTGTTCTTTCGGAGGTCGAGGAAGCACAGTTCAGAGTTGCTCCTCTTTTTTTGGTTGCTAAGGAACTGATTACTCATGTGCAAAAAATGTCTGTGTTCTCAGAAATGTGTTTACTTGGGATATTTTATAGGCAATAATCCATAATAAAAATGACTATGACAATCAGGAAAAATAATGTCTATATAGACGCAGTTTACGCAAGAACTTTAGAATCAGCTGGTTATAAAATGCATTGGTTTTAGGGCAGTCAATACATAACCTTAAGTGTGGTCAAACTGGATAGCAGATTTTGTACAGATGCTCAAATTGTATTTGTTTTAGATATAGCAATCAATAAAATATCCAATCTAGTAACTATAAGCATATAATACATTTCTACTCAAATGAGACACCTTTTTGATAAAGTGTCATCAAAAATAATCAATATTTGCAAGAATTTTTCCAACTTAGTCTGTAAATTGTTACCCTGCCAGATACAACTCTTGTAAGTGAACATAAGGATATCTGGTGAAATCCATTGCTGCCTTGAATACATAAGTCTGATGTTTTTCCTGATTTTACAAAAATGTTTAATTTGTCGTTGGCAGTATTCAAAATATTTCTATTAATTGTGGACTTCCTGAGTGTAAGTATGATTCACCTGTTGTAATTTACATTCAAACAATATTCATGAAAGCTAAGTGTTTTTGCATCTAGTGATTAAATATAATCTGAAACAGGTAAGAGAAAAATAAAAAGCAAAAATTTGAATGAAGAGAACTTGATGAAGCCAACAAGTTTGATTAGGCTAAAATCGGAGACATTTTGATGATTTTTGATCCACCATTCCTTGCCTTATAAGCTGCACTATATGGCCAAAAGTCTGTGGACACTTGAGATCCCATTATTAAAAATTTTGTGTGAAAATACATATTTGCTAAAAAACAGAAAAATGTGTATGCCAATTTACCTTTATATATGTGCGTAAATGTGCGTATGTGAAACCTCACCCAGTTGCCACCCTGAAACAACCACACAGTATATGGACAGCCATGCACTTATGCAATCAGAATGCTGCAGAACTTCACTGGCTGGTATAATACCTTCCCTCCTGATGCATTGAAACACCACCACCTACATTTAGGAGTACTGTCTGGCTGTGCTACGCAACTTACCATGCAAGATCACGCAAAAAACTATAGCACCTCTGCTTTGTATTCTGGTGGTCAGGGAAGGGAATAAAACACCAGTGTCTGAGTGGGTAACATTGTCACCTGGCACATGGAATGGCATGATTGCTGTTACAATGAATAGTATAGGTCACATGAAACACTGACATTTCAGCCAATTATCTTACTAACAAGCCAGTCACTATGTATAGTACCATCATGTTTGCCAAAGCTACTTTGCCTCAAAATAAATGAATCACGCATTGACCCTCATCTTGGCATCACAGATAACTTGTGTGTTCACGGAATGTCATTGCTGATGGTTAATAAAAGCAGCTTCATTCTTGCTAGATGCCCTTATTGCAATATGAGTGCAGTAAATTACCACAGTTATGTTACGAGAACTGGACACTACTGCAAATGACCTTTTTCCATTTGGATAAACATGTTGTGTTTTGTGCATGTACACCCTGTGAACGGGACCTGGACAGTGTGGCGGAAGTGCCGGCTGCGCACCCGGAAGCCCTCCGGGTGTCCCCTGTCTTCTTCCCCCCAGCACTTCCTTGTGTGGCGGAAGTGCTGGGCTCCAGGGTTCTTCAGGCACCGGGGCGCTGCCTGGCGGTGGCCACAGGCCCCTACAGGGTTGGGTTTCCAAGCCCCCTACCCGAGGCCACCAACAAAACCAGGGCGGTCACCCCTCGTGGTCGGGAGGAGGCACCAGCCCTCCTCCAGTTCCCTCGGGCGTCCCGCCTGTGACAGTGCCCCACTGCCAGCAAAGACCCGTCCGTCAGAGCGATATATCCCGAGAGGGCAGCACGTCCCCGGAGTGGGTCCTACTCCGTACCCAGGGCCCACCACGGCACCCTGGGACGCACCACTTTGGCACCCCTTCCGAGGCCTTCTCACCCCTCTGGTCTGCACCGCTCTCGCCTCTACAGTCCCCGCCAGCCGGGGCACCATCCGGTCGCCAGTGGAGAGTCCTCCCACGGAGCAGCCCGTTCCAGGAGGGCAGGTTCCCAGCGGGGTAGGTCCAATGGCTCGTCGTTCTTCATTGCCGGGACTGCTCTCGCAGGCGGCTCCTCCACCTGCCCAGGATTCTCCCTCTGCCTCCGCAGAGGACAGCCCTTCACCGGACGTGCACACCCAGCAACACGTCCGTTCCTGTCGGAGGAACCGGCATACACTCCTCAGCTCCTCCTTCCTCTCTTGGACGCCCTGACGGTCTGGGTCTGAGCACAATGAAAGCTCAAATCCAGCCCCGTCTGCGTCCATGCAGACCGACGGGAGACAGCCGCAGGCTTGGAGCGCAGGGCGCTAGGACCCGGGGCACTCATCAGCCCTTGTCCTGTCAGCCCCTGCGATCTCGCTCTCCTCGCCCTGCGGGCAGCCTGCACCACCGCGTCCGCTGTTGGAGAATCGCATACTTTTTGCCGGTCATTGTTATCACAGCCGTTTTCGGCGACTTCTACCCTATGCTGTACGGGGAGGGCAACACTCACCTTCCCCGCCGTACTCCTCCGGCCAAAGACTCCAGCGTCGCGCCGTTGCTCCACAGCCTGCGGCGTCCCAGATGACGTGATTACCGTCCCCCTCAGCTTCTCCAACTCCACGGAAAGAGCACGTAGCACCTGAAATAAAGGCGACTCTGCGGCCGAAGGGACTCCTCCGGCTCGTGCAGAGCCACCGGCGAGAACAGGGAGACAGACGTCGGTGGGCTTACCTGTCCGTCAGCCGCACACGTCGTCTGCCTCCTGTGGACCACTCCCTCTGGCCCAATCGGGTCTCTCTCAGGCACGAGATTGACGAGCCTCTATCCAGTCATTGGCGGGCACACAAGACACACTGGCCAATCCCGTGCCTGTCAGCGGGTGGGACTTCCGGTCCGCGGCCAATTTGGCTCTTTTCTTCCCAGTGCGACGGCATGCTGACTCTTCGGGTTGCAGCGTCTCGCTCTCAGTAGCTCTCCCAGCTGCTGCTGCATCAACGAGGCGCCACGGTTCGACATGCGCCTGCCACCGACAAGGATCCAGGCAGCCCCTTCCTGTTGAACAAAAAACACACGCGGCCCCGCTGGGCCGGTTGCTAGCAAGCAGGGAACTTACCTCCCGGGTCCTGTCTGTCCGGGGAAACGTCCCCGGCATGACCTCGCTAGGCGACATGCCGTCCCGGGCGTCTTCTGCGGCGGCGTGCTTGCGTGAGCCCACTGCACTCCAGCAATGCCCGTTCTCCTTCCTCCACAACTGGGAAGCTTGGCCATACTGCGGATAGGCGGCAGTCCGTGGGGAGAACCGCTCCCGTGGGGTTGTGTACGCGCCGCTCCCGCGGCGAGTGTGTGGGGTCCGCTGCTGCGCCGGGTTGTCCACAACAACATTTTTTTGTGCAGGTCTCCGCCTTGGAACAGGCGGAGCATCCTGCCGACTAAGCCAGATGTGAACGGGACCCGGAAACAGGCAGACGGACATTGTTTCTTCCACCACACACACGTTTATTTACACCTATGTACAAATATTTTTAGTGCACGAACCCAGTGCCTCCAGCACCGATCCCCCAAAGTCTGGGCCTTTCCCAATCTCTTTCAGGCCACCTCCAGTCCTCTCTCCAGCTCCATCCTTCTTCCACCCGACTTCCGTCTCGACTGTTGGGAGGTGGCCCCTTTTATCACACCCCGGATGGGCTCCAGCTGCTTCCCGGCATTCCTCCACGGACACGCCTCAGTGTGGCGGAAGTGCCGGCTGCGCACCCGGAAGCCCTCCGGGTGTCCCCTGTCTTCTTCCCCCCAGCACTTCCTGGTGTGGCGGAAGTGCTGGGCTCCAGGGTTCTTCAGGCACCGGGGCACCGTCTAGCGGTGGCCACGGGCCCCTACAGGGTTGGGCTTCCAAGCCCCTTACCCGAGGCCACCAACAAAACCAGGGCGGTCACCCCCTCGTGGTCGGGAGGAGGCACCAGCCTTCCTCCGGTCCCCTCGGGCGTCCCGGCTGTGCTCCACCCCCAGCCGCCTCTGACAACCCACACCACATAAACACTGGATATAGCGCCTTGTTGGTCTCTTAATGACTTCCAGCACAGCAACCATGATGGATTGAAGCTTGGTTGAGATATTCCTGACCTGTTGTACAGCTGCCTGAGAACTGACATAGATAGAGAGATAGATACTTTATTAATCCCAAGGGGAAATTCACATGTAGTAAAAAAGTAGCAAAAAGTGTCCAGGGAACAAGACCACATAAAAGAAAGTGATAGGAGTGATCAGTAAAATAGAGTAAGATAGAGAAAAAGGTAGGAAAATAAAGTCGTACATAGAGCTGCTGGAAAAGCTGCCACTCTCTGCGGCGCCTCAGTTCATAAGGTGGTCCATACAAACTAAGACAAAAACAAAGAAGATTTTTAGTTAAATATGCGGTATTAGCCCACTAAAAATTGAAGTAAAATACAATCTGTACACCATATTCATCACTTTTAAGGTTTAGTATGTTTGTCACATCCACACGCATTCTCTAATAAAGGCTTACTGATATGAATTATTGTATGCAAATCTGAACCCTGACCATCCCAGCTGTATGAGCTTGAAGGTGTGGAGCCAACCCGGACACAGACAGGTATGACACAGGTTCAGCACAACATCCGGTTTTATTTACAATTTTGTGCACAAATACCAGAACCAACACACACAATCCATTCCCTTTTCAGCCACCAGTCCATCCACCTCCACTCCTCTTCGGGCTTTGTATTTTTCCTCCTGACTCTAGCCATTGAATTGTGGGGACTGGCCCCTTTTTTACAGGGCACCCGGAAGAACTCCACTTGCCCAACAAGCTTCTTCCGACCACACTTCTTGGTGTGTGAGAAGTGTGGCCAAATAAGGCCCTGGAAAGGTCCATGCGCCCCCTGCTGGAAACCAAGGGGCTGCCCTCTGTTTGCCCGGGGGTGAAACTGTCCTGAAAATACTATCTCCCCAGGTACTTCCACACTTCTGGGCATCCCAGCCAGGTAAGGGTTCCTGCCGCCTACCACAATGGACATCCTATTACAAAACAATGGGCATTAATATGGAGTCCCCCCTGAAAAAAACACAGATTGTGGCTGTAACTGCCTCTTCTCTTCTGGGAAGGCTTTCAACAAGATTTTGGTGTATGTCTGTGAATATTTGTGCCCATTCAGCCAAAAGAGCATTTGTGAGGTCAAATACTAATGTTGAACAAGAAAACTTGCCTCACAATTAACCCCAATGCTGTTCAACAGTGCGGAGATTACCACTCAGTGCAGGCCATTTGAGTTCCCACATCTCTTTATAGACTTGGCATTGTTCATGGGGACACAGCCAGGCTGGAGCAGAAAATGGCCTTCCCCAATCTTTTGCCACATAGTTGGAAGTTCACAATTATCTTCAATGTATTTGAAGCCTCAGCAGTACCCCCAAGGGACCTAGCCTAGACCTTGAAAAAAACAACCCAAGGCAATTATACCCTCCTCCACCACACTTTGGAAGGTAGTGTTCCCCTGGCATCTGCCAAACCCAGATTTGTCCATCAGACTGCCAGATAGTGAAGAATGATTCATTACTCCAGAGAACATGTTTCCACTGCTACAAAATTCAATGGCGCTGTGCATTACACCACTCCAGGCAATGCTTGTTAATGCACCTAGTGATCTTAGGCTTGTGTGTAGCTGCTCAGCAATGGTAACTCATTTGTGGAAGTTCCTGACACACAGTTCTTGTGCTAATATAGCCTACTGAGGCAGATTGGAACCCTGTTGTGAATGATGGAACAGAGCATATCCGATTTTTACTTGCTGTGCTCTTGGTGGTCCTGGTCTGTAAGTTTGTGTGATCTACCATCCTGACTGAGCTGTTGTTGCTTCCTTTTCACAATAATAGCACTTACCATTGACCAGGACAGATCTAGCAGAGCAGAAATTTTATGTACTCGGTGGGCTGGCACCCCGCCCGGGATTTGTTCCTGCCTTGCACCCTGTGTTGGCTGGAATTGGTTGGCTCCAGCAGACCCCCATGACCCTGTGTTAGGATATAGCGGGTTGGATAATGGATGGATGGACTATGACAGTGCCGTTTTTAAGGTCACTGTGCCCTTCAGAACAACCCATTCAGCTGAGAATGTTTGTCAATGGAGATTTCATGACCACATACTTGATTTTATGCTTCTGATAACAATAGGTGCAGCTAAAAAACCTAAAAAGTAAATACTGTGGAGAGATAATCATATACTTTTGTTTGAGGGTGTAAGAGCCATTTGCTAGTTATTTAAGGAATATTAAATGTTTGTCTATATGTTGGTGCATAGTCTATGGGAGGTTCTTACAACTCCCACAAGCTGAATTGAACTGGTATATTCTAACTATTTCTAGCCTCTCTGACTATAGATTAGCATCAGTTAGTGACCTGCCTTGCCAAGTGTAAGGTATGGTGGGCACACGGTTTTAAACCCCGCCTTAACATGTCCTATAGCATGAACGTTAATATGCTCTATTGAACGTGCAGTGCCGTACTTTTAGAGCGTACTGAAGGCGAAGTAAAGTATCTTTAAGTACTGAAGTTTGGCAAGTAAAGCTAAGTTTAGAGAAGAGACATTTTTTCCAATTTTCTTTTTTTGCCTTTTATTCTAAGTGTGTTACCAACTTTTTTATTTATTCTTGTGTGGACTGTTTGTTTCTGAATTTTCACTAAATCTTTTAAAACAAACTTTTAGACTGAGAGATTTCTTTCAGCACGTGTTTGACCCATGCTTGATCCTGCTTTACTCCCCAGCAGCTACAGAGGGATGTATTTACTAAAACGTAAATCAGTGTAACTTAAGTAACAGTGTAACTTATCAGTGTAAGCTTATCCTATGTGTCAGAACTAAAATTTTAATTGAGGGTTGTAAGAGTAATTATGAAGAATACATAATGGTATATCTGTCTTTCAAAACCAAAACAGATCCCCTATATACAGCATCTAAAACTACATGAATACACATATAGCAATGCTGTTTTCTCAGAAAAAAGTAGGTTTAAATGATCAATTACAGTTTTCAAAGATCTAAATTATAACTTACAAATAATATCCACACCACCTTTCCAATGAGAAAATTTCCTATTCTGCCTTCCCTTTCCTACTAGTAATTGACTTTTGCCACCTCCTTCATCTCCCAAGGTTTGTATTTCCATCTATAAAACCTAACTCCTCACCACTTTACAATGTACCCCGATGTATAAATTCACATTAGTCTTGTATGCGCAGGTCAGCCACCATCAGGAAGGTCATGTTACAAATGGTGCTACATTGAGGTCATACTTTCTCTTTCATATGGCACAAGACCTATTCCATATTCCTGGGAAATATTAATGTATCAAGGAAAGTCTCCCAAGGGCTTCCAGGGCTGTGACCCATTTTTGAAATACAAGGTATAAGCAGTTTGTAAAAGCATGAAGGATTATTCATTATTGTGATATAATTTACAGTGATGAAAACTGGATTAATCATTTGTTTAATCAATAATTCCTGTAAGATAAATAATCTTTACTTCTAGTTGAGCACTTTAACCAAGACATGCAGGCAATTTTAGAGATGTGATAGTTTTGGATAGTTGTTTTAAAGATTTTCCCTGAGAACTATATTTATGGCTGCCACGTGTACATAATCTTTTCTTACAGAGGGTAAATTTATTAATAACGGTGTGTCTTACAGAAATAAGCAAATTAACAAAATATCTTACACTTGTGTTTATTTATAACAATAACGAGCATATTAATGTCTTAGTAAAATGAAATTATTTAGTCTGAAATTCCCAATATAGCAGAATTTTCCATAAATATATGTAGCCTTTGAATACTCACAGAACTGTAATGAGCTATATTGTGTCATTTATAACCTAATATTACCATCTGGGAGTGATTTTACTCTATGACATAAACAAATAATATTACATTGATTTCTTATGATAAAGATAAACCATCCATTGCTTTAGTTTTATGGTTGGCATGATCTGCTCAGGGTAACAATTAATCTGTAATAAGCTTCTAAGAATTGATACTAATAATCCATTATTTCTTGTTGCCTCTGGTGCCATCGTTTTCAACTGTCAGACTAAAAATTCCAATACATACATTTTGATATTGTTTGTTGGCCACAAACTTAAATTGTTAAATATTAAAAATAGAAATTTTGTGATTTTATAGCCTTTTCATTTGGGATAGCCATTTGCTGTAAAGCTGCAGTTGTGTTTTTCACTTAAATAAATGGTCTTAAGATTTAAATAGCATTGAGAACTAAACCATTAGCAGCAGCAGCACTGTTGGACTATTCCCTTTAAAATGATCAGATTATAATTTAATAACATATGGTACTAATACATTTGTTATAATGTTTTAATATCAAAGTGTTCCTCTTTTAGACAGTCTTTATTGCACATTAAATAACTAGAAATTTCACCCTTAAGAGCAAAGCAAAATACATTTAGCTAGTAAACATAATATTCAAGTATATGAAAATAATTACCCTAATTTTTCAATTTCTATTCTCATTTTTTTCAAACTGTTTATTCCAATAGAAGACCCAACTCAGTCCAGAGCAGGGCACAAGTCATTGGGCAAAATTCCGTTTACACTTAAACTTTGCAAAGATAGAGGTGTCATTCATCCTAATCTTTATTTTCTGGGATGTTGGAGTACCCAGACAAAATCCACACAGACAAGAGTAAAATATGTGAAATTTCATACTGTAAAGGCCCTGGTTGGGACTCGAACTGAGGACACTGGAGCTGCGATGACACATGATGACCATATTCTCAAAAACTTAATGTGTTCTTAGACTATATTACAATCTTTCATTAAACAAATTACTGATAATGCTTCCTTTTTGAAGGCAACAGGCTGTGGTAATCACAGATAGAATAGTGCAGTCATCTAAAAATAACTGGAGGTAGCTATGAAATTCCTTTCTTTCATTCTTTTATGAATATTACTTCGTTAAGAAGAGACAGGTTATCATATGTTGCATAATACTGTGGAGGAAGCTTAATGTTAAATTTTAATTGGTAAAATTTAATTGTGCCTGGCTAATCACTGCTATTTACAAGTCTGCATCCCCATAACAGACAGCTAATGGTGGGCCTCTGATTAGAAACACATTGTTGATGAAAAAGGCAGACGAGTAACAGACAGGATGTTAAGTACAACAATGCAAAATGAATCAGTTCTTCACACTAATGATAGTCCAAATTTGTTTCAATATTTCACAGCAAAACACAGAAACATTTAAGCAAAGCAAACACTCAGCACTGCAGGATTGCAAAAATAAGTCTTCCCTTCTGAACAATGTCATTTCCTGGAGACTTACATTGATGGTCAGATCAAGTGGGTGAAATAACCCCATGAGCCTGTTGAACCAAACTACTGTGGCTGCCGGTGGCCATACTATGGTGTGGATTTTTTTTCCCTCGTACAATCTCGGCTTCTTATGTCATGTACGTGTGCATGAGAGACAGCTAAAAGGCTCAAAAGTTGGTAATTCCTTGCTAAACCAGGGTATGGCAGAGTGCATTAATCCTTGCTCTTTTCCATTGGCAGACTGATCACAGGAAATTCCACTTAGGTTCAATGATGTCAATTCTGGGTCTGTTATCAAGACGCCACTTCCGACCCCGGCTCCAAGGACGCCACTTCAGGTTCTGGCCCCGAGGACAATACTTTCAGTTCCGGTCATGTCATCCCAAGGATGACACTTCCGGTTCCTGCGTGATGACATCATTTCCTGTCTGCCACATATATAACCAACATGTTTCCCTATCTTTTTATTCTCTTGTTATAGACTGAGCTGTATCAATTTGAACCACCTTTTTGCAACAATTTGGCAGCCAATTTCAAGTATATGGGCGGCTCCCCCAAACCTCTTTTCCTGTGTTGGCTGAATTGTTTTACACTTACTATGAACAGAACAATATTTGTATGGGAAAAGATATTAGAACATCGTTGTCAATCAGGTGCATCATTAGGAGAACAGCGTACCAATCTGCGAGTGGGTATTTTCAGCAGGATAATGCTCAATGTCTCAAGGATAGGACGACAAGAATTATTCAGTGAATTTAGCTAAATGTAGTGGCCTTCCAGGCCACCAGATCTTAATATAGTTTACCATGTGAGGTTTAAGGAGAGGGTGGTAAGCAGAATAGTGGTCCACCAACAACAAATCTACAACATCAATACGAAGCACTGAAATCATTTTGGACTAGAACTCTTTTTGCTACTCTTTGAACACACTGTTAAAGCAATAGTTGACAAACCCAGGCTACTCAAAGACTAGTGTATATTGATATGACAAGGATTGAAATGATTTTTTTGAACATTTATCCAAAAATCATATTAAAATAAGCTATAGTTTGTCAGTTAAATTAAACTTTTTGTCACTACACCTCAATTATAGCTTTTTCTGTTGGTTCTTAGAAACATGTTTTGATAGTGGCAGTAACAGAACAAAACTAAGCCATGAGGTTGGACGACTTCCTGCCTTTAAGCTCTACAGGCATTGTGTTGAGACAGAAATCTAGGAAAGGCTACAAAATATTTCTGCAGCTTTGAACGTTTCCAAGAGCACACTGGCTTCCATAATTCTTAAATGAAGTAAGTTTGGATGACTCATGACTCTTCCTGTAACTGAGCAATCAGGAGAGAATGAGCATGGTAAGAGAGGTAACCAAGAACTCAATGGTCACTCTGGCTGAGTTCCTGTGAATATGTGCAGAGATCGGAGAAAGGCAAGCACCACTACAACACTCCACTACTCTGGGCTTTATGGCACAAAGGTGAGACGACATATGAAAGACCACTTTGAGCTATCAAAAAAGCATCTGAAGGACTCTTAGACTTAAAAAAGAAAGAATCTCTGATCTTATGAAACCAACGTAACTGTTTGGCCTCAATTATAAGAGTTACATATGGAAAAAACCAGGCACCACTTATCATCTGTGCAATACCATTCCAACAATGAAGTACAGTGGCGCCAACATCATAGTTAGAGGTTGTGTTTATAGCCAGAGGGACTGGGAGACTAGAGAGGATTGAGAGAAAGCTAAACATAGTGAAGTACAGAGATATTCTTAATTAAAATCTTGCTCCAGTGTGATCTGATCCTCACATTGGGCTGAAGGTTCACCCTTCAACAGCACAAAGCAAAGTCAACACAGGAGTGGCTTAGGGGCAACTCTGGGAATGACCTTGAGTTGCCCAGTCAAAGCCTGGATTTGAACCCAATCAAATGTCTATGTAGAGACCTGAAAATAAATGTCCACAGATGGTCTCCATCCAACCTGACAGAGCCTGAGAGGATCTGTTGAGAAGAATGGCAGAAAATCCCTAAATCCAGGTATGTGAAACTTGTCACATCAAATCCAAGGAGACTTCAGGCTGAAATCTCTGCCAAAGGTTCTTGAACCAAGTGCTGAGTAAAGGGTCTGAATACTTGTGTCAATGTGACATATCAGGTTTTTCTTAATTTTAATGTAATTGCAAAAGGTTCTAAAGTTCTGTTTTCATTTTTGTGAGTGTTTCTTCATCCATCCATTATCCAACCCGCTATATCCTAACTTCAGGGTCACGGGGGTCTGCTGGAGCCAATCCTAGCCAACACAGGGCACAAGGCAGGAAACAAACCTCGGGCAGGGTGCCAGATCTGTTTCTTCATATGGTGCAAAATTATTTTAAATGTTTTTAGCACAACTCTGCAATGTAACAAAATATAGAAAAATTGAAGGGTTTTGAATAGTCTAATGTAAGTCCTGATACAGGTAGTAACTGGGTCTATATTTGGAACTATTACTAAAATTGATGAGGAGAATTGCTACTATACGTAACTACAAATCTCATTTACTTGAATAAACCTAGGTATAGCCTAATTAACAATTGAAAAAGAAGTTGTCTATTTGAAAATTAACAAAAAATATGTAAAATATTTGTTTTGAAGAAACTTAGTCATCCACAGTGTAAGGTAAACATTTACATCTCAATAAACCAAATACTTCAAAAATGATTATAATTGTAAAGTTAATCTGATAAAAAGTGGGAACAGACAATGTATACTGTAGGTACCTAAACACTGAAAACAGTAGTTGATTAGGAAAAGCTATTGATGTTGAAAATATAAAAAATTTATTTTCAGAATTAAAAATTACATTTTATCAGCATACAAATTATAATCCCAACACAAGCAGAAGGGTTTGAAAAACTTTCTTTATGGGTTAGTATATGAAAGGTGAAACTGACACCTTGACCTAAAGATAAGCTATTTGAAAAGGTAACTCAGTCTTAAATGCTTTCTTGGTGCCCAAAAAGACAACTCTGAAAAAAACCACTGAGAAAATAAAATGATTGACAAATATTGTGCACTAGATAAAATTAATTGTTTCTTCTCATTCTACTTCCTATTTAGTAATTAGTATAATCTATACTTGCATTTTACTTGAGAATTTGTTCTCAATGCTCAATAAAGAGCGCTATAATTTATAAATAAGTTGTATTGGTTAATACAGTACATTTCAGTGTGGCTACATAAAATGCCCAGCTAATACTGCAATTAGCATTTAGAAGGAAATATTGTGTAAGGCATACATTTCTGCTGTGTCTTGAACATAGGATAAAAAGAGGATTATATAAATTTTGGGGGCATCGATAATGAATAGTTGAATAACTCTAACTGTAGAAAATGTAGAAATCCAGAAATCATATATAATATAATTGTTACAATGTAGACTAAACACATTGCTAAGCTTTAATAATGTTATAAAACAGCAAGTATTTCCAAAGTTAAAATAAATAAATAAATAACAAATGACATAACTGAGAGACCAATATGAGGATAATACTTTTATAGACTGTTGGAGCAGGAAGCAAATACATTTAGAATATAAAAGAATGTGATATAATATTAGAGGATGCGCTGGAAACCTGAGAGATAAATTGTGAAGAAGACGGGTGCCTAAATTGACAGATAAAATTATTAGGTTTGCCAATACGTTCATGTAAATATCTTTCTGAACATAATTTTAGCATTTCTGAGTTAATATAAGGTAACAAATCAAATTGGTTTTGAAACTATAATCTTTTCTTATTTAATTCATACTGTATGTGGGTGTTGAAGCATGGTGATAATCTATCTCAAGATCTGAATCAATTAATTCTTTCTTATTTAATCAGAAAATGTGCTACATTTTTTAATAAAGTGTACATGTGTAACATTGTACTGACTTTTAGAACAATATGGTTTAAATTCTGAACAAATTTTTCTTAAACCATTTTTAATCAAAAACAATTTCTGCCTTTGTGGAGTAATTAATAATTTGTTTTCTTACCATAATGTGTGTGTAGAACAAATTCTTTAACTTGTCGGGTGACTTTAAATTTCCCCCGATGTTAGAGAGGAATATCTCAATCCAAAAAAGGCAATAAATGGCTACATCAATTCTTCAGTTTCCTAGCTTTAAGTGGAGCTGAAGAGATGCATCCTTTAATAAAACAAGCACACAACTCGATTACTTTAAGAACAGCCATAGCAGTCTATAACGTCACCAATACATTACTGATATTGCTATATAATGTAAGACTGATGCTCTCCTTTGTCAATTTAGGTACTACAAAAAATGAATGCAAAACAGAGCTGTAAAATTTTCTTAAAAATATCTTACTTAAAATAGTTACTAGGGTGTTGTACTGTGTTATCCATTATGAATGTAGTGAGACGTCAAGTAAAATGACACCTTTTATTGGCTAACTAAATAATTGTGTTTTTTAGACAATTCAAATGGATTAATCTACAGTATACTAATAAAAGGCAAAGCCCTCACTGGCTAACTGACTGACTCACTCACTCATCACTAATTCTCCAACTTCCCGTATAGGTAGAAGGCTGAAATTTGGCAGGCTCATTCCTTACAGCTTACTTACAAAAGCTGGACAGGTTTCATTTCGAAATTCTACACGTAACGGTCATAACTGGAACCTACTTACATACGTATATACGGCCGGTCGCAGTGTGAGGCGGAGTTGCGTACCTCATCGTCACGCCTCCCACGTAATTGAGTGCCTGCCCATATAAGGCTGTCTGTCAGCAGCAATCCAATAGACACGCTACCGCTAAATATTCGCGGGTGAAGGACTGTGCTTATGCAAACGAAGATGAGATGGTCAGGGATAGAACAGTGTTTGGCACAAACTCAGCAAAAGTGCGAGAGAAACTTTTAAGTGCCGGGTCTGAGCTAACATTAAATAAAGCCATGAACATCGCAAGATCGCACGAGATAGCACAACCACAGCTGACAACCTTTGATGCATGTACTCCGAGCGGCTCACGTGAACTGACTGTGAATGCAGTACGCACACAAAAAGCAAGAGCTCCAAAGAGCACTGAACAAAAAATGCATTACACAATTGAGAAGGCAGCAAAAGAATATGAAGCGAGTGACGCATACAAGCATATTCATAAGTGCAGGTACTGCGCAAACAAAGCACACGGTGGAAAAAGTCAATGTCCAGCTAAAGACAGTGTAAAAAATGTGGCAAATTGAACCACTTCATTAAAGTTTGCAGGACTGGGAAAGGTAAACCTGTGCATGCGGTGTGTGATGTCTCAGATAAAGAGGAAGACGAGCTGTTCATTGATGCAGTAAGAAAGGAACAACCCTCTGAATCTGAACAAGCCTTTGTAGACTCAGCGAAAGTGCGTGAGAAACTTTTAAGTGCTAACATTAAATAAAGCCGTGGACATCGCAAGATCATACGAGATATTCGCAAATTACAAGTTTAATGTGAAGACGCAGGGTATAAACAAGACTTTTGATCAATTTGTAATGGAGTTAAAATTGCTGGTGAAGGACTGTGCTTATGCAAACGAAGATGACATGGTCAGGAATAGAATAGTGTTTGGCACAAACTCAGCGAAAGTGCGAGAGAAAGTTTTAAGTGCCGGGTCTTAGCTAACATTAAATAAAGCCGTGGACATCGCAAGATCGCACTATATAGCACAAGCACAGCTTAGAACCTTCGATGCATGTACTCCGAGCGGCTCACATGAATTGATTGTGAATGCAGTACGCACACACAAAGCAAGAGCTCCAAAGAGCGCTGAACAAAAAACGCATTATACAATTAAGAAGGCAGCAAAAGAATATGAAGCGTGTGACGCATACAGGCATATTCATAAGTGCAGGTACTGCGGAAACAAAGCACACGGTGGTAAAAGTCAATGTCCAGCTAAAGAAAGACAGTGTAAAAAATGTGGCAAATTGAACCACTTCACTAAAGTTTGCAGGACTGTGAAAGGTAAATCCGTGCATGCAGTGTGTGATGTCTCAGATAAAGAGGAAGACGAGCTGTTTATTGATGCAGTAAGAAAGGAACAACCCTCTGAATCTGAACAAGCCTTTGTAGACATATCAATAGGTAAGCAAGGTGTAAAGCTTAAGTTTAAATTAAGTTCATAGACACGCTGCCGCTAAATATTCGCAGGCAAATCTACAACTTAATACTAGGAATGCCTGTTAAACATCTTAGATTCACGAGTACCGATTTGGGTAGTGAACACTTCGATGAATGAAACCTGTTATCTTTACAACGGTTGACAAATTTGATATAACTTGAACACAACACATCCTCCAAATACGAACCTGATTGAAATAAATGATGATAATCAAATCATTGATGACAGCAACACTCATAACAGTCACAAAACAATTACATTGACAATCATGTTACGTTATTTTTAAAATGTTTCCTTATCTTTTTCATAACTTCTTTAACACACTACTTCTCCGCTGCGAGGCGCGGGTATTTTGCTAGTAATTGTAATAATTAATTACCTTTGTATAGCACTTTTCTAACCTACTAAAGGTGCTATACATACACTATGGGGAACCACTTCAACCACCACCAACGTGCAACATCCACCTGGATGATGTGATGGCAGCTATTATTGTGTGTATATGTTTGCCAGACAATAGCTATAATGTGGTAAAAGGATGAGAAAGTTAGAGAAAGGGGGTAATGGGGCCAAAACTTGCCAAGGCTGTTGGACATTTAACCAGGACATCAGGAAATATCCTACTTTCCCCGAAACAAACTTAGGAATCATTTTTGACCACAGACAGTCGGGGTCTCAGTTTTACTTAATCTCCCTCTAGGAAACTTGGCTTTATACCTACAATCCAAAGAAATGCTAAAGTTGTGAAACTCTAGTTTTACATTCACAGTCCAAAGAGATTTTGTTGTTTTGATGTTCCTAAATTAGACAAAGCAGTGCTGTGTTGCAAGTGTGCTGTGCACTGTGCAAGTGTGTTGCCATCTACTGGTTCTACTGTCTTCTATAGTGTTCCTAACTAGATAGACTCTGGCTATTTGTGAACCTCGGTAGGAAAATGTGGATTCAAAAAACAAAAATAGAAGTTTTAAAAATATTTTAATAAAGTACAAATGTTTTTCAGGATCTGTGTAATTCAGCATAAGATGCCTCAGAATTACTGAGAAATATGTGAAAGTTTTGACATTGTCACTTTTTTTTACCATTAAGTCTTTTTAATTATTCTACTGTTGTTTCATTATACTTTTAACAGTTTCATTCAACTACCAAAACCTATAGCTTACAGCTAATGAAGTACTGTATTATTTTGCCCTGTGTTGACAATGTTACACAGAGTGAGTCAGAGTAACAATACAAAGCGCTCTAAATTATGTTACATTGATTGGGTAACCTGAGCATTAAAACTTAGTGACAAAGCACTTCTGAACAACTATGTTTACCCAAAGCTCTCAAATTAGACCCTGATTTCTCTTTCCACTAACTTTTTAATCAAGTTGAATCAGCTCAAGTCTAAGAATTGAAAAGCATTTTATAAATAAATAATGTAAAAGTATTATGTACATTCATAGGGTCCCCTTAATTTATAAAGAAGAACCTTAGCCCTCCATTTAAGGCCAGTGTTCATACACTTCAACAAGAGACTCTACACTTTGGGATTTGCTCGCCTGGATCTATTTGTTCATGTTCTATAACACTGTAATCCTTTTTTTGTTATTCATCACACATTAGTCCCCTTATCATAAAAAGCTCAGCGGTGCTGTGATCTTGTGAAATCCTATGCAGAAAATTTTAAAAGTAAACTGATTGCAATAAGCAACTTTTCATTTTATTTTCATCTTGTGTGGCTCTGTGCCAGAAATATTCTGGCAATCAATATTTTACTAGGTGCCTCACTTTCTCTCTCTTTACATTTATTTACATTTTCATTTAAAAGCACCTTCATATAATTTACTTCACCACCTGGGACCAAATGTGACCATACTGAAAGAAGATTCAATTACTACTGTCTTTGTGCCTTTATGGTGTGTGCTAACCTGATGCTTCCTACATCTGTGATTTATTTCTTTGATTTTTTCATGAATAATGTCAAACACTTAAAATAACAGCTGAGAATCTCAATTTAAATAGACAGATACTGCAACTTTTTATGGTAATGAGTGCAAGAGATCACAATGACACACCATTTAATGTAATTTTCTTGTTTAGAAGTTGATTTAACTTTTGATTTTGAGCAGTGCTATTAAACTCAAAAACTTTCTTTCATAGATACAGTATATTAAACTTTGTATTATACTGTAATCACCCTAATCCCTAATTTAGTTGGTTTCATTATTAATCTACTTTTATTAGCACAAATCATAGCTACTAAAGAAACATTTAAATATCATTGCCTTAAAGAAGTGTGGCATGCAACAGCCTTATGAATCCAGTCTCCTGAATTCCATTTCTGCCCCTCGCCCATCCCTCTCTGTCAGCACTGTTTTTTCTCTGACTACAATGATTTTCTTTTCACATCCCAAAAATGTGCAGGTTTGGTAAATGTAAACGGACCAAGTAAAAGTGAATGTAGATGTGTGCATAATTGGGCCCTGCAGTGGGCTGGCACCCCTTCCAAATTTGCTTTCTTCCTCATCCTGGACACCGCTTGATGTTGACGGGGCCTTGGACTAGGATTAAGAGAGATTTAAAATGTTATAACCTAGAAGGATCAAACCACACAGCAAAATATATGTATATGTTTTATTGTGTTCTTTTATTCGTTTTTTTTTTGCTTTGCTCTCAGTAATTAGAGTTGGAATAAGATAAGCTACCATAAATTTCCACTCATCATTTTTATGGTAACTTCTGTGATCCTCGATCCTCTCTTTCCTCAATACTTTATTGTTGTGATTTTGGGCCCTCACACTAAAAACTATCTAGAACTCCAAAATAGAATTAAGAACTGAAAGAAGGCATAGCATGTATATTCAATGCACGTCTCACCTGTACCCTCAAAAAGGACAGGAATATTCATTCTGAAAAAGTAAATAGGGGACCATATAAATTCCTAGCAAAGCATTGTTTCTTACAATAGCAAAGTTTATCCATAAAGGATTTCAAAAACAAAATAAGAAATGATTTAAAAATGATAAAGAAGATAACTAAATGTTATCACAAAGAGGCAACCCAAAAGTAAACAAAATCGAAATCTTCAAGCCAAAACTACAAGCCAAGGGCAGATATTTTATAACTGGAATAATATGGCAACATACCTGGAAGTGCTGCCAGAAGAAGCTCTACAGGCACCTGGATTCTTTCCGGGTGCCCTATAAAAAGTGTCCAGTCACCAGCATCCAATGGCTAGAGTCGGGAGGAAGAGGACAAAGCCTGTGTGGGGTACTGAAGATGACGGCAAAGGAACTGTGTTAATGCTTTATGTACTGTGTTGTGCTGTGGGGAGCAGATAGGAGCGCTCCCCAGCCGTAAATAAAAGTGTGTGTTCTGTGCTAAACATGTGTCCTGCCTGTCTGTGTCGGGGTTGGGGCGGCTATACCCATCCACATATATATTTTATGGAATAACAGGGGCCGTACCACTCCCCAAACCCGGACACAGTCAGGCAGAACACACAAGTGTACAACCAGCACACAGTTTATTCCTTTTCTTTCCACACACAGTGCACAAATCATAAACAAGTGATGCTCAGTCCCTTATCTTTCTTCTCTTTTCTGTCTCTCTCTTTCTCTCTCTTCTCTGCTGCCTCCGCTCCTCTCCCTGCAAGCGTTGTCCTCGACCTCCCAACTCCAACTCCCTGAACAGAGTGAGGTGGCCTCTTTTATAGTGCACCCGGAAGAATCCCAGGTGCACTCTAATCTCCATCCGGCAGCACTTCCGGGTGTGGTGGAAGTGCTGCAGTCCAGGGCTCCGGGACTGTCCAGATGTACTCTCGCGGTGACCATGGGCCCCAGTACGGATAAGCTTCCAAGCTCCAAGGCCATGACCCCAATGCAATCCAGGGTGGTTTCCCTCTTGTGTTCTGGGGGAGGTATTGCTATGAACATGACCTCTTCCCCGGTCCTTCCATCCGCAGGGCGTCCCAACCATCTGTCACAATATATATTGTGGACCACCAGGGAGCGCACCAGCCACCCCAACCCCGACACAGATAGACATGGGACACAAGTGCAAACACATGCTTCTTTCTCTTCTCTCTTTTCTTCCACTCCTCCTGGCAACCTTCGTCATCTCCCTCTCTATATCCCAGAGTAGTTGCTGCTAAGGTACTTAAAAGTGCTCCAGGTGCTCATTGGTCTACTTCCGGCAGCACTCCTGGGTGTGGGGGAAGTGCTGCGATGAAGTGCTCAGCAGCAGCACCCACTGGCAGCGCTCACAGAACCCAACCGGGCTTCATGAAACTCCAGCTCCCATGGAGCCTTGCAGGAGTATGAGGCACCACTGCCACCTAGCGCTCTGGTGGAGATAATGCTCCCTCCCTCAGTCCTTCTAGCACAGAAGTGTCCCATCTGGGCAAGTGCCCTGGCTGTATGCCACAATATATATACACTAGGCAAAAGAATAAGAGGAATAACTTAAAAAATGTCAAAATATAGATTCAAGAAATGGTAGATAAACAATACAAGTAGGAGCTGAGGCCTAAGTGGAGGCAAGAGACTTGTCTGGTCATTAAATGGGCTGCCTACAGCTGCACTGTCAGTGTCAGGGGGAACTGATCCCTTTGGTTCAACATACAGAGGAGAATGAAGACAACTAACAAGAGTTAATGTAAATTAGAATGACATTATAAACTAAAAACAAAACATAATATGAAAATGAAAAATAGCAGAAGTTAACAAAAATATTCATAAGAAAAAATGACCAAAAATAATTTTAAGAAAAGAAAGACATTGTTTTGTATTATAGTGCGTTTATGTGTTTTATTGTTGTTTCTATTGTTTCTTTAGTTATTTTTAATATGTTATTGTATATTGGGGGCTGCATGGTGGTGCAGTGGTTAGCACTGCTGCCTCACAGTTAGGAGACCCCGGTTCGCTTCCCGGGTCCTCCCTGCGTGGAGTTTGCATGTTCTTCCCGTGTCTGCGTGGGTTTCCTCCGGGTGCTCCGGTTTACTCCCACAGTCCAAAGACATGCAGGTTAGGTGCATTGGCGATTCTAAATTGCCCTTGGTGTGTGTGTATGTGTTGTGCACCCTGCGGTGGGCTGGCGCCCTGCCTGGGATTTGTTTCCTGCCTTGCACCCTGTGTTGGCTGGGATTGGCTCCAGCAGTCCCCCGTGACCCTGTAGTTAGGATATAGCTGGTTGGATAATGGATGGATGGATGGATTGTGTATTGGAGTTATTCTAAGACTGCACTGACATGCATTTGCAAAGGAAAAAAAGTTAAAAGTTACTTCCTCGCTGAAAATGAAAGAAGGTAAAAGACACAATGTTTTGGCTTTATAGCCTTCATGATGTGTGCAACTGAAAAGGAAAAAACAGGTAACAGTAGGGGAAGAAGGAAATAAAGTCAGTGCAAACGAAAGGAGAAAAGTTGGGAGTAGGTAAGAAAAACCATTAGAACACATGTAGGGAGAGATTACAACGTTAGTTGGTCATTGAGACCTGGAGAAGTATGAGATCCCAAGATGAGAGTGAGCTTAGATTCTTCTTTTTAAATAATATTTTTAAAACCCTATGAAAGAACACAAAGAGAAAGGTCAATATGACTATGATCAAAGGATGTTCTACACTAAGCTTAGTGAGTTCTGTCATTTTAATGGCACCAGTGTGCTCTCAGTGATTGTCTGCTAGCTGTCTCCTCTCCCTGTTTTATTTAAGTAGATAGCTGGATACTTCCTATGCAAAATGCAGTACATAAGATTTTTAGACAGGCCCAAAGTGTCCCTATAGTTTTATTTTCTTTGAGTACAACTCAAGTATGTGCCGCTTCAACATATTACACTGGCGGATGCAGGGTTTCTCACTTAACCACATACTTGGCTGAAGCACAATTGTATGGTTCTGTCTATTACGTCTTGTTTTTTGCCAGTGTAATGTTATTGAACACAAACAAAACAAAGAACAGAAACTAAACAAATTAAAAATGGCACAAATGGAGAAAAATCAGGGCCCAAATTCTGGGATTGGCCTTAAGTTCTTGCTTAAAAGAATATTCAACAAACATAATATAGTACACGCTTGTTGGCTGCCTTACCATAAAAGTCATTACAGAGTGCAAAGCATTTCTAGGTTATGATGGCCGCCCCATCACACTTATCCTTCAGTTCATCCATTTATAATCCACTTGTTCTGCTGTCGGTCACAGTACCGGTATTATTTATGAAGAAAATTGCTTTCTTGATTTAAGCTCCTCATTTCTGTTTTAGGTGAAATCACAAGCAGCCAATAGGCTGCTCATTAGAGAGATAGAACAAATTCAGTGGAGAGTTTTTGGACAAGGATGATGGCTGACTTCGGGTTGCCAAGAGGACATTAAGCTGCAGGCTTTTGTTTCTGAAGCTGCCAAAACCTCTTCCAGAGTTGATTGCATGTCAGTCAGGACACCTGTGTACTAATTAAAGGCAATAACCTTCACAATTGTGCTATTTTACAGAGGAACGTTCAGTAGCAGAACTGGCAGTTCATTCTTATACGGTATATGAGTGGAAGAGACACATAGACTGCCATGACAGAGCTCATCCAGACTCTACTAATTGTCCTACATTTGTAACTATAATTTATTTATTTATTTATTCAGGTGAAAATATTAGATATATATTTATATTGTTTTTGCTTCATTAAACTACTGGAAGAAAGACCACTAACCTATTTGTTTGACTTTAAATGTATAAAACCAAAATTCACATTTCAAAAAAAATTTTAAAATACACTTTACTAAATTAAAATGAGAAAGAAAAGGTTTGTCTTGTTTTTTATGAAATGTGAAAATATAAAATAATAGCAGGCAGTGTTGTCCAGTGGCTAAATATCCATTTGAGTAAGGCAACAAGATAGCAAAACGTAATGTTCAATGATACCCACCAAATGATCAAGAAAATGTTGGTTTAACTTGTCTATGCTGAGTACAATAAAAGGAAAAAGTCTTCTGCAAATTGAATTGCATTTGTGTAAAACAGTTTAGAGTGGAAGCATATTAAATAAAGATTGATTTCATCTTTACCAAGCAAAATTACAACAACAACATTTATTGATATAGCACATTTTCATACAAAAAGTAGCTCAAAGTGCTTTACATAATGAAAAAAAGAAAAATAAAAGACAAAATAAGAAATTAAAATAAGACAACATTTGTTAACGTAGAAAAGGACTAAGGTCCGATGGTCAGGGTGGACAGAAAAAACAAAAGAAAAACTCCAGACGGCTGGAGAAAAAAAAATAAAATCTGCAGGGGTTCCAGGCCACGGGACCGCCCAGTCCTCTCTGGGCATTCTACCTAACATAAATGAAATAGTCCTCTTTGTAGTTAGGATTCTCATGGAGTCACTTGATGTTGGTGGTCATACAGACTTCTGGCTTTTAATCCATTCATCATTGTTGGAACATCACGGTGCAGGACACCAAAAAAGGAAACAGAAGAGAGAGTAGGGGTTAGTACAGTTTTAAGAGCCACCATGAATAGTTATTATAATGAGTTGGATATACAGAGTATCAGGATTTTAATTACAGTGAAGTTATGAGAAGGCCATGTTAAAGTAATGTGTTTTCAGCAGTTTTTTAAAGTGCTCTACTGTATTAGCCTGGCGAATTCCTATTGGCAGACTATTCCAGATTTTAGGTGCATAGCAGCAGAAGGCCGCCTCACCACTTCTTTTAAGTTTTGTTCTTGGAATTCTATAGAGACACTCATTTGAGGATCTGAGGTAACGATTTGGAATATAAGGTGTCAGACATTCCAATATGTAAGATGGGGCGAGATTATTTAAGGCTTTATAAACCATAAGCAGAATTTTAAAGTCAATCCTGAATGACACAGATAACCAGTGTAGTGACATCAAAACTGGAGAAATGTGCTCAGATTTTCTTTTTCTAATTAGGATTCTAGCAGCTGCATTCTGCACTAGTTGCAAACGATTTATGTCTTTTTTGGGTATTCCTGAGAGAAGTGCGTTACAGTAATCTAGTCGACTGAAAACAAACGTGTGAACTAATTTCTCAGCATCTTTCAGTGATATAAGAGGTCTAACTTTTGCTATGTTTCTTAAGTGAAAAAATGCTGTCCTAGTGATCTGATTAATATGCGATTTAAAATTTAGATTACAGTCAACAGTTACCCCTAAGCTTTTTACCTCCGTCTTGACTTTTAATCCTAATGTATCCAGTTTATTTCTAATAGCCTCATCCATTATTGCCAATCACTAAGATTTCAGTTTTCTCTTTATTTAACTTGAGAAAGTTACTATTCATCCATTCTGAGATACAAGTCAACCATTGTGTTAGTGAATCAAGAGAATCGGGGTCATCAGGTGCTATTGATAAATACAGCTGTATGTCATCAGCATAGCTGAAGTAGCTCACGTTGTAACTTGAGATAATCTGACCTAACGGAAGCATGTAGATTGAGAAGAGCAGCGGACCCAGGATAGAGCCTTGTGGAACACCATATCGGATATCATGTGTCTTTGAGTTGTAATTACCACAACTAACAAAGAATTTTATCCCTGCCAGGTAGGATTCAAACCAATTTAAGACACTGCCAGAGAGGCCCACCCATTGACTAAGGCGATTTTTAAGA
This sequence comes from Polypterus bichir lapradei, assembly GCA_026402145.1. Taxonomy (NCBI): domain Eukaryota; kingdom Metazoa; phylum Chordata; class Cladistia; order Polypteriformes; family Polypteridae; genus Polypterus; species Polypterus bichir. The sequence goes on from JANRMT010028174.1 coordinate 69,246,991, forward strand.
ATATTATGATTAATGGTGACAAATTAGTCAAATTAGACAAAATGCATATGATTATTGAGAACCTATTGAGAGTTAATGTTGCCTACCATGCAAGAATATAAAAAGTCAAGTAGGAGAAAACACATAGGAGTGAGTAGCGTGTGAAGTCTATCTAAACATAGGAGGGATGATCTTATTCTACCTATTTATGTAAAAGTGTCTGCAGTTCTGTAGGAATTAACTCCAGGTATTCAGCAGTCTGAAGTTGCATAAGTTGTGTGGCATCCTACAGCAAAATCTAGAAGGTCCTACTGCTGTCACCACTTCAGCACCAGTTCTAAGACAGGCTCGTATTCCACTTCCAGTCTGTTATCAGTAGACCCTAGACGTTGCAGGTGCTTCATTAGACAGTGTTAATTAATCTTTGTGCTTCCATTTAGATTGTTTACAATGGAGAAATTATGAATTTCTTTAATTATTTCACTCCTTGATCAGAAAACTCTGAAACTGGGTTTCTTCTGTTTTTGACAATACTCACTCCAGCTGAAAGAATTTAGAGAGGGTTTGTTAAATAGTTTCACTCTGTTTTTGCTGTGTTAGTGGTAGCCAGTTGCTGCCAGATCATGGTTGAATCTAACACAAGGGGATCAGCCAAATAGCCATCACATGATTAATTTTAAAATACTTTCAATAGACACATGAAAAAACAACAATGTCCTAATTTCTGCATTTGAAAATGGACTTTATGAAGAGTTAAAATACTAAAAAGGCCAGCTAAGAAGTGAGAGAACTTTGAAAGTTTTATTAATTAGGCATTACAATTAAGTGTAAGGCTCTCCAACAGAAAAAAAGTGAAAAATGACTATAATAGCTTTTGTTATTAGGCATCTAGCAGAAAATGTAGATTCTGAGACTTCAATATAGATATTAAAATTGGTAATCAGTCTGTGTGAAACAGGTTGTAGACTTTAAAAAGGGCCGAGTCTTTGCTGTGGAGAGTCTGGTGTGTCTGGTGCGGTAGGGCTTTTTACTAATTTACAGGTCATTAGATCAGCAGTTACCAGAGGGCTATTTAAGACACCTGCTGCCCCAATCAATAAGGTGCCACATGAGAGGTTGGGCATCAAGCTAAAAGAAGTGGGAGTTCAGGATGATGTTTCTAGATGGGTGCAGAACTGTCTCAGACACAAGAAGCAGAGGGTGATCAGAACTGTGGTGTTCCACAGGGGTCAGTGCTAGGTCCACTGCTATTTTTAATATATATAAGTGATTTAAAAAGGAATATAAGTAATAAGCTGGTTACATTTGCTGATGATACCAAGATAGCTGGACTAGCAGATAATTTGGAATCCGTTAAATCATTACAGAAGAACTTGGATAGCATACAGGCTTGGGCAGAATTATTTTCCATTTTGGGTGACTCAAATTCAGTATTTTCTTTACTGAATTGTTTATCATTGTTCATTTTTTAAAAATGTTATTTATATTGTGCATCTTGAAGATAAAACTTTAAAGTTTTAATTCTTAGTTTATTTTTAAAAAGTAAATTTAACTACTGCTTTGCATAGTGTATTCTAGAGTTTTGTGGCCCTCCTGTTTTGAAATTCATAAAAATATTGACCAAATATTGATATTTTTTAATTTTACAAAATATAAAATCATCACACAAAGCAATCAAATAAAGATAAAGTAGAATACAAAAAGTGCAATAGTATGATCTAAAGACAATCCATGAAACTCAGCATTCAACTCATCTTACTAATAGAGCTGTACAATTATCTACAATATTTCTTTATATCAGAAAAATGAGTAAATGAAGAAAAAAGGTTCAACACAGCGCAGGTCCTGCCTGTTTATTTAAGAATTACATTAATGAGTTTTAATAAGTTATGCAAATTGTATAAATCCTAATAAAGAAAATGCTATATTTCCAATTTGAGATAATAGAGAGCATCACTCTTCTACTGTGTTATAGAAGGTAGTTTGGAATTTCCTTAAGAGAGAAACTGATTTTTCATAGCATCATGGAAGTCTTCTAATTTCTAAAGTTTTATTGTATGAATATTTGCAGCAAAGTGATTTAACTGACTACTTTGAATTCCACATAAATGATTAGTTAAACTTTTTAGGGAGGGATTTGTTGAGATATATGGTAACTCTGAAAGAAATACATGAGCTTTGAGTGGATGTCCTTTTTGACAATATTGATTATACCAGCTAAAATAAGATTGAGAGAAGAACATTAATTAATATTTTGTTTGCTGTTTTTATTGCATTTAAAAAATTGTATGTAAACAGATTTTTATTTTCTTGTGTTATTATATAAACTGTTCTAACGCAATTAGCATTAAAAATCAATTATGTTGATTTAGTGGAAAAAACTTTTTATTTTTTTTTTCAAATTAATTTTGATTATAGAGATGTTAAGGTGTTCTCCAAGCAAATATAATATTAATGGCATAGATGAAAGTGGGTCTAAGATGAAGTATAAAACACAGCATAAAGAAATGTTTTCTGTTCAAGCCCTTTTGATTCCTTTAATCTCTGCTTCCGAAAATGGATAGCTAGGGCAAAAAGCATTGGTTGTTGCGATGCAGGCTGACAAAACACAAAAAGAATCTTCATATCTCAGAAGTCAGGCTGGAATTCGCAGGCAGGCCAAGCCAAAGCTTATAAAACTCACAAGGGAGAGGGAAACTATAAAAATATCCTGGTTGAAAGAACAAAAACAATTTCTTAAAGATTGTTTAGTGTTTAGACATAAAAAATTATTTAACATAAGTTTAAAAATGCAAAAATACAAAAGTTGCTACAAAAGAGAAAACACAAAAATAATCAAAACCAAATGTTGTGATTGTATGATCTGGTCATCTTGTTAACTTTTAATTCCATAAATGCCAAAAAAGGGGACTCTGCTCTGTTGGGCCCTTGAGCAAGGCCCTTAACCTGAAATTGCTGAGCGCTTTGAGTAGTGAGAAAAGTGCAATATAAATGCAACAAATTATTTTCTTTTTCTTGTTAGCTTTATATACCATGGTTTATTAATACATAGATGCTTTGTTATAATAGTTTAACTACAAGTAAATAGAAATGTATGAATGTTTTTGATTTTGCCTTGTCACGATTTTGTAAGCTTCAACACGTAATGGCTGTGTTGTCAAAACATTTTCCACCATATACATAGGTGATTTTCCCAGAATGCATAATTTGCCACGCCACTAATGCTCTGCTTTTTAACCCTTTGCCATATTTAGCACAGTGTCTGAGATTACAGATTAGACACTAAACAACTTCAGTGTGTGCCCTCGATCTGCTGACTATCGACTTAAAGCAATTGAAATTTGTTAGCTGTTTTGCGTCTAGCTTTTGGTTACAGTGTGATTACTGACTTGCGGCAGTTGACCTTTAAACTTTGTTCTTGTTTTTAATTCTAGATTTTATGAAGGTATGTCTTTTGGTATTCAAGTTCTGGCTGGTCTCCTTTTGAAATCAAACGAGAATCCCTAAGAGAATGCAAAGAAGGGCGCCATACAAACATAAACGGGAGCTAATGTGTCAGTGGCAGGCTTGCACCCTGCTAGGTCCTTAAATAGTGCTGGGGCTACCTCATTGTGTCAGGGGTCCTTACCTCTTGGACTCAATAGGCAAAAAACAAGGACAATAACAAGCAGAATTAACACAAGATAATATACAATGACACATCAACAGAACCAACAGAAACAAAACATATTTAATAACATAAACCACAAATGAATGCATACAAACACAAAATGAACAAATACAAAATAGAAACACAACCAGAGACATTGTGGTCTTGTCTGGTAACACAGAGGAACCGTGTAAGAAACAGCAGAGCAGACTCATTTTTCTTTCTTGAATTCAAAGTATAGGGAAAGTATTGGAATCCTCCAAAAATTCCATTTTGAGATTTTGATGAATCCTGATGTTTTAGACATCACTGAGTCTGAAATTACCATTTTTGGAATTATGTCTGTGTGGCTGTCTGTGTGTGTGTGTGTGTATGTAAATACAATGACTTGAGTACGGTTTCACTTTGGTCAACCAAATTTTGCATACAAGTATTAGGTACAAAACGTAGGTTTCTATCAACTTTTGGGCTATTTCTATTAACTGGAAGTGGTACTTTACCTTATATTCATTCAACTGCAGAGTCTGATTTATTTAACTTTACTTTTATAATAATTGTTCAATATATTATTAATTTGATTTCATTTGTTATTGATGCTTCTTTAATGTACATAATATAAAAATATAACCAGTGTCTTGTGGTTTACTCTTCAAATATCCATCCCCATATCTAAGTATATGAGAAAGTCTAGGGGAAAACACTCCCGATTTTTTTTTAGGAGAAATGTTTTTCAACTCTGTGATGGTCAGTATGATATTCTATGCTGCATTGTGCTGGGCTAACACATCACTTCAAGAGTGGCTCAACAGACCAATTAAAAGGGTAGACTTAGTTATGGGATGCACCCTGGACACCCTGGAAGTATTGGTGAATGAGAGAATGAAAATAAAATTGATGACCATTATGAACAATGCTCTACATCCTTCCTCTGAATGCTTATAGCCAATAAATGACTGAGAAGTTAGGATATAGTGGGTTGGATAATGGATGGATGGATGGATGGATGGATGATTGATTGAGATGAAGTGTGTTTAAAACACTACTAGGGCTTCTTTACACCTACAGCAAGACATTTGTATAATGCCTAACTGTGAATATGGCTGATAATTTTACCTTAAGTGAAGTCAGAATTTTCTTTCTTTTTGTAAATTCTTTTGTGTATTACTATTAACGTATTTAGTTTCTATCTACTGCATAAATCTATATATGCACCAGAATGACAAAATGAAAAAGAGATTTTAGAAATTTTTGGAAATACTCAGACCCTTTCCTATTCACTTGAAATCTGGTGCATCCCATTCTACTGTTTATCATTAAGATGTTTCTACACTTTGTTTGGAGTACACTTGTGGTCAATTCAATTGACATGATTAGGAAAGGCCTGTCTATTGAAGGTCCCACTGCTGACAGAGTGCATTAAAACAAAACTAAGCCATTAGGTTGAAGGAATTACCTGCAGAGCTTAGAGATAGGATTGTATCAAGGCACAGATCTGGGGAAGGCTACAAAACATTTCTGCAGCATTGACAGTTTTTAAGAGCACAGTGGCCTCCATAATTCTTAAATGAAATAAGTTTGCAACAGCCAAGACTCCTCCAAGATCTGGCCACCTGGCCAAAGTGAACAATCGGGAGAAAAGGAAATAGTCATGATAAGAGAGGTGACCAAGAACTCGGTGGTTACTCTGGCTGGTACAGATGGGAGAAACTTGCAGAATGATAAGAACCACTGCAACACTCTACTAATTTGGGCTTTATGAAACAATGGGCAGAGAAGATATGTAAGCCTGTTTGGAGTTTCTAAAAAGGCACCTAAAGGCCTCTCAGACTGGAGATGGCAAGATCATGTTGTGAGTTTGTTTTTCAGCGGCAGAGACTAGACAGGATTGAGAGAAACCTGAATGGAGCAAAGTACAGAGCAAACCTGCTCCACAGCTCTGTACACTTTAGACTTGCCTGAAAGGCCACCTTTCAACCAGACAATGACCCTAGGCACAACGCAAAGACAACACAGGAGTGGCTTATCGACGATTCTGGGAAAGTCCTTGAGTTGGCAAGAGAGAGATGGGGCTTGAATCAAATCGATTATCTCTGTACACTAAGGGTCTCCATCCAACCTGAAAGAGCTTGAGAGGAGGAGAAGAATGGCAGAAAATCCATACTGTAAGTCCAGGTGTATGAAGCTTATTGTGTCATGAGAAAAGCGCTATATAAATGCAAACCATTATTATTATTATACCTAAAAAAGACTCCAGGCAAGAATCATTGCCATAAGAGCTTCAACTAAGTACTGAGTAGTGGATCTGAATACTTGTGTCAATGGAATATTTCATTTTTTTATTTCTAAAATATTTGCAAAAATTTCAAAAATCGTGTTTTTGCTTTGTCATTGTGGAGTAAAACTGATTAATTAATTAAATGATTTTAGCCTAAGTCTGTAACATAGCAAAATGTGAACAAAGTGAAAGGGTTTGTATACTTTCTGAAAGCCTGGTGCATGATGGTGGTGACTTGTTGAATGTTGGTTAGACTTGTAAGTATGAATTTCACTATTATCTTTACAGGTAAAATTCTCCTACAACTACTACTGCAATTAGAAAATCTAATTTACTTAGAGATATTAATTAATAATTTTACTTATAAACAGCAGGTAGAAGGAACTAGATTTCACCCTATTAATGTCAGGTACAATACACAAACCAAAAAAGGCCCAAGTTTATTCCACACTCTCAATCACTCAATTACTTTATACCGGGCCCATTTAGAGCTACCAGTTAGCCTAACCTGCATATTTCTGGGATGTGATAAGAGACCAGATTACCTGGAAAGAACACATTTGAATAGCCCAGGTCACCAATTGATTTAAAGGTATGAATTAAAGTCTGTACTGCTGTCTCTTCATTGATGATTGATGTCAGTTATCATTTATGTGCATCACTACTATGTAAATAATTATACATCATTTTGTGAGTTGGGTTGAGAAGGACATGAACATGGTTGGTGGATGAAATTTTTAGTTGTGCCCTTGAGAGCATTCAGGGACATTTTAAGATCAAGTCAGATCAACAAAAGAGCCTTTATTGTTAAATGATTTGTATGTGATGAAATGGCAATGTCTATTCATTTCTCTTCAGTTTCTTAAACACAAATAATATCTATGTACTTTAGAACTATAAATATCAAATAGACAAAAAAACATTTGTGATATATCCTTACTTTTGTCTTTTTGTGAAAGCCTTATATACACCTTTAATTACAGTGAACCACGCAGTAAAAATATTAGCAGTCTATTTAACATTTCAGCTGTAAAATAACTTAAGCACAAAGAACTGTATAATTATTTATTATAAACTTTTAATTAGTGTTCCTATCAAAATAAAAAAGAAAAAAAAAAAAACTGAGGTTTATTCATTAGCAAATTTGAAGGTTTTTTTGATAGTTGTTGGCATCACTAATGATTCGTGCAGTACAATATTATATGTGTCAAAAGATCACTTTAATTAAAAATGTATTTCAAGTTAAAATAAACTGACACATCTGAACATCTTGAATTCTTAAAACAAGACACCAGCATGTTAAGTGCCACAATTTGAAAGAGAAATGTGGAGGTGCTTAGATCATTGAAGTTAAAAATACACAAAAATAATCATAAAATTATATTGCATTTAAAATTCCTCAGACATTCCTTAGTTAGAAGTCACAATAACTTAATAACCTTATAATAATAGTTACAGCGGCAAATATATATTTTACTAAATAAATACACTGTTTCTATCCAGACTTTTTCCTAGCCCTTTAGACAAGCTATTTTAGAGAACTGTCAAATCTCATTAAGTGAGTAAGGATAGTATGTGCCAGATCTCAACTGTAACCTATTTAGATAGGCAGGTGCACCGAGGAATACTACAAGTAGCTGATGATTCCCATTATATCTCTTAACAAATAGTAGAATGCATACGCTGGCACAAACAACCCTTAAGCATGTATCTGTAGATGTGCACAAGCTCTGCTATATTGAGCTGCTATTGCAGTGAAAAGCAGACCAGGATGGATATAGAGTCTATATCCTTTATGTTTACACATGATATGATGAATTAGTCAGGTCCAATTTTTACTGACTCCAGAAATAGAGTGTAAAAAAAATCTTATTTAAAGATAAAACTCGGAGCACTTCTGACAACTTCCAACAGATAACCAAAGGCACGTAGAGGAAGATACAGAGCTCCAGGATTTCTTTACAACTTCTCACAAAAAGTAAGCTTAGAAAGCCTCTAAGAAACCTTCACTTTAATTACACTCATGATTTACCCTTAGGGTCACTATTTACAATTTGTGGTCACAGGTGAAGATGAGAATGCAGATTTGTTCTGTGGTATGCAAAGTTCTTTACTGGCATAGACATTCCTTTTCTTCTTGTCTCATTCCTGTGGGTGTCTACCTTTCCCTTTCCTTTTGCTTTCCCCTTTGTTTATAGATTCGGGTTTAAGTGAACAGAACAAAAGAAACTAGAGATGGGAACTTGGTGACTAATTGCCAAATTAATGTATTGAGACAAAATTTGGGAGATCACAGGCATTACGTGACTGGAGAAGCTATACAGTAACTATGCAACATTTTGTTTTAAAATGTTAACTTTTGGACTGAACTCTCAATGAACAATGGTGACTCAAAGAAGAGCATTTAATTAACTAAATAAGCTAATAACTAACTCTGAACAATACCTTAATCCTTATCCATGAATGCCATTTTTATAACGTTTCCATGAATGAGGCGTCTTGCAGACCATGTTAAACTGGTTAAATCTGCCTGAAAAGCAATACAATAACTTCAGAAATATTTATTACCTCTGAAATGAAGTAAATGTGATGTAAATTTTTAATGGTTTACATGTTACCTTTATAATAGTAATGCGTGTTTAGTGTTCACCAAATCATATAAAATACAGTCATAGTAGCACTAAGACAAAACGTCAGTTACACGTCTGATTCGCATATAGAACAGTCACACAGAATCTGCCTCATCTTCAACTTGTTTGCAAGCCAGACACACAAGGGAACACTCTGAATGTTCCTGGCAAACCAGAAGTTTGCACTGGGAGCAAGAGGCTTTTATCTTTATCTTATCTTTAGGGCTGTTTCATCATCAATTTTTGTTTCCTCATCACTTGACACAGTGTCACTTCCATCATCATTGTCCTCTTCATTTGAGTTGTCTGATGTATCGAAATCCAACAACTCCTTCATTATTTCAGCCAGTGCTTCACTTGCATTGAATTTCTTTGTTGGTTGTTGGCTCATTGTTCATAAACACATCAACTGGACTTGCTCCTCAACAAACTATACACCAGCAATGTCTCACGCAGGACTAAGAAAATCTAAACCAAAGAAAATACAAATTTAAATAGAAAATTCAAATATAAAATATAAAATATAAAACGAAACAAAAACGCTCATACAAAAATGGTAATGTTTCCATGAATGGGGGGTCTCAGAGACCACCAACTACTTTGTGCTACTGTAGCACTTATTTGCACTAAGCTATTGAGAAGCGGATTTTGGCACATTTTTCAAGACAACACAAAATGAAAAGTCAGAAAATTACATGTCCGTCATATTACCTTGAAAGGGAAAGAATTTGAAAATCTTCGGCTGAGGGTCTTGGAGACCCCCTCATTCATGGATTAGGGTTAAAATACAGGGTAGGTTTAACACTCAAATGCAAACATATAGTAGCACACATTAAAAAAATCTACTGACTTTCTTGGTCGATCTATATATGTAGGTTTTCCACCTGTCTATTGCATGTGGTGCCCAACTTACTTACCCACTTTCCATATTACACAAATACTCTGCCTCCTCACCTCCCTTATCCTACTGGAACCTCCTCCTCCTCCCTGTCAGGTAAGCTGTTGGCTCATCTCCAGGCTAATGTGGCTTGTGACTGGAAGGGCCTATAGTGGGAGCTTCTTATGGGAAAAGCTTGAAGAACACATCTGTGGTCTAGTAAATTTTTGCTGTCTTCCAGCTAGAGCTCCACCTAGTAGCCCCAGGAGTTCCTGCAGATCTGCATCCCAGCTCCTACGAAACAAACAAGCAAATCTCATGTTAACTGTTCAGCGTATGAGGGGGCTGGAAGTCTGCTGGCTCCTCTCTGGGAAATTTTAACACTTCCCTCCACACTCTTAGATATTCTTACATGGCACTTTATTAGGTTGTTTGGTTCCACCTAGAACCATTGTTGTATAAAGAACCATTTAATTCTGGGGAGGATCCACTGCATATGAAATTCTTTTGGCTTTGGAAAGGTTCCTAATATATAGACAATATAGAAATACTTAATGGATAGCAGGCTTCTTAACAGGGTACAGATCAGCCTGTTCTTGTATGCAGCAAGAGTCCTTTTAAAATGAACCCATTGGTATTTTACAAATCTGTTATCAACTGTTCATGGAGATTTATGGAAACATTTAGGGATTTAAATAAATAAGAGTTCTGTCTGTTCCCTTCATTTTGATGGTTCTCCTACAGCATTGATCCAAAGGACCACTTTATTTTTAAGAATGTTGCATTGTTTTATAATGAAGAAATGACTGACTCATGGGCAACATTCAAGCATAGTGCTCCCAGTTGGTGTTTCCATTTTTTTCTGCGGGTGAAGCTTTTATCAAACCCTCCTTAATTGGAGGAAGACTCTATTAAGAATTGATTTAGGATCAGGGCTTGAAATGGGAGTTATGGCAGCTTGTGGTCTGACCCAAAAAGGGAACTCTTCAGTAAAGTTATGTTTATCAGCATGCTCAAAACTATAATGGCCCAAACTCATTTAAGACATTTTTTTACAATTTATATTATATCAAAAGGAGGAACAAGAAACTGACAAAAACAGAGTACTGGCAATAATTTATTTTCACACCAACAACTGTGTCAAATAAATGTAAAAACGCATGATTCTGATTTGTAATTCTGAAAGGTCGAAATGAGTGAAAGTTAATGTGTTAATGTATAAAGAAAAAATGTAATAAAGTAATATGTAAAGATAAAAGCTCCCGGTGTTAAGAAGACATGACACATTTTAGAATTGAATTAATCAAAATCTTTGTTAAACTGAACAAGCCTAAATAGATGCCATTGTTTCTTCCTGAACTGTAGGTTATGCTCCAGTTTACTGTTGGGTTCAAAGGCCTTAAATACCACTTCTTAAATCTGATGCTTCTTTGTTACTTCAATTTAGAATATTTTGTTATTTATTTATTTATTTTTTGATGGTATGACCTCATAACCCCTGTTATTAAGTCTTTACATTGGCTTCCAGTTAAGCTTAGGACTGATTTCAAAATCTTCCTTATTGCTGGCCAAACCTGCTTACTAAATTTATCATTACATATAAATCAGATCTCAAGATTTCAAGGTTTAATAAAATAACAAGGAGAGTTGTGATGTCAAAGCTGCAGAAGGTTTTCTTCCTAAGAGAGAACCCTTTGGTTTTAGCTGCTAAATCCAGGCCGAAGACTACCTACCTTTCTCTGACATACCTGGATGAGAGCTGCTCATTAGCTGTTCATATTTCAACTCTGTTTGATAGTCATTTGTACAACAAATGTAAACATTACAGTCATTAAGAACCCTCCTGTATTATGTTTCTCGGCCTGCTGTGGCACTGCTAGTGCTCTATGTCTGAACTGTCTTTCTGAAAAGATTCTGTCATCAGATTAGGTCGGCAGGCACAGATTCAACTGTAGAACTGTCCCAGGAGTGGGTGTATGGCCAGTTGGCCTAGATCGCCAGAGCTGTGACTGTGACTCACTTTGTCTTTGACTTTGGTTTTTAATTGGCCCTATCCCTTACCCTAACTTTCTGCAGGGATGGTGCTGAATGGAATTTTTGTATTCCTCTCCTCCATTTTTAACTGGTCTTATCTCAACAACTATATTAAAGGTCATATATTTTAGGGTTCTTTCACATCATTCATTTAAAAATTGCTTTAATTTACAGCCTGTTAAACTAATCTGTATCTTTATGGGTGTTTACTATGTAATTATATTTGCCTGTGAAATTATCTGAGCCTGCACTATAAAATAAAAAACAAACAAAAATAAATAAATTTATGAGTCTCTTAGGCTGTTATTATTATTATTTTTTTTGGATTAGTACTGAAATCATTTTTTGCTGTTTTGTCATTGCTCCCAGTAGAGTTAATTTCAAGATTCCTTCCAGTTAATTTCTAGGTGCAGTTTTCAACATTTCTCTTTTTCCACATAATTTTTGCCATTTTGTTTAATTATTGTTATTGTTATTATCATTATGATTGTTATCATCAAGGAAATCAGAAAAACACAGTAGCCTTTTCTGTAATTTGCAGCTTCCTAAATACTTTCCTGGCTCTTTATTGCTAACAGCTCCCAATCATCAGCCAATCAGCTCTATCTGGCAGCTATAAGTGAGATAAATAACATTTTATGTCTGTCAAATTGGCCTTTAACGTGTTCTCAAGTGATCCAAAGATTGCAAGCTAGTATGACAGTAGTAAAGTCATTAAACAGAAACGCAAACAGCACACTCACTCTTTTTATTTTACCAATTCCTATAACACCTTTTTCAAACTTAAGGTAATGTCTTTTTCTGTCACTCCCTAAATACATTTTTGGCTTTCAAATACTAACTACATTAAATATTTTCATTCTCTAAACTGGGACATTCTTAGAGATTCCTCATGAGATCCAGATGTGAATGTCATAACTAAATTCATCGTAAAATGTGTTTCAGAACAGTTATATAGAAAAGAGTTTGAGCTCAGAAAGCACCGTCAATGCAGAGATATACTGTAGGCCAGGTTCAGCAACAATGGTGATGCACAGAAACCTTGGCAGGGCTTAAAGATACTTACAAATTACAAACTAAAGAATAATCCTTTCTCATCCTCATGTTCACCCCCTTAAGAACTGATTGGTTACTACTATAGACAATATACTATGCACCAAAACATTTCAAAAGAAACAAAGGTTGACACCATGCACTTCTTGGTCATTTATTTGGCTTTGTTTCTGAACTTTCTTCACATGGTCACTTCTGGTTCCTAAAGACTTTTCTTCATGGCATACATAACAGAGTGTATTCAATTAAACAACACACGCAAAAAACCAAGTCAATAGAAATGGTGGACAGGTTAGGATGGCAGCTTGAAAACATTTGAGCGAACCACTTCTCTACATGAAACCTTGTGATGGCGCATGGTTTGAATTTTTTTGTCCCCCTGACACTTGAGATTCTGTTTAGTATGAAGTACTCATGAGTTCTTGTTAAAATGTTCTCATAAACTGATTTGACAGACACGCAATTCACAAGAGGATAATAAGCCTTTCCCTATATTGCACTGTTAAACATTCACTATACATAAACGTGGGAAGGAATGATCAATGCAAATACTTTGTGACTGCATGTGTGGCCTGCAGAGGGCACACCGTTGCCCAGGCGCAGGACACAAGTTCAAGGCACACATGTTTTTTTTTTTTTTCTTCCCTCATGGGAAATGCCTTCCCCCATTTCCCACCAGCACAGCCCAACACCAGTCTTTTCTTCTTTCTCTCTCTTTTCTCCTCCACTCCTCCTGGCAAGTTTTGCCTTCTCCCACTTGACTGTGGCTCCTGGAGTTGTGGCTGCTGGCTCCTTTTATAAGGCACCCGGAAGCACTCCAGGTGCTTGTTGTTCCACTTCCGCAAGCACTTTTTGGTGTGGTGGAAGAGCTGCCCATAAGGGCTCAGCAGCAGCTGCAGCACCCCCACGGAACCCAACAGGGCTGGTACACACTTCAACTCCCATGGAGCCCTGCAGGAGTCTGAGGCACTGCTGCAACCCAGGGAGGCTGCTACCTAGCACTCTGGGGGAGGTAATGCTCTGGATACGCTCCCTCCTCTGGTCCTTCCAGCATGGAGGCGTCTACAAAGGAGCTTGTGTGGACTACATGTTCACATAAGACTGGCTGATGGTTGAGAACCTCTGCACTAAGCTGACACTTGTTTATTTCGTTTTCTTAAATGGTGCTAACACAGGTTGTATAGACAGCAGCACCTATGTGGGAACTTAATAGCTGATTTATTTTTTGCAAAGCTTTTGTTTCATTTTAATTACGGTTCATGATTTATTAATTTATTTTGAGAGACTTTTATTTTTTATTTCCTGTCTCATTCTTCGTTTTTGCAATGCATCAGGATCCATCACTTGACCTTGACTGTCTTGCTGGTTATGTCATAGAATGTGACGGAATACGTATGGTGGTGGTTTCAACATGCCTTATCGCTTGAATGGATAAAATTCTATAAAATTAATTCTAGTGTTAATTAGCTTTCAAACAAGTAGATCCTAGTGTCAGGTTCGTTTTGTTTTATCCAGCTCCTTTCTGCCTTTGACTCTGCTTCTCGTTTTGCCCTCGTGTTTTCTTTGCCTGATCATTGTGCCTCTTAAGGTACTGTCCTGCTTGTTCTCTTTATATGTTTCTAAGCTCACATAATCATCTCCTGGTTATTTTCCTCTTCATACAATAATCCTTGGACGCGGAGTCTCGTTACAGTTTGCCAATATGTTTAAGCCCACCCATGAATAATTTCACTATGTAGAATAGTAACAGTTGTCAATGAATATTAAATGTGTATTCTGTTACGTGAAATGGTAAGAAGAGAAAGTAAAATGCACATAATAGCAAAAAATTAGGGAGATGGTCATGAGAGCAATACTGAGGAACTAAATAATTAATCATAATCATGAGTTAAGCAAAAGAGTCAAAAATACAAAAAATTAAAATGGAAATAAACAAATCAGAGCTTTTTAGATTCGAAGAACTCACCAAAGGCAGACAGCACAATCACAAGACAAGCAAAACTAGTGAAGAACAAAGCAGGTCTTTCCAGGAAACAAACGATTCATGAAATAACACAAGGCAAGGCAATTGCTGAGCACAACAGGTAACAATTAGCATTTCTAAAAAAAGCAAACTATTTGTATCATGTACTCTAACTTCCTGATAATTAACATGTGAGAGACTGGGCACCAAAAGACCTGTGACCGGCAACGTGTAGCATATGGAGGCAGGATTTAAAAGTGAAGTCAAGGTAGAATTCGAATTGGCTGATCCTGACCAAGTCCATGCCTGCTCTGTTTGCAGTTTTTCCTTGATTTGAGTCCTGACCTCTTTGTCTGGCAACAACATGTTTGTGTCCTTTGGACATTATCAAACCTACATTTATACAACACTATCACACTTACGTCTTCATGCTGACCAAAGCCTTGTTTGTCCACTTAAGCTCAGAAGTCGAGCCAAAAGGAAAGTGAAAGTACATGTAAGACAGTGAAAACAAAGCACTGAAAATTTACATTGGGAACACTTTAACAAAATGATTTTATTATTTCTCAGCTTCGGTTTTGAGAATGCCACCTCATCTTTATTTTCCCAAACTCTTATAATATTAAGGTAAAAAGGTGGCAAAAATTAAAGACGGTACATTTTTATTGTTTACTAATAATTCTAAAATATTTCCACAGATGTACAATTTGATAAATAATAGGTGTAAATGCAAATATTAAAAGTTATAGATTTGTAGTGTAGTCAGTTGAAAGGTGGTTGAGATTCACTTAAACCAAGACTAAAATAACTGCCAATTCCAAGGCAAAACTTCTCCTTCATAAGTATTTAATGTATTTTATTTTCACGCATGCTAGAAGAACGTTAGCACAGGTGGCATTGCTGTTGTAACAAAAGTGTTCTATTTTTGAGTTTGGCACACTCCACTTTTATTCTGCAGAAGTTCTGCTTTAGTTGTGTAATTGTACAGAAAAAAGCTTGCATTTAATGACATCAAAGTTTAAAGAGCCTACTGTCTTTTAATACCAAAAACTCATTTATTACTTCCCACACTTTTCATTTCTTAGGTATCACTTGTCATAATCTTCCTGTATTGATAGCCAGCTGCAACATGGAATACAAACTCACACTTTGTGCTTTGCATTTGTCCAAATGTTTGTCAGCCCTTCAATGTGGTTTCCTAATATTCAAATTGACAGTTTTTAATTTTCTGTTATCTTTAAATTTGAGTTCTTTCAATGGCATACTTAAAAGTTGTAGAAAAAAAACATGCATTAGACTGTACATAATATGAATGCCTTATTTGTGAGGGCTAGGTGCAATTCCACTGTTATTCTATACATATCATGACATGAATTAGGTACACTAAATTATTTTATGACATTTCTAACATGTGGCTTTTCTTTTGATGCTCCTTATTTAGTAGTTAAGTCACATGGCCTTGCTGCATGGAGACTACAGAAGATTTTGAAAGCTCCATTTGTTCACTAGGAGGTGCTTGACCTGTATTCTATTTGTGTATTTATTTGCCCTAATTTGCAAGGTCACCTGAAATAAGCATTCATCTCATTGGTAACAATTTATTTTTATTGCCTCTCCTGTTTTACCTTATTTTGCAGATTTGTACATCCATACACTGAGTGGGTCACAAACCTGTGGGCTAAATGCTGCCTTGAGATCAGAAAGAATATGCTCATATTTTTGTCAAAAATGTCCCTAAAGCATAAAATACATTACAATATAAAAATTGTGCCTCTTATCTTTTACAGATCATTGGAATTAAAATACATTTCCTCCCAAACAATAAATAATGAAATGACCTAACCAAACAACAGCAACAGCAACAATAATTAAAATGTTACATTAGGTTCTTTCATTTGTGTTATATTCCATGCTTTTACCTTTAAGAAGTCAGATATAGATGTAAAAAAATTACTTTCAATATACTGTATTTATAGTACTTAGTATGTAGTTTTTAACAAGAATAACAGTGTATTGCCCCAACTAAAAAAAAAAAACAAAATTACATTTGTTTAGCTGAGTTAATGTATCCATAGTGCCTTGAATTTAGAAAAAGAAAAAAGGCCTTAAAAAGGCACATGAAAAGTCAAAATGCATCATCCTTGATGTCGCTGAGATGAGTTTCATTTAGGGGAAAAAAATTCATTCATAGTTATGCTGGAGATCTGCCATTCAGTATATGCTTATGAATAACACGATTTGTTTTCTGACAGAACTCCTATCTTATGCTGAAAAAAAAATGAAATGCAAAATGTCAAATAACATTGGGATAAATTGGTGGCCTCCATAAAATAAAAACAAGCATTCACATATAAAAACACAAATGATAGAACACAGACTCATGTTCATTTAGTAACCAAACTTAACAGTAAATATCAAGAATCTGAAAGGTACAAAAATAATACCTCAGCTATTTCCTTCAAACAGAAGGAAGATCAGGATGTATTGTGTAATAAGAAATGTAAGGAATACTGAAAATGATTTAGGTCCTAGCCTGGAAAATCTTATCTAAATAAAAGTATTTTGGCTTGTTGGTGGTCAAGAAGAGATGATATTAAATGAAAAGTCACAGCACTGTCGGAGCTCCAACTTCTAGAAAAGCTCTGGTCAATATGGCGACCATATTCCTGTGAAGGCGTCTTTGCTATAGCATGGGGTGGTTTTGGAATACCTCAGTTTTATTAGTTTTTATGTAATGAGAAGTCAAGCAAAATGACACCTTTTATTTGCTAACTAAAATGATTAAAATATACAAGATTTCAAGGCAACTCAGGCCCCTTCTTCAGGCAAGCTATAAATGCACACAGTTTAATGTCTTAATGTTTCATAACATCAAGGCATAGAACAAACCCCAGACCATCAAAAAACTCAAGAAAACATCACACTTTGGTGTCACCGACTGAGGAACCATCCTTTCACCAACTCAACGATGTACAAACACCCTTCCTGATGAACCAAAGATTTCAAATTTTGATTCAGTGGTCCATAAGACTTTCTTCCAGTCTGAAGTAGATCACAGCCAGTATTCCAAGGCCCTATTTTGTCCTTTAAGGAATTACTTTCTTACTGCCACTCACCTGTCAAACCAGCAGCACAAAGTCTCCTGTTCACTGTAGAAACTGAGACTTGGCTTTTTTCAACCACTGTTAAGCTGTGCTTGAAGCTGTTGTGCTGTGAGGTGCCTATCACACAAGCTGGTGACCCTCAGAAAGTTGTCTTCTGATTGGGTTGTGACTTTGGGTCTGCCAGATCTCTTCCAATCAGAGTTTCTTCCACTTTCCAATTGCCACTGTACTCACTAATATTTTGCTTGTTATTGCAATTTCTACACTTCTAAGTGTAATAATGCTCTGTCTCATTTCATTTGTAAATGGGCATTTCCTTGCCATTATCACAAATACAGCTCTTAAATAATAAAATAAACACAGTTAACGTTTCATGTAGCCCTACTACAAGTTATCTCACACAGAACAAAGAAAGGACAGACTCTAACTCTTTGAATGTTTATAGCCATTTTCTCAAAAATTAAAAAATTAAAGCTCAGCAATCAATAAGGACAATTTGTGACCCTTCTTTATTCTCTTTCTGTTCTCAGTATCCTGCTGTGGCACTTGATGCCACTGTCATTTTATCAAGACCGGACTACTGCCCATTACAAGAAACACCAGAGAAATTGGCAGCCTTTGGATTCAGTGAGAAAAGAACTACATCTTCTTCTTGTTAGACTGCTCAGCATTTATTTATGGTACTGTAAAATGCTCAGGAGGAGCAGAGTGGCCAGTTGGTCTATTAGAAACTTTATCAGAAATAAACTTGATGCATTAGGATTAAAAGTTAAAACAGAAGTAAAAAACTTACGGGTAACTGTTGACTGCAACCTGAATTTTAAATTGCATATTCATCAGACCACTAGGACGGCATTTTTTCACTTAAGAAACATAACAAAAGTTAGACCTCTTATTGCATTGAAAGATGCTGAGGAATTAATTCACGCTTTTGTTTTCAGTCGACTAGATTACTGTAATGCACTCCTCTCAGGACTACCCAAAAAAGACATAAATCGTTTGCAACGAGTGCAGAATGCAGCTGCTAGAATCCTAACTAGGAAAAGAAAATCCAAACACATTTCTCCAGTTTTGATGTCACTACACTGGTTACCTGTGTCTTTCAGAATTGACTTTAAAATTCTGCTTATGGTTTAATAAAGCCCTAAATAATCTCGCTCCATCTTATATATCAGAATGTCTGACACCTTATATTCCAAATCGTAACCTCAGATCCTCAAATGAGTGTCTCCTTAGAATTCCAAGAACAAAACTTAAAAGAAGTGGTGAGGCGGCCTTCTGCTGCTATGCACCTAAAATCTGGAATAGCCTGCCAATAGGAATTCGCCAGGCTAATACAGTGGAGCACTTTAAAACACTGCTGAAAACACATTACTTTAACATGGCCTTCTCATAACTTCACTTTAACTTAATCCTGATATCTCTGTATGTTCAATTCATCATAATAACTATTCATGGTGGCTCTAAAATCCGTACTGACCCTGCTCTCTCTTCTGTTTCTTTTTCCGGTTTCTTTGTGGTGGCGGCCTGCGCCACCACCACCTACTCAAAGCTTCATGATGCTCCAACATTGATGGACTAAAAGCCAGAAGTCTACGTGACCATCATCATCAAGTCCTTCCGTGAGAACCCTAAATACAAAGAGGACTGTTTCATTTATGTTAGGTAGATTGCCCAGAGGGGACTGGGTGGTCTCATGGGCTGGAGTCCCTGCAGATTTTATTTTTTTTTCTCCGGCCGTCTGGAGCTTTTTTTTTTTTGTTTTTTCTATCCACCCTGGCCATCGGACCTTACTCTTATTCTA
Source organism: Polypterus bichir lapradei (assembly GCA_026402145.1). Lineage (NCBI taxonomy): Eukaryota > Metazoa > Chordata > Cladistia > Polypteriformes > Polypteridae > Polypterus > Polypterus bichir. Next base: position 69,266,359 of record JANRMT010028174.1, read on the forward strand.
TGTTAATTAATGTTGACTTATTTTATTTTCTTACTGTGTCTTTTATTTTTCTATTCTTCATTTTGTAAAGCACTTTGAGCTACATTTTTTTGTATGAAAATGTGCTATATAAATAAATGTTGTTGTTGTAGGTCTTTATAACTGTGACATTGTCTGTTTGAACCAACATTAAGTTTTTGTTTTCTTTTCCTCTATTGTCAAATAGTGATATCTCACTTATAAGGCTAATGGACTTTATATTGTCATGATTTATTTATTTTTTAAATTATTACTAGTGTTTGTGTTGTAACCCAGCCACAGGGTATGCACAAACCCATGTGTTTCTTTGTGCTAGTCCCAAGCCCAGATAAATGGGAAGGGCAACTGGTGTAAAGTTTTGCCAGATCAATATGCCTACAACAATACAAATTTCCATAACGGATCGGTCGAGGCCCTAAGGATTTTAAAGATAGAGCTGCCAGGCAAGAGGAAAAGAGGAAGGCCTAAGAGAAGGTTTATCAATGTGGTAAGAGAGGACATTAAGGTGGTTGGTATAACAGAACAAGATGTAGAGGACAGGAAGAGATGGAAAACGATGATGCTAATGGGACCAGCCGAAAGATGAAGAAAAATAGTGTTTGTGTTGTACTGTGTTTAAGTTGTGACCCAAGGGTAGCACTCAGGCACAGACCCCAAACCCAAAACAAAGACAAGGACTGGCCAATGTCATTGGCGAGTCTGAATGGCATAACTCCAGACAGACTTAATACTACTATGGTATAATTATAAACTTTACCATTCCTTAAAATGTAATCCTGTAATACCAGCTTATTTTCTTAACATTCATAATGTAGGTTCAGCTCACTGCCCTTTAATAACTGAGCACAAAACTTTACTGGTGGCAGACAAGCAGCAGACCAGTTTATTTTCTCACTTGCTTTCCTGCTGTTCTTTTATAAGCCATTGCTATATTCCTCTCAGCATATTATATGTTCATTCATTTATATATTTGCAGTCACAATTTTTTTTCTGTCTCATTCTGTGTAAATCATTAATGTCTGAATTCATAACTTTTGGACACAATTTAAGAACCTAAGACAATCTAGGACACAAAAGAGGTCCTTCTCTTTAATCTTGACATTCGACCAGCTACTAGAAACTCTTCCCCAGTATTTCCACCAGTAACTTCTATAAAGGTAGCATGCTTGCTGTTTCTGCAATATGACTAGATAGTCTGTTATGGCTTTGATGAATCTAACTATCGTGAAATGCTTACTGGAGTGTTTTTTCAAAATATGTTACCACTTTTAATGGTGTCCCTGATTACTCTATGTGCTACAGAGCGTGGCTGGGTGAATTCTGCTGGACAAACATTGTGGACTTTTTTGACAATTTTTGACAAAGCTCATATTAGATGCAAACAAAAGTATTTAATACCCCAGAAACTACAAAGCCACACATTTTATTGATTTCAATTAATGATTTAATTTGTAAGCTAATAAATTAACTACTAATTTTAACATAAGTGTAATATTTTGTTATTAATTTACATTTTCCTGACACCTTTTATTCAAGGTGGCTTACAAGGTCAGGATGTGTTACAGCTGCTTTACAGATGGAGTCCAGGCAGACTCATTGACTAACTCAGGATCACTCAGTGAAGCAGAGATGGGAACTAAACGGGCATCTTGTGGTTTAAAGTCCAATACCGTGGCTACTCCACCACACTGCTTGCCTTCCCTGTGTACCTATTGTCATTTTAATGATCTGCCCATAAAGTCACTCTCTGAAACTGCTTTATGCCAGGGTTAATGCCTAGTAGCATCAGATTCAATGTAGGAAGCAGTGTGGTGTACCATTTCAGGGCAGACTCATTCAGATACTCACAGTCGTATTGGGCCAGTGCAGAAATAGATCTTAATAAAATAGTGAACAAGCAAGCAAAAAAGTATGTGGGCAACATTATAATGTGTCATTTGTAATCTGTAAGTTGTACTGGATAAGAGCACCATCTAAATCAGGGGTCCCCAACTCTGGTCCTGGAGGACCACAGTGGCTGCAGGTTTTCATTCTAACCCTTTTCTTAATTAGCTACCTTGCTTTGCTACTAATTAACTTCTTTTGAATTTATTTTATTTCACTGGCTCTTGAAGACTCAGACCACTTAAGTGTTTATTTTTCCTTATTTAGTTTCCAAACAATAATGAGATACAAAATAAGCATAATCATGACCAGCAAACTGTGTCAATCACACAATATCTGAAAATAAAGAAAGGTGAAGGCCTCAGGAATGTTGCTCTGCTCAGGTCCCCAAAACATTTAACAATGCTCTTAGAAAAGAGAAAATCAACAATTTCGGAAATGTATGCTATTGTATAATGAAATTAAAGAACGGGTTTAATTAACAACAACAATCAATCAATGTCTAATTAAGCAACTGGTTGGAGTGGAATTAGTTGGAGTTTCTGACTTAGTTGGTCTTCTGTTGACTCACATTCAAGGAAAGAAATGGAGCAATTCAAAAGAACGATGAAGAAATTCAGGGGAACAAATCTTAAAGAAACAAGTCGATTAAAATGAATTTAAAAGAAGTTAATTAGCCGCAAAAACAGGTCACTAATTAAGAAAAGGATTAGAAAGAAAATGTGCAGCCACTGGGGCTCTCCAGGACCGGAGTTGGGGACCCTTGATCTGAATAAATCAAGATGCTATGGTTCAAATAAATCTCAGACAACTTATGTCCTGGGATTTAAACCAAAGGATATGGCTCAGCTACTGTGCCTCTTTATATAAGAGTTCAATTTCAAAGTATCCGCTGAATAAATTTCACATAAATTCTTTCTAATGCAGGAATGGATATTGGGTAGTAAATGGATTGCTTTACATGGTGAATATATTTATTTAGGATTCTCACTGGTTTAGTGTACCACATTAGGTTACCCACACTTTTAAACATAAAAGTGTCAAAGTGGTTGTACAGTAGGATGGTATGGGGGAACCATTTTTGCTTCCAAAAAGAACCATCCACATGAAAGTTTCAGAAAGAAGTTTTATTTATTGAGATAGAAAATTGGCTCCATAAATAACCATGAATAGGTAATAACACCAATGGGTTTGTGATTTTAAAAGGATTCTTACTGGATACAGTTAAACAGGCTAAGTAAAAATTTAATTGATCTGTTGGTATCCTGCAAGGTCCTACTAAACATTACAATTTGATGATTAGATTTACATATTAGAAGAGCCCATTTCATATGTAAAGAACCTTCCTCAGAATTACATGGCTCTTTGTCAAGCAACTGTTCTACAAGGAACCACACAACCCAGTAAAGTGCCATTAAAGAACCATCTTGTATGCACTTTGAAGAGAGCTTAAGGGCTCTGATGATGGTACTTGTTCTTTTGAACCAGCGGGTTGGCACTGTTGTCTGATGCCTTCTCTCGTCCTTCCTCTGCAGCACGGATGACTGACAGCCTTTCAACCACTGACGTCACTTCCATTGTTCACCCTTCTGACTCCTCTGTCAAAATAACCCCATATTAGTAAATAAAAAATAAACATACATAAATTCTCAATCCAGTTTAATCCAATCAATGATAAAAAAGACATAAGTGATGCAGAGAATAGAAACACAAGGAAAACCATTGTCATCACAGACAATAACGATCCCCAACTAATTTCAATAACCCGTAGTGTTAAAGCGAAATATTATTTCATCCAGCAGTCTTAATACAGCACACCATTAACAATAACTTTTAAACTATTGTACTTGTGTGAGGCTTATCGATTGCTAAACATAGTAGTACTAATAACATTCATGCTGTAGCACGTACAAAGTACAGCTGAGATTCTTACTTACATTTCTGTCCAAAGTGAAACATGTAACTACTCCCTGGTGCCATAATAAACAAGAAAGCATTAAAATAAACAACTTAGTTTTATTGAATAGAAAGCATAAATCAGCTTATCTGATGTAGTCTTTACCAAGCATTGAGTAGATAAAAACATTGAAATAAAAACTATCAATGATATTAAATGTAAACAGAATGTTTTTTGTTTCCAGACAGCAGAAATTATTCTGCATGTTAATCTTCAAAGTGATTTTTTATTAGCATACAATAGTAGCAGTGGCATGGTGGTTCCGTGGATTGTGCTTCCACCTCACATCTTTTATTCAGATTCCATGCCTAGACATTCAGTATGGGCTTTCCCTCCCATATTCTGAAAGACGTGCAGGTTAGGTTAACTGATGATTCCATATTTGTCTCTGTGTGAGTGGGCCCTCTGATGGACTGGCTGAACTGGGCAGCAGAGCTGCTAGTGCTGCCAATATAGGCTGAGAATGTAATGATACTCTCTTCTTTGCATCCTTATCTAATCGTCACTCTAAAATTAAAAGACTGAATGAATAGGAACTCTTCACCTTTAGAATCTGAGGAGACTGAATTTTTCAGAGAGCAGACATTCTGGAAAAAGGCATAGCAAAATAAAAAGTCACACTGACTGTAACTATTTCTGAAAAGAAGGGAGACATGGTGTTGCAGTGGTTAGTGCTGCTTTTTCACATGTCCAGTATTTGAATCTGTGTGGAGTTTGCATGTTCTCCACACATGAACTGTTTTTCTGCTATTTGTGTGTTCCACTCACCACCCCAAATACAGGACATATTAATTTGTGACTCTAAGTTAGCCCTACCATGAGCGAGTGAGAGTATACGCATGTGTGTGCACTGTGATGGACTGGCTACCCATTGAGGATCGGTTCCTGGTTTATGCCCACCACTGCCATAAAACGCTTCCAAATAAAGTGAGTGTGAAAATATTTGTATGCATATTTCCTAAAAGTGTTCCTCTTTCTCCCAATATCCTTGTTTGCATGGGTGACTAAAATGATTGGTGACTAAATGCTAAGTCGATCTTATATAAGTAAGCGTGTGCCTTTGTCCACTTAAGATGGCACCCATCCCATGGCTGGTTTCTGCTTTGAGCCTATTGCTGCCAGGATACACTCTTGCACCTCACTACCATGAATTTGATAAGCAGGTTCTGAAAATACACAAAATGCGCAAGACCAAATTTGTTATAATGTGTACAATGTGCGTTAATCACAACTATAATTATTGTATTGGAATTATTTTAAAATAAATAAGTGACAATAAATAAACACATGGAAATAAAATTTGAAACATCATTATAATTGGACTTAACAAAAAAAGAGAGATGTCCAAATATGTGCACAGCATTTGCTAAAGAGCATCACTTCATGTGTTCATGCAATATGCTTCTAAGTAGTGTGGACTGCACGTAACAGATGTATTGCTTCTCTGCACCCCTTGTGTTATACTGTAGTGGGATAACTAATAAGTGATTAGAGTTCTTCTTTATGAGAAACAGCCATTCTGATTCCTACATACAGAAAACGAGAACTTTGAAGATGAGAATATTTTAAACTAAGATCTTCTCTTGGATACTCAATTTTAATACAAATGTGTACAAATTTTGTAATTATCTATCTTATAGTAAACTAAAAGCATGTAGATTTAAAAGGCAGATGTAATTCACATCATACTAGAATACAAGTGCAGAATTATCTTCCTACTTCCAAAGTATGAAATTGTTACTTGCACAGAAGGCCAATGATATTTATCTTAGATTATATTTTTGATATTTTGTTAGCTTTGGATTTATGTTAAGACTTTTGAAAACCAGATACAAGACCTCAGAGGAATCACCACCTGCCAGGGGTACAAACATAAGATTTAACTTCAGAAATCAGCAGGCTAGGGGACCTTTTTTAAATAATTACAGGAAATGTTTCATTACACGAAGAACTGTTAAGGCAAATACACTGGATCACATTTATATAACAGTACTGAAAATTGTCAATTATCAAGAAGTTGTAATCCCTTTCAGTAATATTTCAATTTTATTCTGTAAGTGTCTTGCACAAACATATTTATTGCTCTACTTATGCCATCATAAAAATGGACCAAAGTATCAAATAAACACTGAAATGAAATTGCTTAAATTCATACTTTTTTCTTCAATCTCTATATTTCTCTTTCTCTCTCTGTCTCTCACACACATACATACACACACACACACACACACACACACACACACACTCTTGAAGGCCCAGGGCTGGAAAAATGTCTCTCTGCTGCTCCTCCATAGCCCTGGTTACCATAGAGATGGTGACGATCGATTAGATGCCATCTGATTCCAGCCTCATAAAAAAACAGGCAGCAGATGGCAACCAGGCTGCAAGGTCTCTCTCAGGAGATGGGAAATGGAGTGAGAGAAAGAAAGAGAGAGAGAGCGAACGAGAAATAAGTGAACAGATTTCATTTTGTTTTTGAAAGAAGCTCTTTTTGGACCTGTTTGCCCTGGATGTCATAAAGTGAAGTTAAGTGAAGGCCAACATTCAGACACAAACAATCATACATTATGTGACTGTTTTTTACATTTTAAAACCCATCTCCCTCTGTTTTTAATGTGGTTCGATTTATTTATATTTCAAAGTTTTTTCTGGTAATACAATGACCTATAATAAGAATTACCCTTATGTACTTTTACTGTTATTTGAAAGTCTAGTTAAACTTATTTTTGTGTAATGTGGATAAAAGTGAATTAAAAAAATGACAAATAACTAAAACATATTTTTGATACTTAGGGAAAAAATGAAAAGATGTAAGTTCAAATGTATAAAATTTTTTTAAAATATAATTATTATGATTATTACTATAATATGACATAGATAAAGATATGCAAAGGGTGTGTACATGTCATTTATATTATATTGACTTTCCTGAATTTTGGAATTTTTAAACTTAACCTAGAATGTTACAATTTTCTTTACAATGTAATGTTAGCTGCTTTGTCTGGGTTATTTCATACTACTTTCACTATCAATATTCCTGTAACTTGTTTGTGTTTATAATTTCGACATGGGGAGAATTCTAACTTATTGCAACATATAGAGTTTAATTAAGTTTTTTTTTTTTTTTTTTTTATTGATAGAATAGGAAGAATGGCGTACAGCAATAAAAAATGAAATAAAGAAAAATACAGAAACAGATGGCCCTCATACATATAATTCTCTTGGGAGAAAATGATAGCAGGAGACAACTATCCACACTTAGGTCTGTCTAGAGGGATAGAGTGATGTTTGGGAGAAGGGGGTGAAGGCATGGAGGGTGGAAAGTGAAGGGGAGGGATACCATAGTGTAGTTAAGACTGATGAGGAAGAGACTGGCAATAAAGGATGTAAGGTTTGCCCCATTACATTATGCAGCAGATGGCAACCAGGCAGACCCCGTTATCCCAAGAGGGCAGGGCAGGTTCAGTATATAGCTGTGTGGCTGTGTGTGTGCACGCATGTGTTTCCTTTTGTGGGACATTGCATTAAGCAGTCAGTAGTAGACATGGGTCTCTTGTGAGTTAAAAACATTCAAGCAAGCTGGGGCTTGAACCCCTCTGGTTATTGCCCAGGTGCAGGCTCAGACGGGGCGCTGCTATACTGATGACCTTGATGCTCAGCTGGATTTGCACCTGAGCGGCTCACTCAGAGCAGAAGCTGACAAGGATTAAAGTGCCTTGCTTGGATACATTTTTTAACATTATGTTTTTATACCACCTCGTAGTGTTGTAGCCATTTTTTAATTATTGTTTAAGTCACTTGAAATTTGGGGCAAATCAATTCCTTCTTCTTTGCCCAATATGGATTAATATGATATTTTCACAAAAGTCCTTTAAATAAAGAAATTTGGCAAATTAATCCTTACTTTTTAATGTAAAAAACTGAAAAGCAAAGAAAAGACCATTCCTAGAAAGACTTGTTTATACAAGTGCATAGATTATTAAAATAGTTGAAGAGATGGCAATTTCAACTGTTATATTGACTGGTGATAAATTTGCAAAGCTTTTAAACCAAATTATAAAAAAGCAAGTTAATGAGATGAAAAATGATGTTAATTTAAAAGGGAGTTTAAAGCCAGCTATTAAAAAATAAAACTAACTTTAGGATTTACTTAATTTAATTGCGGACATTGGCTACACATGAATTGTTGGCTTTTACAGTGCCCTATACTTCTGCATTGTTTCAACATATTATGTTACTTCAGTGGAATCTATTCACCTTTACTTATCTTTAGAAATTCAGTGGAATTTATGCATTTATCTTCTCATGGATACTCTATTTTGATAAAGTTATTCCTACATGAATTTATGTTAGTGGCATTATGGTATTGTTTTCAGCAATGTGATCTGATTCTACTCATTTTCATTCATGTTGCATTTCCCTTTTCTTTTATTCATTCATTCATTCAGATTTAATGACTGGCAGCACCAGTTTATAGTTATGCTACTTATAACTTGCATTGAATTGGATTTTCAAAGTTATAGTCAATAGACTTTACAAAATGTAACATCTAAGATGCAGCAGCCAAATTGTCTCAAAGAGATGGATAGGCTACTTTTATGATGTAGAGTGTGTGATAGTTTTACCAGTTTATTAAGCACAAACCAGAGCTGTACAAATCTTGCAGCCACTTGGGGAAAGATAAGTTTGGCAACTACCTTTAACTTTCTTTCCACTAAACAAAGGCATGGGGATCACCAGGAACAATTTACAGTGTTTCCCTCTAAGGCAAAGCCGGTTTATGCAAACTTCCTAACTTTATGAAATATACCTTCATCTTCCAGTTGTTATTTTATTTTATTTGAATGCTTAATCACATTGTGATCAAATCACTTTTCATTTTGACTTGATGCAATATAATCACGTTTGCACATTAAAAGAATTATTGAATCCATGTGATCTGCTTTAGTATGTTCAATAGAAATTCAATCCATTTTTTGAGAGTAGCAACTTTTCTCAGTGTTTAGTAATTTTAATTACAAGATAGGATAAATACAAATGATTCATGTTGTCTGTTCATGCAGAATTACATAGCATTTTTTAAATTATTGTCACAAATGAGGACAGAGACTGCAATAACATTGCAAATGATGCCGTGATATAGACCAACATAGTCATATAATACATGACTCAGTCATGCAAGATGTTCTATTAATCAATCACTTAAATGATTTGGCAATCAAATGAATCTTTTGGTTTAAGAAGCTGTAAAAGTTTATTTAAGGACATAACGTCTAAAAAAGAATAATGATTTCTGGGAATCATTTATTGAATTCCGTCCAAACTTCTCACAATAGAAACCTTTCTTTAGAGTTTGTATTAACTAGCTGTTATACATCCACCAAAAGAAGGGGGGATTAATTACTTTCATGTAAAGAACACGTAGAGAAACTGCTGAAAAACACATATCCTACCTCATAATGGTTATAAACTACACCTGTAGTCCTTTAATATAATTCTTTCTGTTCTTATCAGATTTCCAGTCATAAATTTCAGTAGTTGAGTTAATAACCCTCTTTATATTCTGTTCATATTAGCCATATTTCTCTTGTTGATAGATTTCATCAAAATGAGGTAAGATGTGTGTAAGAATCCTTGAACATTTTTACTTTAAGAGAGAAGAACTAACAAAATGCTCAAGTGTTTTGGATAAACAAATTAATGAGAATGCCAACCAATGTCCTCCATGCAACATTTAAGTACTTAGCTCCTGGAACTCAGATAGATTTTTATTTATCAATTTATTTTACAATTTTGGGAAATAGGTGCTCACGAGCCTCAATAATCAAGACTAAATAATCTACTGTAAGTTTAAAGTAGGAATTACTATAAGTAATATCTGTAGTATTAAGGTGTTGTACTGTGTTAGCCATTATGAATGTAGATAAAAGCCAAGCAAAATGACACCTTTTATTGGCTAACTAAAAAGATTACAATATGCAAG